>CM076573.1:806288766-806352364 GCA_034641835.2 Pinus albicaulis | reverse complement strand
ATTCCAAAGGTAGCCAAAGGATCCCAAGGATTTTCTCTAGCAGTTCGAATTCTAGAGGTAGCCAAGCAACTCAAAGAGGAGTGCACTCAATCTTTGTTTACTTGGAGTCAAGAGGAATCAATCACTATATTATAGAGATCTATTAGTAGCTACCCTTAGAATAAATAGAGAAAAGCTAGAGCTAGGAAGGGTTGGAACTTTGTTGCAAGCTATTGGGATTTTTCTTATTTTACTCAGTGATCAAACTTTCAGAAATGTATGAGGCTATTCTTTCATGAAATGAGGAGATTGATTTCATTTTATTGATTTAAGTTTCAGAGATTTAGGCTTGTGGGTTAGGGACCAATCCATGTGCCTCAGCCTCTCTGTTGTATTTGTTCTCTTCGTTCTGTCATTTCATTAGTTCCGCTTTTGATAATTTCAGTTATGTTTCAAGTTTCTGTTTAGTTTTTCTTTCAGTGTGTTGCAGTAGGTATCATTTTCTTGTGAGTAATAGAATAGAGGAGAAAAACCAAAAATCTATGGATCAAGACCCCCTTCTCATCTCTGTCAATAGAGCTCGAGGAGGACGAACCTTCCCACAGGACCTAAAAACCGATTTCTGTTCATTGTTTTGAGATTAAAAGTAGAGTTACATTACCATTTTCAGCCTTCCTTTTGTATTTTATTTTCACGCATTTGTCTGTTTATCATGCATAGATCAGCAGAGTTGTTTGCAGGAATTTATGTTAAATCCCCAGAGTAGCTCCATGGTGCTTCCCCGCTTCATTTTCGATCTCTGTATTCACAACCTAAGCATTGTCGTTACGCCCTCCATTCTCTCCTTTTTCTACTTATTCTAACTGCTGCACCCACCTTTTATCCCTAAAAGCACTTAAACCATTCAGCCCACCTTATTCATTTTTTTTATTGGTCATGGTTTCCTTACCCTTTTTAATGAAAAACACTTGAAAACCATTGAAATTCGACCTCCACCTTTCCTCATCAAAACTCCCGCTACCGTACTTCGCAAATCACAAATCTCACTTCGTGACCTTTTCCCTTTTTATTTTAAGACTTACCACTCCAAATTCCTATTGCAATAACTCTGCCACATCGCACATCACAAATCACATATTTTCTATGGTTTCTGTTAATAGTTACCTCTCCTGATGCCGATTGTGATATTTTCATCGCATTTCACCACTGTTCCTACCACCACGTCACCCATCACAAATCACATTTTTCAATCTTTTCCCTTTTCTTCTAAGACTTACAGCTCCCTACACTGATTGTGATATTGTCATCGCACTCTACCACCGGTCCTACCACCACATCACTAGTCGCAAATCACATTACCATTTTCCCTTTCTTTTAAGACTTACCACTCCAAATGCCGATTGCGATAATTTTTTGTACTCTGCCGCATCACACATCGCAAATCACAATTTTTATTTGGTTCTCGTTAATACTTATCGCTCCTAATGCTGCTTTCGATATTCTTCATACTCTGTCGCATCGCAAATTACAAATCGCAGTTTTTACCCTGTCACATTTTGAACTTTGCAAATTTTGCCCCATCCCATTTCGCACTTCACAACTTCTACCCCATCGTATTTCACATTTTTCTCCCACTCCCAAACATCACTTCCGCTACTCCTATAACTTTGCGATATTGCGATTGCGATATTGCATATCGCATATTGCACTTCCATCCTCCATCGCAACTCTGCCATTGCAATTTTCAATTTATTCTTCTCGCAAGAATTTTTGCACATAATAAAGTTTTAATAGGTTTTAAACCCCCTAGTTCCACTTCTAAGGCTAGTTTCATGTGTTTATCCCTTCGTTAGCACCTTTACCCCTTTCTTCTCCAAGCTGCAAATCAACATTTTTTTAATTAGAATTAAGTCATGGATAGCTTAGCTGCATGGATAGAAGCATGGTAGATAGAGCATAAGATAAGAAGGGTGTGTTTAGCCGATTGGCCAAGTTAAGTGTGGTTTAAATTAATTTCCTTTCTGTCATTTCCTTTCAGCAATTTAGCTTAGTTTCATTTTTGTCATTTCCTTTCTACAATTTAGTTTAGTTTCATTGAAGTGTGACAGACTTCACTGAGAACCCCTAGAAGTAGCACCCTTTCATAGAGAGGAAGACCATTACATGAGTAGAATGCATCTGCTGTGTATATATCACTTCCACCTCCAAGTTTGCACGAACCCCAGGGTGATAAAGTAAAGTAGGGAAGCCCAATACCAGGGCTCACCACTAACTTGGCACATGATCCAATCCACAAGGAGCTCTTATTTGGATTGATGTGCAATTACACCTATTCTGCAACCTAAAACTCCTTAAACAAGTTGTTTTGGTCTGCATAACTTTTGCGCTTGTCTTGTGCTTCCTTTATATTCTTCTTGATCACCCGCATTTCCTGTTCCATTTTTTCTAGCATGTTTGATCCAATCAATACTCTATTCATCGGATCAATCTAACTGATGGAGTATTACAACACCTCCCATACAATGCCTCAAACAGACTCATCCTGAGTGACTCCTGGTGATCATAATTGTAAGCAAACTCAACCATTGGAAGGTAATCCTCCTGTCTCCTTTACTGATGCATAAAATACATTCCCAACATGTACTCCAATATCCTATTGAACCTATTTTTCCGTCCATATGTCCACAGATGATAAGTTGAACTAAAGGCCAACTTTGTACCTAAACCTGCAAACAACTCCTTTCAAAAATTGGAAGTGAACTTTGCATCCTTGTCTAACATAATCTTCTTCAGAAAACCCTATAATTTGACCACATATTTGATGAACACCTGTGTCACATCACTAGATGAATATGTAGTCTTCATTGGAAAGAATTCTTGTACCTTACTCAACCTGTCCACCACAACTATGATGGAATCATGCTATCTAGATGACCTCAGAAAACCTGAATGAAATCCATGGAAATGACCTCCCATTTCCACTATGGCATCACAATTTGCTGTAGTAGTTCACATGGATGCCTACGCTCTGCCTTTATCTACTGAAAATCCAAACAAATAGCCACAAAATCTACCATATCCTTCTTCATATTTGACAAATAATAAAAATTATTTACTATTGTTAGTGTCTTCTGGTAGCCCGAGTGACCTGAATATGATTTCGCATGAAAATCCCTCAAGATAATCTTCTTGAGCTCATCAATATCAGGTACATATATCTTGTCCCTAAATCTAATCAAGCCATCTTCTTAGAGATGATAGTCCACATCCTAAACACTTGTACATGTACCTGTACAACTACCTGTAACTGTACCTATACTCTATGGTAACTTGAGCATGAGTCCTCTATACCTGTCATCCTACTAACCTTCCTGTAAAATCTGATATTATAAGTCTATCCCATAGGAACTCATAGATGCAGTGTGATTTACATGTATCTGCCTGCTAAGAGCATTTACAACCCTTTTCTCTTTTCCCTTGATGTACCCTGTAATGTTCCAAAATTGGAATTTCTACAACAATGAGAATACCCTAAGGTATTCTAGAGTTGGATATGAAGAAATAAGCCTTATGAAATATGTCCAATGACATATCCTTCAATAAAATATGCGGCAAAAAATTTATACAGTGTTTTATAAGCCAAAAGGTGGGGAAAAGTGATGATTTAGGCCCTAAGACGAATGTATTCAGAGATCTACGTAAAAATAAGATGGGAAAGTGGTTGGATCTGATAGCTAGGGTTATGAGGAATCCCATGTCAAATTTCAGCAAAAACAATGTGTTTTTCTAAGTTAAACAGTTCCTCCTTTCCTAACTAGGCTAGAAAACCCTGATTTCCCATGACCTAGAGTATGCAGAAATTTACTGAAGCATGAGAGCATAATTTACTGAAGAGTTTAGCTGAAATAGGGTCTGAAAATTGATGAATCATATCAGAAACATAACTCATACATTTTACAGAAGAAATAATGAGATAATATAGAAGAAATCCTCAGAAATGAGGTGCTACAACCATGATAAAAGACTGCATAACCATGACAACATTATTTTTAGGTCTGAAGTAGCAGTTTATTAATTCTTCATATCTATATCAGATTTGCACATAAAAAATTAGATCTAATACAAATCCATGTACAAGAGAGGCTAATCTATACAATCCCCTTGGGTTTTTGCTCAAAACATGAAGCACCAAGAGTAGATCTGAGATCTAAGTATGCAGATCTACAGAATGATTCAGAAATTTCTGAATAATGTAATGGTACAACAGGTCAGATCTGAAACAAACATGGATTAGATTGCCAATCCATGGATCACCACATTGAAATGAAGAATCCCAACACCGGATATCTCTCCTCCAAAAAGCAGGCAAAACACCCTGCAGCTGTAGATTTGAAAATAACGCTGTCTAGGGAAGGAAACATCGTTGTAGCCTCTGAGAATGGAATGGCCTGATGCCAAGGTGTAGATCTGAAGGAAAATCAGAAAATGAACTCTTCCAGGAGGTTAAAAGACACACTCATTGAGAAGAGCCACTGCTATCATCTAGATCTGAGCAGATCTATATCTCCACTTGCTGCAACTCACATGGATAGCTCAACCCACAACAGGAGCAGCACTGTAAATGTAAGGTGATGCTTGGCCCAAACCTAATAGCAGACAAGTTAGAACAATTCTCCTCCAAGAGCTACTCAAGGAAGGAGGTGGGTTTCCTGAATAAGAAGTCCCAACAAGGGATGTCTAAGCAGACAAACCTTCAAAAATAATGATCTTCAACAACCTTTTCCTTTCTTCCCTCCTCTTCCTTTTATAAGATAGGAGTCTTGCAAAACCCCAAACCACCTTGAATCACTTAACCCTTTTCACATTAGATCCTCCTTCTAGAACTGCGCTATCCCTCAAAGAGGTTCAATGCATCTAGACTGCGATGTTGACTTGGTCAAAGATGGCCCACTCTTGTGATTTAGACCCATTCACACCTGCGGGAGTTTATTTAAATAGCCTAGATATGTCTCTATTCACATAGGAATTGATTTATTCTTAGTTTTCAAGAGTTTTACATGTCCTCCATCACAATTTATTCATCAATCATGAAATACAAAATAAATAAGGAAAAATTAATGTTCCTATTAGCTGAAGCTAATTTAGGAACATTATAGTCTCCCCCTCCCAAATGTTGCTTGTCCTCAAGCAAATACAAGGGTGCTGCAAAACTTCCCCTTCTTCTCTTGTGGCCTCCTCATATATTAGTCTCCACCATTGGTTTGAATCTTATACAATAGCTCTGTCTTCCAATGGTCCCCCCTCAATATGCAAGTTAGCCTTTGGTGAATAAACCCAAGGGCTCTCATCATGAAGAAATGGAAGGTTGTTGTGGAAAAATTCTTGCTGATCCATGAACTTCTCAAGATAGAAGTGATGACAAGCATGGGGATTTTCATGATCCATGAAAGACTCCCATCTCCATGCTATCATCCAAATGAAGTGGATCACCTCCCAGCTTGGCAATCCATAGAATAAATCCCTCCCAACACATATGAGAGGCATGTTCCCAACAAGCATATGGCTCACTCTACAAAGAGACAAGTGATATATCATCGTGGCCACACAAACTCTCATGCTCACATTGAAGCATGCAATGTAAAAATAATGGGGAACTCCTTCCCCCAAGGACACATACAACAAGTGTGTCTCTCCTCCAACCATGCCCCCAACAAATATAAGGACATCTTCAGCTTGTGGGATGATAATTAGAATCATGCTAGCTTCCATGTATGATAAATGAGAAGGAAGATGTTCCCTCATGTGCAACCACTGCAGTTTTATCCTTAACTGCCATAGAATAGTATATGACAAGTGCCTTCCCCAAAACTTGTTTGCTACCTCATGCCTTTGGAATGCTTGGATAATGTACATCATAGTTGGTGTAAAAGAATCACACCATGAGGAATGTAATAGCTTTCCAAGATCCTTCAAGGAATGGCCTACATCATCATAGTTCATGGACTTGAGTGGCCCATGAAGCCCATCATAAATATTGCCCCATCTTGGCACAATATCCTGCAACTGAGTGTTAGAAAAATATAAGCATATAGGAGATACATTATAATGCTCAACAAGCCTCTCTATATACTTGTTTTACATCAGTGGGGTAGCTCAAGGATGAGTTCCCTCTCACACTCAATGAGTAAGGAGATGTGAAGGATGGCTCTTCTCAATAGCTATGTTCCTCCTCCTCTACCAAGTAGTGCATGCACATCTTCATATGAGAGTGCACCTCTTCCCCGAAGCCTTCCCATATGAATCCACCCAAGAGAGTATGATATGCTTTAATAAAACCAGTGGGTTTGGAAAGAAGTATCTCATAGGTGGCATCTAATAGCCTCTCCTTGAGCTTGGAGTCACTAACCAACAGAATGAGATTGTAAAAATAGATGAATCCATCAACCACCTTGAAAATTTCATCCACGCTTCCCCATTAACAACCCCCCATGTGAAAAGGTCCTTGGAGTATTCCATCATGAGTTGGGAATCCCAATAAGGATCCAAGCTCTCCAAGAATGACAGCGTTGTGGAAGTCTGAAATGTAGCCCCTGTCTTCTCATGGCTTCCATATTTGACATCCCTGATATTAAAATCACATGTAGGAGTATCAAAATCTCCTTTTTTCTGCCCCATTTGTAGCTGATCTTGTTCAATAGAAGATTGAAGCATATGGAAATCAACTTCCCCTCAGAAAGTTCTTGTCTTCAAAAACTTCCTCATTTTGGCCCAAGTGTACAAGAGGGTTAGGATCCCCTTGATATCTTCAGAAATATTCTTTGTGAATGAAGAGATCATGGGCTGCCCCAAAGATATGGAGTTTCCATGTGTCCTCATGCTCATGCCATCACAGATCTCTGATTTCTCCTCTCTCAGTGCTAATATCTGAGTGGAAGTTAGCAATGCCCCTTTCAGGAAATTGCTCATCTCTCTTCTGAATTCATGAGAGATTATTTGCGTTGTGCTAGCTTCTCCCAAGGCTCTCTCCTTAGCCAAGTATGAATATGCTGCCCATAGTTGAGAGAACACTTTAGATTTCCTCCTATCAAGAGGTGCTCCTGGAATATTACCCCCTTGCAAAGAGGTGTCAAGGCATAGAGAAGAATGTGGATGTAGGTAGATGGATTTGCCCCTACCTTTAATGCATAATTCCTCTTGCCTCCTTTGTGCTTCCAAGCTTTGAAGCAGAAAAGGTTTCATGTTCTTCTCGTTGTGATGCCCTTCCTCCTCTTCTCCTTCTTTTATGTCCAATATCTCATCATTTGACAATGATGGTACATGCTTCTCATGTGTCATGCTAAGAGCTCTATGTGTGAGACCTTGTGGAAATTCTTGCAAAAGGGAAAGAGTTTCTTCCTTTGAAGAAAATGATCCATCCTCCTCTTCATGAGATGCTTGAGGTACCTTTGTTTTGAATGCGTTATCATCTCCTATCTTCTCCTCCTCTTTAGTAACTGAAATTGTCTCATCATCAATAAGAGACCTTAGATCTTGGTCATCTATTGAAGGAGAAACCCTCATACTTTCCTCTTGATAAGAGGACCCTTCATTGAATGGAGAACTTGCCCTTGGAAATGAATCAAACAAACTCACACCTTCTTCCATGTTTTTTAGAAATGGAGTTGGATTCGTAGACCCTTCCAACTCATGCAAAAGATTTGTCTGATGTGGTTTGATAGTGTCAACAGAAGATGTTACACATGGATCTTCATCAAACCTTTCTACCAATCTTGCAATAAACCTTGCATAAGTAGGTGTATTTTCATTATTCAATGAAAAGGACTCAAAAAACCACCAAGAATATGCTTTACCTTCAAAATGCAGTGCTACTACTTTGATGGCTTCAATCTCTAAAACTTGATGTTGTTGCATGAAGTTATCTAGCTCCTCCAACCAAACCCTGACTGGAAATTTAGGTGATCCATCAAAGATGGATATATAGAATCTACCCTTATCATGTTGCTCCTCCTTGATATTTCAGAACCCTTGGAAGTTCAAGTCATCTTTTAACTCCTTGGATTGAGCTTCATACTCCTCCAAATACTCTTTAAGAGTCTCCTTTTTGGGCACACCTCCTTTCTTCCTCTTCATGAGGAAATCACAGATAGAACATTGAAGATTTGGTGATATGGCTGAGTGCACATATCCATGAGATGAGGATTCATAATTTTCCTCATGTATGGATCTTGTAGATCTGATCGGAAGATCTTCTTGCTCTTGAAATTCCCTAGGAATTTCACTGCACTTTCTCTCTTATTCTTCTGATTTCTTCTTATATCTAAAAAATAATGAGAGAAATATCATATTATTCATAATTCTGACCTTTCTCCTTGCTTTACATCACTTTGGCTTGAAGCCACAGGCTGAGCCAAAGATCTTGCTCTGATACCACTATAATGTTCCAAAACTGGAATTTCTACAACAATGAGAATACCCTAAGGTATTATAGAGTTGTATATGAAGAAATAATCCTTATGAAAGATGTAAAATGACAGATCCTTCAATAAAATATGCAGAAAAAACTTTATACAGCGTTTTATAAGCCAAAAGGTGGGGAAAAGTGATGATTTAGGCCCTAAAACGAATGTATTCAGAGATATGCGTAAAAATAATATGGGAAAGTGGTTGTATCTGATATCTAGGGTTATGAGGAACTCCCATGTCAAATTTCAGCAAAAAAAAATGCGTTTTTTTAAGTTAAACAGTTCCTCCTTTCCTAACTAGGCTAGAAAACCCTGATTTCCCATGACCTGGAGTATGCAGAAATTTACTGAAGCATGAGAGCATAATTTACTGAAGGGTTCAGCTGAAATAGGTTCTTAAAATTGATGAATCATATCAGAAACATAACTCATACATTTTATAGAAGAAATAATGAGATAATACAGAAGAAATCCTCAGAAATAAGGTGCTACAACCATGATAAAAGACTGCATAACCATGACAATGTTATTTTTAGGGATGAAGCAGAAGTTTATTAATTCTTCAGATCTAGATCATATCTTCACATAGAAATTTATATCCAATACAGATCCATGTACAAGAGAGGCTGATCTATACATTCCCCTTGGGGTTTTTCTCAAAACATGAAGCACCGGAAGTAGATCTGAGATCTAAGTATGCAGATCTATAGAATGATTCAGAAATTTCTGAATAATGTAATGGTACAGCAGGTAATATTTGAAACAAACATGGATTGGATGGCCAATCCATGGATCACCACAGTGAAAGGAAGAATCCCAACACTGGAGATCTCTCCTCCAAAAAGCAGGCAAAACACCCTGCAGTTGTAGACCTGCAAATAAAGATGTCCAGGGAAGGAAACAATGTTGTAGCCTCTGAGAATGGAATGGTATGATTCGAAGGTGTATATCTAAAGCACAATCAGCAAATGAACTCTTCCAGGAGGTTAAAAGACACACTCACTGAGAAGAGCCACTGCTATAATCTAGATCTGAGCAAATTTTGATCTCCACTTGCTGAAACTCACATGGACAGATCAACCCACAATAGGAGCAGTGTTGTAAATTTAAGGTGGAGCTTGGCCCAAGCCTGATAGTGGAAAAGTTAGAAAAATTCTCCTCCAAGAGCTACTCAAGGAAGGAGGTGGGATTCCTGAACATGAAGTCCCAACAAGGGGTGTCTAAGCAGACAGACCTTCAGAAATAATGATCTTCAACAACCTTTTCCTTACTACCCCCCTCTTCCTTTTATAAGATAGGAGTCTTGCCAAACCCTATACGACCTTCAATCACTTAACCCTTTTCACATTAGATCCTCCTTCTAGAACTGCGTTGTCCCTCAAAAAGGTTCAATGCATCTAGACTGCACTGTTGACTTGGTCAAAGATGGCCCACTCCTGTGATTTAGACCCATTCACACCTGTAGGAGTTTATTTAAATAGCCTAGATATGTCTCTGTTCACATAGGCATTGATTTATTCTTAGTTGTCAGGAGTTTTACATGTCCTTCGTCACAATTTACTGATCAATCATGAAATACAAAATAAATAAAGCAAAATTAATGTTCCTATTAGCTGAAGCTAATTTAGGAACATTAAATACCCGATCTCAAAATCGAACTCACTGATTGCGGCCAGCCATATAGCTTTCCTGGAATTCATATTTGGATGGTTAATCAAGTATATCAACCCACTATGATCACTCATTAATACAAACCTCCTGCCAAGAATATTGTGCCTCCACATCTTCAGCGCATGAATTGTCGCCTTTAACTCAATATCATGTTAAAAAGAGAGTCCATACAGGTGCATAGATTTGGCAGAATAGTGGAATAACCTGTTCAAGTGTATTAATAACCCAACGTTTCGGACTTCTTACGTGAGTCCATCATCAGGGGAAATGCAATGAATTTGAAAGGATTATGATTATCTAGGGCAAAAAGAAAATGGTATAAATAGCGTGATTTTAGGATTTTTTTTTATTTTTTTTTTTTGAAGGTCGGTTTGGAAGTATTGAAATTTGTTTATTAAAAATATTTTAATTTATTTCATTATAATTAATTTATTGTACTATTTTATTGATTAATGTTGTTTTTCATATTATTATTATTATTATTTTATTATATATTTTTATTTATTTATTTTATTTTATTTATTATTATTATTATTATTATTATTATTATTATTATTATTATTATTATTATTATTATTAATTGAGATTAAATTTAAGCCTAGAAGATATAGTAATTTTATTATTATAATTATTATTATTACTATTTATTTATTTATTTATTTTTCATATATTTATTTATTTTATTTTTTTAATTATTTATTCTATTTATTTATTTATTTTTATTTTATTTTTATTTTTATTTTTATTTTTATTTTATTTTATTTTATTTTATTTTATTTTATTTATTTATTTATTTTATTAATTAATTAATTAATTTATTTTTAATTTTTAATTTTTATTTATTTATTTATTTATTTTTTAATTATTTATTTATTTATAATTTTTTATTTATTTATTTATTTTTTCAATTGATTATTATTATTATTATTTTATTTTTATTTAATCAATATCATGTGTCAGATAGTTTTTTCATGCTTATTTAATTAATCAATATCATGTGTCAGATAGTTTTTTTCATGCTTATTTAATTTTTGTGACTCATAAAATACTACATGTCATTCCTACATAAATAATCCACCAATCGCTCTCTTGAAAGCATCTGTACACACTACAAAATCTTTATTCGGGTTGGAAATATTTAATACTGGAGAATTTGTCAACAACTGCTTCAATTGTTCAAAAATTGTTGCACATTCCTCTATCCATTAAAATTTCTTACCTTTCCTCTGTAGTGACGTAATAAGATATGCAATGCAAGAGAAGTTCCTAATGAACCTCCTATAGTAGCCTGCTAACCCCATGAATGATCTTACCTCATCCACATTTCCAAGAGCTTCCCACTCCATGATAACCCTTATCTTCTCTGGGTTCACTACTATGCCTTCCTTGGAGACCACATTCCCCAAGTAATGTACCTATTTCTAAAAGAAACTGCATTTATTGGGCTTAGCATAAAAAATATGTTCTCTCAATAGTCTTAATACTGCTTCTAAATGCTCGACGTGTTCTTCCTCATTCTTAGAATATATCAAGATTTCATCAATGAATACAATAACGAACTTATCCAAAAAAATATGCAACACATTATTCATCAAGTATTTAAAAGTATCTAGAGCATTAGTCAAACCAAATGTAACTACAAAAAAATCATAGTGCCCATACTTGGTCCAGAAATATGTATTTTAAATTTCCTCTTCCTTGATGTGTACCTGATGATATTCGGATCTCAAATAAATATTTGAGAACACTGGTGCTCCCTTTAGCTGATCAAATAAGTCATCAATCCTTGAAAACAAGTACATGTTCTTGATGGTCACCTTATTCACCTACCTGTAATCAATTCACAACATGAGAGTACCATCCTTATTATTTACGAAAAAGACTAGTGCACCCCATGGTGATACACTTGGACTAATGCATACCTTGTCAAGAATTTCCTTCAAGTGCAACTTCAGCTCTACTAACTCTATAGTACTAATCCTATATGGCACCTTTGATGTTGTTTTTGTCCCTAGTACCAACTCAATGGATAAGTCCACTTCTCTATGAGGAAAAAACTCTAATATATCTGCTGGAAAGACATCCTGAAACTACTATAAGATTGGGTACCTTCTCAATATCTCTGCATCCTGATCCTCCTCACCTTTATCACTAAAAATGTGCATTGAAAATAACACACACCCTTTTCTACAACTACGCTTTTCCTACATAGACGTCGCCATCCTAATTGATGTTTCTTTCCTCTTACCTTGTAATATTATCTACTCTCCATTATCATTTAAGCACTCACTGGATTTTTCATAATAATCCACTTTGGTCCTATGAAGATATAGCCAGTCCATACCCAAGAGCATACTATATCACCCCAATAGTAATACATTCAAATTTGCTGAAGTAGGCATACCACTCAACTCAAATGCATAATATATTACCCAATGGTGAACTCTCTTCTTGGTTCCTGTATCCAATTTCACTAACCAAGATTTTGCATGCACTTCTTTATTCAAACCACACTTATTCACCAAGTTGGGCTTAACATAACTATAATTGGATACAGGGTCAATCAAAATAGAAACAAATTTATCACAAATATTACTGTCCATCTCAATGATAGATGCATGATTATCTTCTTGCTTATTATCTAGTGTTTCATAGATACAAGGAATGCTCTACCCAACATCACCAACAGTCTTCGCCTCTTGTGCACTATATATATGAGGCCTACAACCCTAATTCTGTAGAAAAACCTTTTTAATATGCTCCTTACCACATGTCTAACACTCCAACCTTCCTATACCATCACCTTTATTCTGTTGTTGTGACCCATGTCACTTTCAAGATGCATTGAACTTCTTATGTGGTGAAAGATTCTCTTTCTCTTTTGCATTCTTAGGCCTTGTTCTTTTCAGCAGTTATTTATATTTACCTTTGTATTTATATTTTCCTTTCCATCCTTTCTGAGATTCATTTTTATTCTTTGACTTCTCATAAATAGTGCTTTAGTTTCCCAATAACTTCTTCAAGTGACCGAGGCTCATCATACTCAATCCGATCTCTATATGCTAATGGTAATCCACTGACAAATATTTGAAATTTTTCCTTTTCATCTTTAATATGTGGTACATACCCCAATAGCATCAAGAAATTGGTTCCTCATCTGTTATCGATCGCATTTTAAGCTCTTATAATTCCTTTGATTTTCTATCGTAGTACCTTTCTTAAAAGTACACATTTCTAAAGATTCCCTTGAATTAATTCCAAATCGAATCCTATGTCCTTATGTATTTGACTCATTTTACATCTTCCCACTAGATATCTACTTTCCATTTGAGTTTGAAGATATATATTTTGGCCTTCATAGTCTATGTATTCTCATTAAGTTCAAAGAACGTATTCATTCCAAGTAAACAAGCCTTTACATCCTCGAGCTTCTTCAATTCTCCATAAAAATTAGGTGGCCACATATAATCCATTCCATTTACACTTAATATACCAAGGAAATAACCTCTTATTAGTGAATGCAAAAGCCAACTCGGTATGGGACTACCATGTTCCACCCGAACATAGATTGGCTGAGCCAAATCTCTCTTCAGCTAATCACCCCCATGCCATACTCCAAGCATAAATGTGGGACTCAAACCAAAAGAACCAACCAGGGCTTCCTGAGGCTAAACCGATCACCCTCATTAATATAACCGTCTTTACTGCAATCCTCACTAGATCACTAGGCCACAAACAAGCATGGATGACATCAGATTTCTCCACCCACACAGTGAGGATTTTTCTTTTCTCCTAGTCTTTAGGCTTTACCACAATCCACAGTCTGATCCAGGGATTACTAGGCCATAATAGAGAGACCACCCTCCTATATTTACCGTATATCCTGCCATTCACCGGTGAAGGATTCCTAGGCCTGATCAAGGGGAACCAAATCTAGGCTTTACTGTATATCTTGTCATTCACCGGTTGAGTATTTCTAGGCCCACTGAGGAAAATAATACTTATCTTTACCACAACCACCAGTCTGGTTCAGGGGTTACTAGGCCAGTGTTTTTACTGTAATCTATAGTCTAGTTCAGAGATTACTAGGCCATGTGTTCTTTCATTCAAAGATCCACCTCACTCAGTTTCAAATCCATTCGAAAATCGATCTCAACCAAAACATGAGAACCCCATCACACCATGGCTATCCGGAAATGGCAAGATAAGACTAAAGAACACTATCAAACCTAGAAAAACCCATGCCAATAATAGTAAGAGAACCAAGAACACACATGTATAACCATGCATCCAAATCTAGTAAGAAAATCACACATGCAAATAAATAATTGCAAGTAAACCCATTGTAGCTACTTGATCCCTCTCTTCCTTGCTTGATATATTCTTCCACTTTTCCTTCTTTGCCTTTCTTGATCCAATGGTGAAGTTCTCCAAGAAAACTCTAAGTGTCCAAGAGTGTGTGTGAGAGAGAATAGAGAGAGAGCTTCCAAAACTGAATTGACAAAAGGGTACCAATGGATCCTCAAAAGCATTTTTATCAATTAGGCCTCTATTTTCTTAATTTTCCATTATTTTATTTCATTTTCCTCCTCACATGCAACCTCTGACCTTTCACCTTCCTTTTCTCCTAATTTCCATTATTTTCATAAATAAATTGCCAAAAATGTCATTTTTTCTTTCCAAAGCCTTTGCCAATTTCTTTAGCCATAATGAACCATATAAAAACCCACACTATGATGTTTTTCCCGACATTCAGATTGGAATAAGTGTCCCGTAACAGTGTTTATTATTTTTCCTTTATTAAATTTTAGTTACATGGAATTTTCATGAGGGCTATTACAGTTTCCAATTAATGTTTTCATATCTTAACACGGGTTTGTCTCAGGTTAAGTTTCATACATATGCAGATCTGCTCCTGGGTAGTCACGTATATATTCTACAAAATATTTTTTAGTATGTGCATATCTCTAGTGGTTTTTTTGTATGGTAAGGATGTACATACGTTGGTATGCTTTATGAATGCTGTGTACATATACTAGGGTTTTGCAGTATGACTTGTTGATGATATTTGATCAGTTCTATTCTAATTGTTGTATGTTGATGATGTCTCTATTATGATGATCTATTTCTAACAGTGTTGACTGGGTTAAACAATGAATGGTACATTGATTGGTAATGATGTTACAATATGGTGATCTATGTTTTGACTCAACAATATGTGATTGATTCAATTGATCTGTGACTGATAAAATATGACAGGTGCATGGTTCAATATTACACGATTCATTTAGTATACTTCCGAGATTTAAAGTGGGTGTATTATAGGAGAATATATATATATATATATATATATATGTATATATATATATATATATATATATATATATATATATATATATGCGAGTCTTATTCAGTAAAGTCACATACAAAATTTGATATTTGTTGTTTTCAGTTGGGTTCCGCATTCAATGTTTTTGTAATATTCCAAAATTAGCATGCAGCTAATTGGAATATTAAATTTTGCTCATGTCACTTAGGAGATAAATAAATGGGTAAGGAGGCCCATACATTTTAGAATAATTAATAAAATCACTCATAGTGTGGAAAGGGAACATCAGAGGAGCTGGATTTCACACCCTCATGTGTGAACAGGATCATTTGAATGTGGACAAGGTCAAGTTTGACCAAGTCAACAGCGCTGGGATAGGAGGTGGAGAACACTTGGAGAAACAACACAGTATGAATGGGAGGAGGTTTCTTTGGTGAATGAAACCCTAATGATTGGGACACATGGTGAGAGGTATTTCACTTGTTTAAAAGGAGGGCAAGGTAGCCATTGTTATTAATGTTGAAGATTATTGATTTCTTGGTCTGTTTAGACTTTGTGCATTCTCCTGCTTTTTAGCAGAGTTGCAGTGCTGCTTAGCACAAGGCATTCATGTTTAGAAATTCCTTCTCCTTTCAAGAGAGGCCTCTTGGGGGAGTTTCTCTTAATTTCTCCACATTCGGGCTTGAGGCCAAGCATCCTCCTTCAGCTACAGCGTTATTCTTGTAGCAGGAAACATTCTGTTGTAGGGTGTTGCAGTGGAGGTTCTACAAAACCACTTCCAAAGCTATTTTTCAGAGGAGGGAGCCTCATTTCCTTTGGAGGATCAGTGAGGGAGAATTTGAGCTAATTCCCATCATATTTGGCATCATGCCAACCATTTTTCATCACCTACATTGCAGTCCCTCTCATTGACGTTATTTTCATTGAGTATCTGTAGTGAGGGTTGCAGTATTTGTTTGGAGGGTCAGATCTTCAGTGTTAGGATCAGCCTTTCACTTGGAAGATCCATTGGAGGAGGTTTGTTCAACTTGTGCATCATTTACATCCATCTCCATCCAGTTCTTGAGTTGCAGCTGCTACCCAGCCCTGCTACTCCGACATTTTTTCCATTTTGTATATTTCAGGAAATGCTTCTAGGATTTTCTTGAGATTGTTTTCAAGGGCTTAGAGCTTTTATCCCACACTTATTTGAGCTATACATTTCCATATCTATGTATTGACATTATTTCTATATTAGTGCCTCCTATAAACTGCGCAGTCATAGCCTTGGGAATTCTATATGTAGCAGTGTTCTTCATTTTCTTGTACATGTTCTATTGAGGCTTGCATTGCGTAGCTTGAGTGATAATTACCTCAAGGATTTGTATACATTTTCTGCTATAAGATCAATTTTATGGCTATTTGGATCTTCTCATGATGTATGTATTGAAATAACACTGTTACTCCAATATGTTTTTTTACATTGCTACATCTCCAACTTTGGAATATCTTAAGATGTTCTTATTGTTGTAGAAATTCCCTATTTTGGGATATTACAGTGGTATCAGAGCATCATCTTGGCTCAGCCTGTGAGTTTCAGCCCAAGAATATAGAATAAGATCAGAATATTGGAGAGGATGATTTTTGTCTCATCATTCTTCAGATCTATGAAGAACCTCCCCAAGGAGGATAAGCAAAAAGAAAAGGAAGGACCATGCACTTCCTATTCTCACCGGGAAAAAGACAATAAGCATGAGAGATAATTGGATCATTTAATTCTAAGTAAGTACCTTGTTGAGTACGAATCTCAACCTAGAGCCTTCAAAGACACTCTAGCTCTTCCACAGTTCATTCATTTAAAGGAAGAGAGGAGGTTCGGCAACAAGAGAGGAATCAAAGGTAATATGTTTCTATTGCCTACATATGATGGATCATCTACAACAAGAGCTTGGGAAAAGAAGCTTGAGGCATTCTTCCTACTACATCCAGTGGTAGAGAGGGAGGCAGTAGAAGTTGCAACATTGCACTTGGAGGGTTAAGCCAATGTTTTGTGGTTTAGCCATTTGAGCCATGCAAGGGTGAATACTTTTGCAGAATTCACTCAAAGGTTGATTAGAACCTTTGATAGAGAAAGATCAAAGAATAAAAATACCACATCACCATGGGAGGAGACTTGTACCAGCACTGTCACAGCCTTGGAAGAGCAGCCTTCTACATCTGCAAATGGGGCAACCATTTCATTGGAGGAAAGAAATATTGTAGCCATACAAGGAGATCCCAAGTTCCATCAAGGTATGAATGAATTTCCACTTTCTATTTCAGAAAATATTTTGGAGGATTGTGGGAATTCATCTTTATATGACCAAGAATCAACACACATTGATAATATAGAGCAGCAAGATTGCATTGCGCTGCGCAACATTGAAACATTCAAGGAAGAAATAAACCATCATCATCATGAGACATTTTTGGAATGCATACCACACTTGAGGTTGGGGTTTGAAGACTTGAAGGGAAGGATGATAGATAGTAGACATCTTGAGATGAGAAAAACTTTCTTCTTTCCAGATGACACTTTCTCAATGAGCACCTCTCAACTCAAAGAGAGACTTCTACTTTCAGCAAATCCAAGAATTCATTGGTTTTGGAGGACTATTGATGAGAGGGAGATCTCATGGAGAGATTTAATTGGAGGTGAACTTCAACACATCATGGAGTGCAAGGTTCTTCAATAGTTTGAGGAGGTTCTTCCTTCCTCACACTTGGATCTTTATGGATTCAAGGGGGAGCAGGTAGATGATGGAGGACATCTTAGGATGGATAACATCTCTCATGTTTGTGTTGGACACTTCTTGAGCCTTACACATCATGATGGGAGGTTTTTTCCTACCATTTATTTGGATCCTTATGAGATCAATTTGGTCATTGAGAAGATTGCATTTCAATATCCCATGAAATGCAAAGACAAAAATCTGATTTGGGAGGATGGTAGTCTTCATGGGAAGGGTACCAAGATTGAGAATGATGGAGTAGTGGATGGAAGAATCTATTAAATTGGTATGATCTTCTTTGCTATGATCTTCTTGACTTGGATTTCCAAGTATAAGAAGGGTGATATTCATGCAGCATATGGTTCATTCCTCTTCATGGGAGTGTGTCATACCACTATGGAGGAATTATTCATATACATATGCATCATCTTGCTCCCAACACATGGTAAGAATATTGTTTGTGCATCCATTTATTATCTAACACAATATTTTCTTATTCTTACCATTCTTATTTAGTGAATTTCTCCACAAGAGGGCAAGATTTTCATTGAGCTCCATGGCCAACATTGGGCCAAATTGTATGATGGAGACAACCATCTCTTATATGGCCTTGGGCAAGTGTTTTCTCTCATGTATGTTTAGTTGATGTACCCAGCCATTTGCTATGTATTAGTAGATGTGATGACATACATAATTAACCATGTAACAAAAAAGAACTTGCCATATAATTTTCTGAAGCAGCAGTTTGGAAAACTGCGCTGTCACTATTGGGAAAAATTTTGGTACCTTCTTGCACCACTAAAACCTTCGAAATTTTCCTCATTTTGTTTCTGATCATGATTTAATTTGCTGATATTGATATTATTTGTATTGGAAGCATGATTGGGAGAGAGACACATGAGTTGGATGTGTCCTTTGGGGAAGAGGATTCCCACACTTTTTGAATTGCATGTTCTAATGGGAGCATGAGAGGAGATATGGCCACCACAGCCAAACAATTGTTTCCTTTTGTTGAGGTGGGCCATGTGATTGATGGGATGCCATATGGTGATGATTTCCTATCCATCACATATGGGTTGATTTGGGCCAGCTTGATTCACAGCGTTGGAGGAGAGATCTTTGAAGATCTAGTCTTCATCTTGCCACTTGAGGGAAATTATTTTGTAGCCCCGGATCAGAATTTGCTCTACACTTATAATAAGTGGAGAGAAGGATAGCATGGGGTAGGCTCCTATTTATACCATGTTCATATTTTCAGCCCACCTACATTGCATGAACTCAAGGTGGAGGAGAATTTTCAGGAGTTGCCATGTTGGGAGATGACTCATTTTGTATGGATGATTGCTTGGGGATGGAGGATCCACTTGGGAAAGATGTTTTCTCAATAAATTTCAGTCTCCATGCCTTGGGAGACAAATTATTAGTTCTACCTTGCAGTTGCTTGAGGACAAGCAACATTTGGGAGGGGAGGACTATAATATTCAAAAATTAGCATGCAGCTAATTGGAATATTAAATTTTGCTCATGTCACTTAGGAGATAAATAAATGGGTAAGGAGGCCCATAAATTTTAGAATAATGAATAAAATCCCTCATAGTGTGGAAATGGATCATCATAGGAGCTGGATTTCACACCCTCATGTGTGAACAGGATCATTTGCATGTGGACAAGGTCAAGTTTGACCAAGTCAACAACGTTGGGATAGGAGGTGGAGAACACTTGGAGAAACAACACAGTATGACTAGGAGGAGGTTTCTTTGGTGAAGGAAACCCTAATGAGTGGGACCCATGGTGAGAGGGATTTAAATTGTTTAAAAGGAGGGCAAGGCAGCTATTGTTATTCATGTTGAAGATTATTGATTTCTTGGTCTATTTAGACTTTGTGCATTCTCTTATTGTTTAGCAAAGTTGTAGTGCTACTTAGCACAAGGCATTCCTATTTAGGAATTCCTTCTCCTTTCAAGAGAGGCATCTTGAGGGATTTTATCTTAATTTCTCCACATTCAGGCTTGAGGCCAAGCATCCTCCTTCAGCTACAGTTTTATTCCTGTAGCAGGAAACATTGTGTTGGAGGGTGTTGCGGTGGAGGTTCTACAACACCACTTCCGGAGCTATTTTTCATAGGAGGGAGCCTCCTTTAATTTGGAAGATAAGTGAGGGAGAATTTGAGCTGATTCATATCATATTTGGCATTAGATCAACCATTTTTCATCACCTACAGCGCAATCCCTCTCATTGACTTCATTATTTTCATTGAGCATCTGCAGTGAGGGTTGCAGTATTTGTTTGAAGGGTTAGATATTTCGTGTTAGGATTATCCTTTCACTTGGAAGATACATTGGAGGAGTTTTGTTCATATTATGCATCATTTACATCCATCTCCATCAAGTTCTTGAGTTTCAGCTGCTACTTAGCCCTGCTACTCCGAAAATTTTTCCATTTTGTATATTTCAGGAAATGCTTCTAGGATTTTCTTGAGATTGTTTCCAGGGGTTTAGAGCTTTGCTCCCCCACTTATTTGAGCTATAAATTTCAATATCTATGTATTGACATTATTTCTATAGTAGTGCCTCCTATAAACTGCGCAGTCATAGCCTTAGGCATTCTATATGTAGCAGTGTTCTTCATTTTCTTGTACATGTTCTATTGAGGCTTGCATTGCCTAGCTTGAGTGATCATTACCTCAAGGATTTCTATACATTTGCTGCTATAAGATTAATTTTATGGCTATTTGGATCTTCTCATGATGTCTGTATTGAAATAATGTTGCTACTCCAATATGTGTTTTTACATTGCTGCATCTCCAACTTTGGAATATCTTAAGATGTTCTTATTGTTGTAGAAATTCCATATTTGGGGATATTACAGTTTTTATGCTTCATATTTCAGTTGATTTACACTGTGACAATAGCTCATATTCACTGATTTTATTTAATTAGGTTTATGATTGATATCGGTCCAATTTGAAAATGTAATGAAATGTGGCCTGCAGGTTGTGTGATGCTTGTTTGATAGGTTGATCTTGTTTGAAATATGCTGAAAAGTGGTCCACAAGGAGCTGAATGGTTGCAGTATTAAGAAAGGGGGGTAAATCTCACTTCTGGGAGGACCCGGTAAATGGGTTGAGAAGATTGTGGCTCGCTTCCAGTGGGTGATGTAAAACAAAAGAAACTTGTATCTTTTTGCAGGTGGGTGCCCGTGTATTGAAAAAATTCTACATCAATACATATGTAATATTTTTCTTTATATTATAAGAAATAAGATAGAGACAACAACAATGGTGTTTTCCTCCCACATTGGGTTTCCACCTAAAAACATTGGTGTTCTATGTGTGTTTCTCATTTGATTTTATTTCTTTATGTTACTTACTAAATACTAGAAGTAACTAATCTACTGATGTGTAATGGACACCTCCCCTCACATCTACCAAATTAACCATCCAACTGGGGTAAACATGAGATGAGGAGAAATTATGAGCAGAATCAACCTCCTTGGTGACTTTAAGGAAGTGGAATCAAAGAAAAACCTTAACATATACCACATGTACCTACTACAGTGCCCCCTAGAGGTTATCCTAGCCATCCACCTAACTTGTCCCTGTGTCCCACTGAAATTTAGTGAAGAAATCCCCCATATGCTCCCTGCATTAGGGGAATTTTGAGGTCTAAAATGGGATTCCTAAGGAAATTATAAAATAATAGTGGAAATAATAAAATAATATTAGATTACATCATCAAATTTTAAAGGGAAAAAAATACTACTTTTTCAACTCGTATTTTCAACTTATCTCCCTATTGGTTTACTCAAATTTCGAGCACGAGTACTCGTTGGATGAAAAATTTGATTCCTCATCCAAGGAGTACCCATGTTGCATAATTTTGATATAACCTTATACATGAAAAATGAGAAATACATGAAAAAAAATGATTGCAATCACATTTTTCATGTATTTCTCATTTTTCGTGTAGAAGGGTCCATTGACAGTATGCAACATGGGTACTCCTTGGATGAAGAATCATATTTTGCATCCAATGAGTACTCATTCTCGAAATTTGAGTAAAAAATTAAGGAGATAAGTTGAAAATACATGTGGAAAAAGTAGTTTTATTATTTTATTATCTTTTAATACTTTTACTTTTTTACCCCAAAAATGGTGAATCTTCCCCCATGGATGACATCATCATCTTGAATCCTATTAGTTCTTATAAATTTTATTTTGGTTGTCAATTTTTCTTAGGAGGCCCATTTTAGACCTCTATAGTTATCTAATGGATATGGGCAAGGGTGCATCTGGGAGGCTCTGAACACTCCCACAACATGGGAATGCGTGTGTCCAGGGAATTTTCCCCTCATACCTGTGCTAGCGTCTGTGGGATTTGTGCCACTTTTTAAGTATAGAACCTTGGCCACTACCCATAACTTCCTGTAGCTTCTAGAATCCACCAAACACATGATGACAATACTAATGATCCAAAAACTGACTCTAGGACTAGGCCTGACAATCCCTAAACAGGACTGAAATTTTGTCAAACACTTGGCTTCAATGTAATTTGCAGGTCTAAGATACAAGACAAAGCATGAATGACTAAAAAATATTATGAGACATGACAAGAAGGATCACTACCCTCTTCCTTGAACTGTTATGACATCAATTAGGTCATGCATCCATTATTTTAACAATTACAGTAAATACATGAAATAAATGTGACTTGAACCAGTCATATAACCATGATTATAACCAGTATAAAAACATGTAAATAAAAAAGAGATAAAATCCATTAAAGCCACACTTTAAAAAGTAAAAAAACAAGAGAAATTAGCTTTTATTAAGCATAGGCAAGAGCCAACTAGGTTCTGTACTTCCACATATGACTTGACCATAGACATGGTTGAGCCAAATATCTATTCATCCAGTCACTCCTGTGCCATAATCCAAGAATTAATGTGGGATATCATGGATAAACCAATCCAAAAAAAACCAACAAAACCTGGAGGTTAAACCACCTCCACCCTCACCATACTATGATCACACCAAAACTGATGTCAAGATCACAATACCGAACCGAGCTTGGAATGCCTATAGAATCCATCAATATCTTTGAGTAATTTTTCATCTCCATGTATATTAGGGTTTACTGCAATTCACATTGGATTACTAGGCCCTAAACTGAGACACCACCGTCAGGATTTACCATGTATCCTGCCAAAACTGGTCAAAGGATTCCTAGGCCTTTGGGAATTTCCTAAGACCACCTCCATCCCAGATTTCTAAAACCATCCAAAAATTCCAAAGCTAAAAAATGAGATAAATCCCATCACATGGCTATTTGGAAAAGCCAAGGCAAGCCTAAAAACCATTGTCAAAAGTCGACAAAACCATGCCGCCGAAAATAAGAGAGCCAAATAACAACATGCATAAGCCATGCATGTACAAACAAACTAGGAAATCACACATGAAATATGTTACCTACAAGTATTCCTACTGAAGCTTCTTGATCTTGATCTTCCTTTCTTGATCTTTGCTTTCCTTTCCTTTCATTGTCCTTCCTTTGCTTCCTTTCCTCTTTCTTGGTCCAATGCTAGAATGATCCAAGAAAACTCTATGTCCAAGGGTGTAAGAGAGAGAGAATAATGAGAGAGATTTAAAGTTAAGCTGGAAAAAGCTATGAACTATTCCTCAAAAGCCTTTTTATTAATGATGTCTCTATTTTCTTCATTTTCCATTATTTTCCTTCAATTTCCTCCTTACATGCAACCTGTGACCTTTCACCTTCCTTTTCTCCTAATTTCTTTTATTTTCATAAACAAATGTGCCAAAATTAATTTTTTCCTCTTTAATGCCTTAGCCATTTCATTTATCAATTTACCTTATCCATAAACACATCCAGTGGTGCCCACTAGGATATAGCTTCCCAACAATTAAGTATCCCTTAACCGTGGTATTATTTTTTCCTTTATTAACTTTTATTACATGAGATTTTTTAACTTGCATCTGTTACATGATGCAATGATAAAAGATAATCATCTGAAAGAAAAATTAGTAAATTGGATATAAACATATTTTATTCTCTGAAGTAGCATACATACGCAAGTTTATTTAATAATAGTAGCATAGATATTTCAAAATATAAATTTTGGAAGATTGAATTTAAAATATTGATTCATCCCCCCGCCCTCTCAAGATTTTTCCCAACAATTGGTTTCATAAGAGGTCCTTCAGAAGGAGATTAATCACTTAATGGAGATACATCAAGATAATAAATCAAGAGCAAGGAAAATTTTAGGGGTTAACATTCGCAGGTGGGCTAATTTTCCATGCTTTTTCCAAAAAACTGATTCGCCAATTTCCATTTTTTTGAAAATAAATTCTCCCAAATTTTATTGTATAAAGTTATTTTACCCTAAAAATCGCCAAATTTTTATATGTAATAATATAAAATAATTAGAAACCTAAATTTTTTTACAAAAATATTATAAAAAATATTACTATCTACATATTGGGGACTAGTGATATTCGCCAAGGTTTCTAAACTTTAAGATAAACTTCCATCCTTGAAATTTTCCTTGATCAAGAGGGATTATCTTCCATCAGACCACCTTTGTTAAATGGAGCTAAATTTTTACTTTGGAAAGTCAGAATGAGATCATATTTGCAGTCACTTGGCATTGAGGTATGGGCGATTGTTGAAGGAGGATATCAATTTCCATCCTCTATTCCCACAAATGATGTAGGGAAGAAACAATATGAGGTTAATTCTAAGGAAGTAAATGCTCTATTTGGAAGCTTGGTATAATCATAATTTGTGAAGGTCATGTAGCTGAATTCCGCAAAATCTATATGGGACAATATTTTCCAAAGCTATGAAGGTGACACCAAGGTAAAGAAAACTTCAAACATTTAGGATTCAATGAAACTCTTAGAATGCATGATGATGAAATCATTGCAAGCCTTTTCCTTAGAGTAGATGATATCCTTAACTCAATGAAAAATATTAGTGATGAAATAAACAATTCTATAATTGTTGAGAAAATTCTAATATCTCTAACTTCAAAGTTCAATTCCAAAGTCTCTGCCATTGAAGAAATGCATGATTTGAAGAATCTCATTATTGAACAGTTCCATGGGATTCTAGCAGCTTATGAAATGATAAAAGGGGGTCCATCAGATGTCATAGAAGAAACATTTAAAGTTACATACAAAGGGAAGGAAAAAGAAGAGCTTAAGGGAATATGTTACATTTCAGATGAAGAAGAAGTGAATTTTGTGAAGAAACTTTAGGTAGGAACTGGCAGGTTTAGAGGTAAGCTTCCTTTAAAATGTTTTTATTGTGGAAGGGTTGGTAATTATGTTGCTAAATTCCCTTATAAGTAAACTAAAGAGAAAGGGAAGATTGATTCAAAAGGAAATTTTAAAATAAGGTTTGATATCAAGAAAAGTTTATATACTAATGAATATAGTGATTATTCTTCGAATAACGAGGATGATGAATATCATCAAGATTATCAGTTACTTATGATATTTGAAGACCAATATGTAGATGAATCTGATGATGTTTTTATGGATGCTCTATAATAAATCGATAGACTTAGCGTTATAAACAAAAATCAAGAAAATTAAATTTTTATGTATAAGGAAAACACTCTTGTTGAAGAAATTTGTCTTGAAGAAGCTAAATTGGTTAAAGAAGTTTTAAGAAACAAGTTGCAGACAAGGAAAGGCACTGTGAAAATTTAAAACTTGAAATAGTAGGCCTAAGGAAGGAACTATAGAAATATCACTCTGATACCATGTAGAAAATCTACCAATGGATTCAATTCGATCTTGTGATGTACTAAAAGAAGATATGAAATATGTCTACAATATTTGTGGAATACAAAACATGATTGCTTATTGACATGCAAGTAAGAGAAAGAAGTAAATAAATTGTACATTACAATATGTTCTTGGGGAAATCAAATACTCAAAACCACTCTATCTATATTTTTTATTAAGTCAAGGAATCATGAAACAATACAATGCTTAATCTCTCATGATATTCTCCACACTCTCCCAATTGTCTCACATTGATCTAGGAAAAATCGATCTAGTACTTAGCCAATTCTCACCCTTCCTTCAACCTTCTTTGCTCATGCAATTCCTAGGGAATTAGATCCCTATTAAATAGGAAAAATATCCTTCCTTTATTGCGCAATGCATCATGGCATACCAATGACTCTATAATTGCACATGGGAAATTTTCTATAAATACAACCGCCTGTTATGTTCCATTTAACCTATGTCTCAACTGGGTCTTTGTTGGAACAGGGTCTCCTACAAGCTATGAAACTGGTCCAATTTTTCATATTTTTGTGTATAATTAGTCTAGCGCAGGGGTTTTGGGGTGGCTCAAAGCCCCGAAAGCATTGTAATGGGTCAAAGGGTAGACCTAGAGTCAGAAAACCACAGTTTGTGTACCATAGGAAAGATTAGGCTAGATTGTTATAAATAGAGGGACATTTTGAATTATAAGGCAAGAAAATGATGAGATCTTGATGCAAATTATGGCTTAGTAGATCTGTTTGGGTTTTTAGGGAAAGGAATCCTACTGGCTATGTGCACAGAGATCCAAAGTCCTGTTGTGTGCGGACCCTGCTACTGTGTGCGTAGGTCGGGTTTGGGTATTGTAAGAAGGAACTGAACGATTAATGAATGAGAAAGGTTGTTGTGTAGTTGAATGTATTTTTACTGTTGATGTGAATCTTTGATAGCCACTATGTTATGCATATTCTATGTTAAGTTGTGAAAGTAATGTGTTCTGTTATGTTTTATGAGAATAACTGTAATGTTGCACTACTATTTTAGAAGTATATGATTTGTTGAGTACACTAAGTATAGTTGACCTTGTGCACGTGGATGCGAAGGAGATCTATAGATCCGGTTCTGAGATAGGCGATCTGGTCATTATAAATCTGGACGCAGCTCTGCTTGGCTTACCTATCCTCTCTCAGGGTGTGGAAACCTGGTTCTAGCACCCAACCATACTGCTTCGAGTGATACTTTGACCTGCGCAAGTAGGCCACTACTGAAAGGGCTAGTAGTATAGGGGTTTGTTGGCAAACCTTAACCTCTGAACCTGGGTCAGGACCCCTTGAGCCAACAAATGGTTCCGTTGGTAGGACCGGGAGCATTTTGAGAGAGGGATTACGTAATGACAAGAGAGTTCTAGAAGCTTGAGAGGAAGGAAATTGAAGAGTGGTTAGAAAAATAGATTCAGGAATTTGTGATAAAAGAGAATTGCAACATGAGGTTAACGATGAAAAATTGGAAAGAAAGGTACATTCTTATGGAAAGCTATGAAATTTGCTTTGTGAAATTTGCAATCGAGCTTCAGGAGTGGCTGGCAAGGCTTGTGGACTTCCAGAAGTGTTAGAAGGATGAATGAGTCACTCAGTGGACTCCAGGGCTAATCCAGCAGCTGGAAAGGACTGATAATACCATCACTCGCACAGTGGATCACTGGGTGGAAAATGTGCTAGGAGGGTTTGTGACAGAATTTTCCATTGATCAGTTTGTCTCCTACTTCGAAGCAGAGCGGAGATTCTTTAAATTTTTCTGGGGAAAGTTTCTAAAGACATTACCCCTACTGATTAAGATATTACTGTGTGAGAAGTGTATTCTGTGTAGTAATACCGAGTGAAGGACCTCAGACCCAGATGAGAGCATGACACGTAGTGGTAAATACTATCAAACCAACCTTTAAGGGGGAAGATGTGTCTATAGCCCTCTACGAGAGACGGCTACGCAGAGCCCCCCAGCTACATCCCCGTCCAGGCCATGCAAAGGTAAGAATTTTCCCATACCACCACCTGCACCAGACAGTGATATGGTTGTGCACCTAAAACTACCTACCTTCAAGGGGGTAGGAGATGAGGATATGGACCGATTTTGGTTTTTTGCAGATTTTGTATGAACTGCGCAAAATATGGCAAGAGATACGGTGAAGAGGGCGCAGCTATCCCTGGCATTCGAAGAAAGAGCTTTGGACTGGTATATGAAATACATATCTCAGAATGGGAATGCATCTATTCAAGATATTAAGGACACTCTGAAGCAACAGTCCAAAAGCCAAAATATTACTCTCAGATAGTAGCAGATGTGAAGGACTTCAAGCAAGGAGTGTCTAAGTCTGTATGGGAGGCTGATCAACAACTAAAGAGAGAAATCAGGGAAGGACGATTTGAGTATGACGATCGAAAACATATGGAATGGTTCATCGCTATGTTGTTGCCTCACCTGTGCATACCAATGAGTCACCAAACCTTTGAGTCGTAGGAAAAAGCTATGGAAGTTGCTATGAAACTAGAAGCTGCGCCCAGAGAAGATACTCTGTTAGGAGTACAGCAAATTCAGGAGAAACTTGGAGCTATGCACATGGAAATTCAGAACCTGCGAAAGGAACGAGGAAAAGGAGCCAAGACAGATCTATGGTGCATACGATGTCGAGTATCTGGCCATACGAAGGATTATTGCCCACTATTGATAGATTACATACAGGCAGGAGAACCTAACCTAGTGCGTCCAGGCTCAAGCGGATCTACGTTATGGTGTGATGACTGCCGTGTCACAGGGTTGCACGATATGAACCATTGCCCCCAACTAGAAGCGTATGTCCCAGAACTGAAGCAACAATGGTGCAGGTTCTACCAGTCGGTGGGACATGATGAGAAGAACTGTCGAACTTATGATCTGATGATAGATTGAGAAAACTTGTATAGGGTACAATCAGACCCTGCATCACCTAGATCTCCTGTTAACTTTGGTGGCTCTCCAGCAAGGGGTAAGGGAGGAGGTCGGGGAGGAAGCGCAGATCGAGGATGCAGAAAGCTAATCTGCTATAATTGCGGAGAAGAAGGGAACTTTGCTAGGGACTGCCCAAATCCTACATGGAAATCCTGCTAATTTTTCAGACAGCTAGACCATGTGATCGAAGATTGCCCAGTCTTAATAGCAAAAATGTAGGAAAAGCAGCCCACCCCTATGTAGAGTGTGCAAAGATTTAAATCCAAGCTAAGGAACATGGACCCAAGTGTGAAAGTCATAACACGCAGTGGGATGGCCACCCGGGGACTAAAGGAAGAGGCTGCCATGGATCCTATGACCCATCAACAAGGATCAAACATGCAAAAGGGACAAGAAAAAATGGCTGCAACTGGCCAGGAATTTAAGGAAGAAGCAGCTACTGTGCAGGTACCAACACACCCCAAGATAGATGAGGGGGTTGAGCCCTTCCTATAGGCATGTATGAAGCTACTACGTAACACAAAGGCTATAGAGAACCTTCAGGCATTAATGAATAGCTACGTAGCGCGGCCCGATCCAACCCTAGGAATCAATGATGTACACAAACTATACAGGTATAAAAAACACACCATAAGAGAAATGCAGTTGACTAGGCATATTGGTGACTATGAGATGGATTAGGTTATTTTGGACCTTGGATCAGATGTGAACGTGTTACTGAAACAAACATGGCAACAAATGGGAGAACCTAAGTTGGAATGGTCCACCATCTAGTTGCGCATGGAGAATCAGCAGAAGATCATCCCTCTGGGAAGGCTGCCAAAAATCATGGTAGACATCGCGGGAGTAAGGACCCAACTTGACTTTGAGGTAATATAAATCGTAGAAGATGCGGACCCCTACCCTGCGCTCCTTGGACTGGACTGGGCTATAGATATGGGGGGTGTTATCAATCTCAAAAAGCAAAGCATGGTGTTTGAGAATAACGGTACACGAGTAATAGTACTGTTGGATCCCATGGAAGGTGCGCTTTACACAGAGCCAGAGCGCGATGAGGAGGAAGTAGATCACATTTACAAGTTGACTACACAGGACAAAGACTGGATTAACCCCATGGCGGAAGGAGTACTCTACTGGGAAAAAGACAGTGAATTATTTTCCAACTCTGATGGGGAACTAGAGAATTGGCAAGGCTAGTTGCATGAGGTTTCAGCGCTGTGATGTCTTCGGGTCACAAGGAACTTTCGCTGCATCTCCTCCGAGGTAAGATATCTGCCCTACTTTGGGGATTCGGGTAACATTAGGGAATTTTTACGCGCATTTGAAGCAGAAGTTCCCAAGGGACACAGGCTATCGGCCCTTAAAATAGCCCTGCGCGCTGGTGGGATATGCATGGGAAGGAATTCTGCAATTGGGAGGAATGTTGAGATAAGATCATCCAGCGATTTGAAGCTCTAGCTGTGAGAGAGATCAAAAATTTTCATGGGTCAGAAGATCCACACAGATATTTACTCGCATGGGAAACGCAATGGTGCGACAAAACCCCAAAATAACGGGTCCACCTATTTATCCATGCTCTGGGACTGCATCCAGTTGCATGGTATGTAGACGCGGAGCTACCTCAGCACAGTTGCCATTGGGAGACTTTGCGGGATGAGTTTCTGCGAACATTTAGGATGGTGGATGGCACAGGAGCGCTCAACGCAGCTCTGCAGAACACTGATGCCTTGACTTAGGGTAGACCACGTCTGAACATCGCATCCAAATCATGGGGAATGTAGGTACCACACATGGTTGAATACTGTAGCCTCAGCCCAGCGGAAGGAAAGGATGATCCCCGAACTATTCCAAACTCAGAATTGGATAGGATACACACGGTTGCCAAGTTGTTTAGGCTGCACCAGAATCACATTACAACACATCCTACTTCGGGTATAATTAAGGATGCGCAAGGAGAAAAGATGATTCATCGAAGGCTAGTAGATCCGTGGGAAGGCCATAGGGTGTGAACGATGATAGTCAAAACACTGAACTCTGGTAAAAAAGGAATGTTACGGTTACAGAACACAGGAGGCTAGAAATTAATGAGGCAATTTCTTGTGAGTTCTTACCGTTTGTTTGATGGTAAGTTCCAAGTAAGCTTCACCTTACCGTTGGATAGCCACGAGCACTATAAGGGAGAAAGGATAACTCTCACCAAGGTTCCATATTGTCTCTATACTCTGCATGTGTTGTTCTACTGCATGATTTTCTGGACCTTTAGCATTCTGTTCATACCCAATAAAACCACTTCCGCTACCTGTGAGTCTCCAAATTCAAGATCCCCTCCTTATGTTAGTATGGCAGCCCATAACCCCATGGATGCTTCAGAAATTACTAGCCCAGAGCCTGTGGATATTACGTTGAGGGGGTCTAGGGATGCCAAAATTGATAAGCTAATTTCCCTCTAGCTCCCTGTAGGGAGAATTGACTTCGAAACCTGCACGCATTGGCATCAAAGCTATATGATGGAAGTTATTGCCCCTTCTAAACCTGGGATGATTGCAAGATCTAGCCGGATGGGCTCAAAAGTAGCCACGAAAAAGGTTATGCAACTGTCGCAGATCATTGTAAGATCTGACATGGTCGACTCGCAGCTAGTCCTGTGAATGAAAGGTCTGACTAAAAAGGATACTACATCCACCCGGGGTATGAAGCGGCACAGGGAGCTTGAAAAGGGCCCCCTGCAATAGCAATGTTCCCAATGCCTGGAATATGACCCAACGATCACGCTGACTGATGGTGATCTCAAGCAAATCATGAGCGCACTTACTTTGGCTACAGAGGATCAGTGGGCAGCTATAGAAGCACAAAAAAAGTTTGCAATCGACGCCATGCAGGTTGAGCTTCGAGACCTTCAGAAAAAGATGGATACACTGCACCCTACCGGCAGTACCAGGCTAACTGCAAATGAAAGTCATGCTTATTCGTTGCCTAGCACTATCCTGGTCGGCGCCCACCTTCCAATGGATACAAGACTATAATTGGACTTGGTGAAGCTAGCTCACAAGGTGTTAAAGGGTCTCCACACTATCGTGCTTCAAGAGATCCATCATTGCGACCAGACCACACAACAATAGCTCGATGTGGCCACGCTGATCATCGCACAACAGACTTCATATGTCTCCCTTGCTATCTCGCAGATGGTGCAGCTCGAAACAGTGGTCCACTAGCTTGGCACAGAGGTCCTAGATGAGCTCCCGGCAACAGCTCTGCTCTGGGCTATAGTAGAAGGCTTGGTAGTAGCACTAAAGGCATTCAGAACCGAAATACAGACCCTCAAGACCCAAATGGACCAGCAAATCACTGCATTACAGGCCCAATTACAACCTGCCACACCTTCGGAGGTACGAGCCCAGCATGCTGCACTGGTAACAGAAGCTACGGACATCATTACGGGACAGCTTACCTAGGGTACTCAGTTGCTCGAGTCATCCATGTAGCTCTGGATAGTGGTCCAGTTTAACCCGATTCTTCAGAACATCAAACAGGACTTACGACCGAAGGAAGCCGATTTCTATCAGATTGAAGCTACCTTGCCCTCCTTAGTCCCTGTGCAGTGTTTGGTGCACCTGAAGAATAGCAACGCACTCCGAGATATGATTGAGGATCTCTGACGAATGAAGCATTCCATCACAAAACGCTTGAAGCCATGGGTCGATGTCACCCTCCAGCTATCACAGGATACCAATGGTGTGATCACGCGACTCAACCAGATATTAGAGTGGGTTACCGCGGCTACTAAAGGACCGACCTCCCAGAAGCTTGTAGACATCGTGCAAGTGTTGTCGCTTAGAGTCAAGAAGTATTACCTCCACTGATCATAGCCATCAATGCCCTACATGCGCAGGTAGATGCCGCACCACCACAGTAACTTAGGATGAGTCACAAGATTGTGTTGGGGGACTGTTGGAACAGGGTCTCTTGAAAGATGCGAAACTCGTCCAATTTTGCATATTTTTGTGTATAATTAGTCTAGCGTAGGGGTTTTGGGGCGGGTCAAAGCCTCGAAATAATTGTAATGGGTCAAAGGGTAGACCTAGAGTCCGCAAACCACGGTTTGTGGACCATAGGAAAGATTAGGCTAGATTGTTATAAATAGAGGGACATTTTGAACTATAAGGCAAGAAAATTATGAGATCTTGTTGCGAATTGTGGCTTAGTAGATATTTTTGGGTTTTTAGGGAAAGGACTCCTGCTGGTTGTGCGCATGGAGATCCCAAGTCCTGCTATGTGTGGACCCTGTTGTTGTGTGCATAGGTCGGGTTTGGGTATTGTAAGAAGGAACTGAAGGATTAATGAATGAGAAAGGTTGTTGCGTAGCTGAATGTATTTATACTATTGATGTGAATCTTTGATAGCTATTGTGTTATGCATATTATGTGTTAAGCTACGAAAGTACTTTGTTAAGTGTTTCTTCTGCATCTGGGTCTGTTCTATTATGTTTTATGAGAATAACTGTAATGATGCACTACTATTTTAGAAGTATATGATTTGTTGAGTACAGTAAGTATAGTTGACCCTGTGCACGTGGATGTGAAGGAGATCTATAGATCCAGTTCTGAGATAGGCGATCTGGTCATTATAAAGCCGGACACAGCTCTGCTTGGCTTACCTATCCTCTCTCAGGGTGCGGAGACCTGGTTCCAGCACCCACCCATACTGCTTCCGGTGAGACTTTGACTTGCGCAAGCAGGTCACTGCTATAAGGGCCAGTAGTATAGGGGTTTGTTGGCAAACCTTAACCTCTGAACCTGGGTCAGGACCCCTCGAACTAACAGTATTCCTCAGAACTCACATGCAGGAAAATATTAAGAGTGAATTATCAGTTAACTGATTGATCACTACTTGTGAATTAAATCAGATTTAATTCACTATGCCTCTCACTAGTTCATCACTACGTTAGAACTAGTTAAACTAATTTTAACTCAATTAATTTAGTTAACTAATTCACACCTACACCCCACCAATGCATCAACTGCAACTGGATCCCCAAAATATTATAATCCCTCTACATGCCTCATCTTAGACCCTCAATTTGAATTTATTGAGCTAACTCAATCATCTTGACTTACTTAACTGATACAAGTTGTTATGAGATGAAATTACAATTTATTATCCAATTTATTTAAGGGAAAAATAAATTAGATGTTTCACATTTCACGACCAAAATTATGGTGCATCAAAATTTCACATTCCTGGTGCATCAAAATTTTATGGCCTTTGTGGGTGCATTTTTTTTGTTCTTTTGGGTTTCCAATTTCAGTGTTGTTGAAAATTTCAACACTCCCTCAAAACAAGAAAGGAATTCAATCTATCCCAATACGATAACTTTCGAATGTTCTACATGCAACCCTTCTCTAGTATTGTTTGCACCTGCAACTCCTGAAATTGAATAGCCTCCAAACAACTGAATCAGTATAATGCATCTATCATCAGAGTCTTTTGATTGCTGCTAGCTACTACACATGTCTACTGGACACTTTGTGATGCTGCTAACATATGCTTTTGTGCCCTCTACACTACTGCTAACTCTGATTTGTGCTCCAGTATCCAACATCTGTCACTCTGATTTATATCTTCCTGATATCTAATTGCATCAATCCAACTGATCGTTCCTACTACTATTTTATTGGGGCTCCTTGTATCTAGGTTCGATCCATGAGACACACCATCTTAATGGACCCTGCCAAAATTTATCCTTGGGATTATACCTGCACATTTACCTACCTATCACCTGCAGGTATAGCTACATGTACTCCCTCTTCCCATCAGTCTTGAAATTCCCCCCTCCTGGAGGTATCTATTTGCATGGACCCTTCCATTCGGTCTCCTCTCTGTTTATCCAATTGTGGCTGCTCCACAACCTTCTGCAACTGCTTCTAAGGCTGCATTTTGAGAGATAATTTATCCCTCTCAACCACCAAGTCACTAACCACTAATTTTCTCCTCAAATATTTGCATGCATACTTGACCTTGAGAGAATACAATTTTTTTACTCTTACACCAATCTATTTCACCCATCCCGTGGCAATGATTCTAAGGAACACCTTTCATTTTATAAATATGAAATCATAACCACGGTCTTCTAATACCGCTAGAGAGACAAGATTCTTCCTTAGGCCTATAACATACAAAAAATCCACTAGTATGAGAGGGGAGTGAGACACCCTCTGAAAGGTAATTGTACCTATATTGGTCGCATTGTACCTCTTATCATCTCCAAACTCTATGTTCCGCTAGAGGACCTTCTCCTCCAAATCACTGAAGAGATCTATATTCCCAGTCATATGGAGCGAGGCACCACTGTATAGATAAAACATGCATCCCATTTCAATTTTGGCCATGCATGTAATGAGATTAAAATCAATCTTGAACTGTGAATCCAACACTTCACCCATTGCAACCGCAGGCTCTTTCTTTCTTGCCATATTTTGTGGACAATTCGCAATGTAGTGCTCGTGCTCATGACAGTGAAAACACTTGATCTTGGAAAAGTATGTCTTGCTGTATTTTCCTTGGGAATTATTTCCCTTGGATTTATTTCCTTTTCCGACTAATACATGATCTTCTTCTATGTCTTTTTTGGAGGTCCCATCTATGGTGCTCTATCTTATTTCTTCTATTACCAAGTCAGACTACAAATGCTCCCAGTCTGGTAACTTCTCTCTCCCATTCATAGAGTCTAGGTAACTATGCTAGCTCTTGTGAAGGCTTATAATTGATAGGCTTACCAGATCATCCTAGGCTACAGTCACACCAACACTTCTAAGCTCATCTCAACATTGAGTGAACTTCAAAAAGTATGTTGGTATCGTCTTGCCCTCCTCCATCTTGATATTTATGAGTTTTTCCTTCAACGCCAACTTCATGTGGTTGTTTCTATCCTGAAATAGATCTGTCAAGGCCTTCCACATATCATATGGAGTCACCTTCCCATGGATACTCGAGATAATATGATATCAAACTCCCTCTAACAAGATCCTTCTCGCCTTTTATACCTTCTTCTCCCATGCTTCAAGAAGTTGGGAATCTGCTGTTGCGGGCTTGGGAATATCAATATCTATGAATTCCTTCAACTCATTTTCCTCCAACACTACCTCCATCAGGTCCTTCCATTCTATATAATTCCAATTCCTCATGATCATATTCGAGTCTCCAGCCATTGAAAGACATCTTGATTTTTTGTTGGATCTTGAAGAATAATTTTGAAAATTTGAACCTCTTCAAGACAAACTCAATTTATTCTCTTATATTGTGATTCCTAGCACTTTTATACCATGTAGAAATATTTCTCTGATACCATGTAGAAAATATACCAATGGATTCAATTTGATCTTGTGATGTACTAAAACAAGATACTGAATCCTTCTACAATATTTGTGGAATACAAAACACGCTCGCTAAATCACATGAAAGTAAGAGAAATAAGTAAATCAATTGCACAACACAAGATGTTCTTGGGGAAAGAAAATTCTCAAAACCCCTCTATCTATATTGTGTATTAAGTCAAGGAATCATGAAACAATACAATTCTTAATCTCTCATGAGATTCTCTAGCACTCTTCCAATTGTCTCACATTGATATAGGAAAAATCGGTCTAGTACTTAGCCAATTCTCAACCTTCCTTTAGCCTTCCTTGATCATGCAATTCCTAGGAATTAGCTCCCTATTAAATAGGAAACTTGGCCTTCCTTGATTGCACAATGCATAATGGAATCCTAAGAACTCTATAATTGCACATGGGAAATTTTCTATAAATACAATTTATAGTTATGTTCCCTTTAACCTCTGTCTCAAATGGGCCTTCCTCATTACTGACATGCATGAAAATATTAATAGTGAATTATCAGTTAACTAATTGATCACTACTTGTGAATTAAATCATATTTAACTCACTAAACCTCTCACTACTTCATCACTCAGTTAGAACTAGTTAAGTTGATTTTAACTCAAATTAATTGAGTTAACTAATTCAAACCTACACCCCACTGATGCATCAACTGCAACTGGACCCCCAAAATATTATAATCCCTCTACATGCCTCATCTTAGACCCTAAACTCGAATTTCTTGAGCTAACTTACTCATATTGACTTAGTTAATTGATACAAGTTGTTATGAGATGAAATTACAATATATTTAAGAGAAAAATAAATTATATGATTTACATTCCATGGCTAAAATTCTTGTGCATCAAAATTCCACAATCCTTGTGAATCAATATTCCATGACCTTTTTGGGTGCATTTTTTTGTCCTTTCTTGTTGCCAATTTCAATTTTTCTTGTTGTAAATTTCAACAAGAACTTGAGAAAACAAAATCTCTAAGTTTTAATTTTGCTAAAGGATCAGAGACTTTAGAAGAAATCATCAAAGTGAAATTATCTCCCCTAATAAAGAAAGGTTTTGGATAAATATCAAATGGTGAATCATAAAAAACTATGAAGTCTTTTGAAATAGGTGCATGAAGCTACATCAATGCCATAAAAGCAATCATTCATCAGAATCATAGATCTTAGTAAAAGAATGGAGGATAAAATGCTTCTCAATAAAAGCAACCTTACCATAATCAAAGGGAGATCTACTCAGGAAGGTATTATACTTCTAGGAATTCCAAATTCAATGGTAAATGCTTCACTTGCCACAATTTTGGTCACAAAGTTGTTCAATGTGTTGCTTATAAAACTATTATGACTAGAGAAGCAAGAAAACAAAAGAATGAGATCAAAGCAAAGAAATATTCTTATAATGTTTTCTCACCTCTTGAATATGAAATTGAATGTTCTCTTTGCAATAACTTTGGTCATAAATAAACCAAATACTGAAGGAAAATGGGACCATCTTATTAGCATGAATAGAAGAAAATTGGTCGTAAGCTATGGAAAAATAAAATTACAGATACTAAAAAATTTGGTCTAGCTTTGTATGCAAGAGATAAAGAAAATATTTGGTACATTGACAATTGATTTTCAATGCACATTACATGTGACAAATATAAGTTTATTTATCTTAATGAAATAAATAAAGAAAAGAATGTAAATTTTGGTAATAACTCACCTCCCACTATTAAAGGGAAAGGAACTGTGTTTTTAAAGAAAAGGGTCAAGGATGTAAATCTGTTATTTGTTGATGTATTAAGACATAACTTGTTAAGTGTTAGTAAAATGTGTGACCAAGGGAATGAGGTTGATTTCAGATCAAACAATTATGTGGTAAGGAATCTGGATACAAGAAAGATCATAATAAAGGGAACAAGAACTCCAGGCAATTTCTATGTCTTGGAAGGTGACCAAGAGAATTGTTACTTAAGAAAGTATGAAGAAAGTTGGCTTTGTCACAAAATCTTGGGACATCTTAGATTTTCTCAATTATACAAGTCAAGCAGAATGGGAGCAGTTTGTGACTTGCCCAACATATCCCCGTCTGAGAATAACATCTGCAAATCATGTTAATTTGGTAAGTAAACCAAAGTTCAGTTTAATGCTAAAGAGGGTACTTAAAGTAATCCACTTGAACTTATTCATATTTATTTGTGTGGTCCTCTGATAAATAAGTCTCGTCATCATGAAAAATACTTCATATTATTCATTGCTAATTTAATAGATTGTGTTGGATTAGATTTATAAAACATAAAGATGAAGCATTTGATAAATTTAAAGTATTCTAGGAGCTGGCTGAAAATGATTTAGATTTGAAAATCAAATGTATTAGATTTGATAGAAGAGGAGAGATTATATCAGAGGATTTTTTCAATTTCTATGAACAACATGGCACAAACAGACAATTTTCTATGGCTAAGATTTTTCAAAAAAATGGAGTGGCAGAAAGAATGAACAAAATAATTCAACAAATTAGACATGCCATGCTTGATGAGTTAGGAACACCTAATACCTTCTGGGGGGAAGAAACACATTCAACCATGAATATACTTAACAAATCTTATGTTCAAGTAAAAAATGAAAAAACTCCTTATGAGATATGGTTTGATAAGCCTCCATTTGTTAAACATTATATAGTTTTTGGAAGTAAATGTTACATTAAGAAAAATGATGATAATCTTGGAAAGTTTGAATCTAGAGTTGATGAAGAAATCGTTCTTGGATACTCTTCTAGAAGAAAGAGATATAAATTCTATAATAAAAGGCTTCAAACTATTTTTGAATGCATAGATGTTGTGATTGATGAGTCATCCATAGGTACCAAAAGGGAAGAAACAACATATTACGAAATTTTTTCTACTAGACGCCAAAAGGTAGTAGGAGAAGGAAATAGTGAAGCATTAGAAGAAGGAAATGAAAATACAAATACATCAGGAAATACTCCTTCAAGGTATGTGTTAACACCATAAAATAGTACAGGAAAAACACATTAGAGAATGTCAAAAAAATAGTACAAATGAAGAGTTTCAAGGAGAAATACATTATGAAGGACAAAAATTCAAATATTTCATAAGGTTCATTCATAAATTGGAGGATAGTGCACCGACAACAAAGAATTTTTGCGCACAACGCACTTTATCCTTAGATAGCCGTGTGGTCCTGGGGATGGCGAAAATTCACCATTCGAGACCACTTGGCACCCTTGGTAAAGACCATTCTCTGTCAATAGCAGTCAAGGAAAACCAAATTTGAGTCATCTTGAGGAGGCATGTAGACCAAAAAGGAATCCCTTCTCCTACTCTTCGGTCATTACCAATCTTGGGCCAATAGAGGGAAGAGAGTTTCAAAAATTTCTATATAAATTGGCCATGGGAAGAGAAAAAGGAGACACATTGTTATGTTGTCCAAATTGCTACTATAAAACCAATGTTTAAGAGTGTTGAATTAGAAGTATTAAATAGTCTAGCTTGTTGGCCATCCAACATCCTAGAGAAGAGAGATCCACCATTATTGAGTGATAAAAATCATTTTGAGAGAGGGGAGAAGAGATTGAAAGGAAACTAGGGAAAGGGACCTCCTTGTAGAGAGTGTTTGAGCTCCACATCTCAAGGGACTAACTACAAGTGTGTTAAAATTGTATTCTTCTTACCACCAACAACCAATAAAGGGAGATTTCTCCATATTGTGTATTGGTTTGTTGCTCCATTTGTGCATGTTTTTTCTTGTGTTTTCTTGTTTCAGTTTATTTTTTTAGTATGAATATCTTACCTTATGAGTTATTTTTACTATGTTTAAATTATGTCCATTAATAACATCATCTTATTGTTTATAATCTATGAAGGAAGCAACCATACATCTAGAACGATGTCTTTGGTACACTCTTGTGACAAAAACACCACTACAGGATTGGCGGCCATACCATATATTTTCCATGGTTTAAATGGTTGTTTGCAAGCTCTCCCCTTGGGATAACTAGTATCAATCACTCAACAATTCTCTGTGAATTTCTCATCACATTCAGTTACTTTTCTACACAACGGAGATTTTGAATTTTTCTTCATTCTTCCTGACCATGCGCATTCTAATATGATATATGCACACTCTGCGCATGTGGGAAGACAAACTGCGTGACAAACCAACAATGAAAAATTTACTATATTTTGTCCATTTTTAAGTTGATTGGAAACCACTAATGACTTACCATCACTATTTTTCTACATTTTACTATTTTCAGGACAGTTAATTGTTGCACTAAACCTTAATTAGCATAGCCTAATTAGGTGTTCTTAATTTTAGTTTATATTTTTGAATTACACATAACTTAAATAGGAGAAAATAAAGTGACCCTTATCCACACATGTCTTACGATCTTTTTTTTCTTATAGAAATACATAACACATAGTTTAAGTAGTCAAAAAGTAAGTGGCCCACTAAATCCACACATATTTTTACTAGTTAAGTTATTTCAATTATTTAGATTCGAGACTAGTGTCAAAGTGCCGATAAAAAAAGCAAGTAATCTCTACTTCCCTTGAACCTTTTGGTGAGCCTGGGTATGCATATGAAAGTTTTCCTAAGAAAGTTTGAAATACCATCTCCCTTTAGTGAAACATAGTCTAATTTGAGAAGTGTAAGCGGCCTCTAATCCACAAATCATTTCAAGTTCTCGCAAGGAACAATCAAACGTAGTGTAATTAGACGAGGAATGTAAAGGATCATCGGATATCAAAATCTGATCACACACTTGATTTTTCACTCAAAAAACACACATGAAGCATTGGTAATATTTGAACCAAAAGGCACCCAGTGTTTTGGGACCTTTTTTCTTATCTTATGTTTGCTTCAATAAACCACACCCTAAAGGAAAGAAAGACTTCTAAAAATAATAATAATGTGAATCCATTAAATTTCTCCCCACAGGGGCCACAAAATAAATTATAGTTTAGGTTAGGGCCATTGGGGGTAGGCATGCAATCAACCACCATAGTCATAACACATTTTGAAACATAGAAGTTGATTGTTTAGGGAGTTTCAAATCCATCTATTTTCCCATGAAATGAATACTCGAGCAATACAGAGACCCATTTCAGAGGGGGTTAGGCTGAGGCTAAGTGCATGCGGTACTATTTTGGGCTACCTAACTCATCTAGTGGTTGGTATCGGTGACCAATTACCAAGAGGCTCAAGACTCGAATGCTCACGTGGGATGATGACTCTTTAGTGGCCAAAACTAGGGCATCCTTTCCTTAAGGTGACAGTGCAGGCAACACTCGATCCTCATACCATTGCCTTGGTCGATTATTCGGCTACTAGAAAGCGTCGCCAGTTCTTTCGAGACGTTGGCCCCAGTACTCATTAGAAGTTATCTTCCAAAATTCCGATTACTTTGAAAGTGTGAGGAAGACTAGGGCTTATTAGGATTTTGGGTATCATATGCAAAACAAAACAAAAACCTCTTTTTTTCTTGATTTATCACATAGTTTAAGGTTAAAGAGAAAAATTACCTTTTCATTTTTTCCTTTGTTTTATGTATGTGATTACATTATTGCTTTTATAATTTTTACTCTCCCTCCAAAGTAAAAAATGACAAAAATGTTACACTGATCGACACCATAGGGGACTCAACAATACCCCATCGATCGATATGTTTCTTGAACCTCTCCCCATTAGAGGGAGGAGTGCAAGGCCTCCCACCATTCAGGCATAGAAGACATCATGTTGCCTCCATTATAGGAACTTCCTTTATTAGGGAATATTTTATTGGAACCCCCTCAAGGTCACCAATCATCATACCAGTGGAAAACCCTATAGGGTCACCACATACAACTCCACCTATGGCCCCTAAAGGTCCAGGGATTGCTACCCCTTTGGGGAATAAAAAAATATCCCTTAGGGAATGTCACAAGGAAATATTTCTCAGGAACCTCCCCAGGGCCACCGCATACACATATTAGTACACCATCATCATACGATGGCGATCAATAATCTGTTAAATTTCTTAGCATCATTAAATATTATAGATCTGACCAATTTAACGAATGACCCCATTTGACATAGCCCTAATTGGCCACCCATGCCCACGAAGCTCCCTTTAGCTATACCAAAATTTGAAGGTAAGAAAGTGGAAGGCCGAGGAAATCATATTATGATTTTCCACCTCTGGTGTTCGTTGAACAGTATCATAGATGATACCAATCGGCTAAGACTATTTCAACGCACCCTTATAGGGCCATCAATGAAATGGTATTTTTACCATCCCTATGTGTCACATGGAACCTTTAGCGACCTTGCAACCATGTTCCTCACCTTTTTCCAAATCCCAATCCACCATGATTCGGGAATGGAACTCCTTAATCATTTTATAAAAACACCTTCCATTCACATATCATACCATCTCCACGAATGGCGGATGTGTCGTAGCTTGTGCAAAGGTAATATTTATGATAGAGTTATTCTAGACTTATTTTTTTAAACACTTACCACATAAATTTCAAAATATGTGGAAAAAAAAAGCCTTGCTCTATAAAGGACACCATTAGTAAAGCCCAACAACTTGAAATCATTTACACGCAATCTAGATATATCTACCATATCCTTCCAAATGTCTTGTGCCTGAAGAATTATAGAGAGTTTCTAGGCACATTGAATACTGATGATGGTTTGATAGGGTCCTTAGCCCAAACTCAACAAAACAATAGTTATCAATACCCGAGATACTCTTACGATACTACGTATAATGTATCACAACAATGGTACTATCATAGTTAGCCTACACCTCTGTAGAACATGACTAATAGGAAAATTCCATACCACCAACCACAAGGAGGTCCATGCCCTCCTTAGCAGGGGACTCAATATTCAACTAGAAATGTCGATACTAGAGAGCAATCCCAACATACATATTCCAACTAGGGACAGGGAAACTGACAATCCCCTTTTCCTATGAAATATACCATTAGTGCAGACCAATGCACTAATTAACCTTTTAGAACCCTTCCAATCTCAGAAACAACCTTCATATAATAAGGAAAATAATAATAATCATCTGAAGGCTACAAAGAAAAAAACAAAGAGAAAACCAAAAGGATAATCTAGATAAGGGGGAAACAATCAACGACACCCTCTGTGATCTCAGGCTAGGTGAAACTTCAACCCAAATCAGAACCAGGAATCAACAAATAAATCACAAAAGAAAAACAAGACAACAAATCTAAGGACAAATCAGTGTTGTGCTATATGTGGTGAATCTGGCCTTTACACCCACCACTGTCTTGAACTCCCTGAATTGAAACGAATTTAGTGCAATTGAGGGCAAGGGGGACAAACCCGATAGCTTGCAGTGATGTAGGAACCCTTCCCCCATTAGGGAGTGGTTAACACCCAATAGCAACAACGACCCCAAAATAGTGCTAGAGGAAACAACCATGATATCTACATGGCCGGAGAAGAATTTTTATTCCAAACATGGAATAGGAACTACGCTGCACCCTCAAAAACCAACCCTTCAGGCATGGGTATGAGCACATATTTTGTACCATTAACCATTTCCAAAAGCTTGACTGAGTCCATGCCGAAAACAATAAAAGGACCGACAAGGTGCACAAGGAATCATTCCAAAGCTGCTCATATCTATACTATAGTGTATGACCTAGCCCAATCTCCAACAACCATGTTAGCATTGGAAGTCCTACATTCATGCCCAACACATCGGAAAGCCTTAATTTTGGCTTTATTCATGATAGATCCTATATATTGTCGCCTAATGGTATTCAATCTAGACAAGGGAGGACCCATGCTTCCTTCTCTAGTCGCTTTCCAAATACCAGTTTCAGTTCAAAACATCATCATCCACCGGTGCATCATGGATGAAGGAGAATCCAGTTGCATCATGTCCAAAATAGTTTGGTAGAAGCTTGGACCACTCAAAATTAAACCACATGACATTATGCTTAGAGAATATCACAGGTACCCATCATCCCCCATATATTTTTCCCAAAATGTACCAGTATACTTGGCCAGAAAAATAGTCCTCATAGACATTGAGGTCTTAGATGCATAATTAGACTACAATATCCTTCTCAGGTAGAGTTACATGTACTCTATGACCACGGGAGCATCCTCTATTTTTAGGGTAATGATGGTCTCTTATGAAGACATAATTGTCAAAATCGAGCAGCTTAAATACTATGAAAATAAACATGTGACCGCTCTAGATGTTGTACTACCATACATAGATACAAATAATGAGCCAATCAAAAGATATACTAAATTTGGCCTCAGCCAATTCAAACCATATTTTGTCCTAGGAACATACACAGGAGATCCCCTATAATACTAGGGGAAGCCCCAGAAAGTAGGGAGGCAATGGTGTGCATGATGAGTTCATCAAACAACGAAACCATCTCGAAACCAGAAACTGACAACACAGTTGTCATTGCCTCTGATTCGACATTCCTACCATATGCTATCTCCCAAACCCCATTTTGGTATCCTCCACCTAGTTTTTTTCGCAACAAGTCATGGAAACCCTTACATTACCAAATATGGCTCTTCCAATACCAGTCTGGTATTTGGCCCCTCCGATCACATTGGGAAACCCAAGCATTACCTCTATAACAATCATTCCTATTACGTCCCAAGAAGGAGCAATAACTAAATAAGCCCCTGTATCTATACCAACTGGTACTACCGTGAAGAATAAAAATAAAGGGAAAATGGTCGACACCCCTAGGCTTCCTAGGGAATTGCAACCTTGTGCATTGTGCAAAGTCATAGGCCATCCTACTAACAATTTCCTAGAATTAGATGAGTTAAAATATATGTTGGAAAGACTGAGAGGGGGGTGAATTGGTATTTCTTTTCAATTGTTAATTTTACTAGTTAGATCACTTATAATTAGAACACAAAATGAAAAATGATCGAATATATACTTTTATTAATTTATTATTTACAATAAATAAAGTATAATAATGATATAGGGCTCCAACCCTAGATGAAGACTCCAATCTTTCAGGCTCCAACTTGTATTGTGCCAAGCACCGACTTGGTCTTTCCAAAGCTCCAACCTTGTCAATTTGAGGCACCAACCTCTAGGGCTCCAACCCTATCTCTGGTACAGGCTCCGACCTAGTTCCTTTAGGACTCCAATCCTCTATGGCTCCAACCCTATCTTCCAAGGCACCGACCTTGTCTCTATGAGGCTTCAACCTCTTGGGATCCAACCCTCAGCTTCACTTCATCAAAATATGTTTGGTTATTATTCACGAGCCCTGTCAATCTTCAACAATGTCTTCACCAATGTACTTTATCAATGAAAACCTTGCCTTCTTAGAAGGTCTCACCATTGATCTTCATATTACCCAAGCTAGATCTCCAAGTTCACATCATGAGGACTTACATCAATGCATTATGAGGTCTCCACTAATTTCACCAAGGCAGCTACTAGCTCCAACTAGATGTCCTCGAGATACACTTTAGGTCTACTTTAACAACAAAGGCTTCCAAGCCTAATTCAACTGATTACCAAAATACCCCAAGGAATTATTCAAAGGCTGGTTCATAGCATCTTCAGATCTTGTCTAAAATAGCCTTCCAAGTTTGCTCCAAATTCACTCAAAATCTGATTCAAGGTAAGTGAATAAGTATTCAAGAATCTGATCTAGGGAGGGTCACTAGAAGGACTGTTGCAGAAATTATCAAGGAGTAACCAAAAATTCTATTCCAAAATTCTTATAGAATGCTCAGCACGCCAGCTCCAGAGTTCTCTAAGTCTGCTCAACTTGTAGTCCAAATAAATCTTCTAGATTTCTTCACTAGATGCATGCTTTAAATTCACTCTTAAGACTGTTCCAAAATACTTCAATAGTGTCTTCAAAAATATGCTCAAAACACTGCTTTAAATTCCCAACTGAGATCAGATATTATACACAAGATCTACAACTGCTTAAAGACTGCTCAATATATCTACAAAGCTGTTGCAGTGATGTCTTCAAAAGTGACTGTGGTTTCTAAACTTTTGTTTAACAGGACTGCTCCAAGGGTTGAATTTTCTACTTAGAATGTCTATTCCAGAATTTGCAAAACAATGCTAAGTCCATGGTCTGGAAATTTCCCACAGTCTGAGCTACTTCAATTTTGAGGTGAGCACTGTCTCTACAGGTTGCTGCCTCATAGTTTTAGAGGCATCTCTCCACAAAATGTAGTCACTGTTCCGATATCTGCACTTTATCAGCTCTTAAAGGATAACCCAATCACAAAAATTAGCCCAAACATAAAAAATTTATGTCCTCTTGGCCTCCTGTAATTTCTGTGTCTTTTCTCTGAAATGATCACCGAAATTTTGATGCTAAAATGAAGATTTTCAACGTCAATTTATAATAGGTTTCGACCCTTAATGAAGAGACACGTCTCATGGAGAGAGGCTGACATGAAGGACTTTGTATAGGTCGGCTTGCTACTAGGATTAATTTCCTTAACATAAAAATTCAATATCTTTCAAACCGCTTGGAGTTTTGAGATGAGTAATAGCTCGTTGGAAAGGAAAAATTATGGTCTTCAAGATGGTGTAGGTGTCATTAAGGAATTTTTCCTCTAAGGTAGCAAAAAATATTTTTTAATGTGACTTATTATTTATGAGTGAAGAAATGGAGGCAAGGAAGAATGCCTTTGAGTGTAGGGCTTCTTCATGGTTTGATTTCTTCATTGATTGTGTTCATAATCATATCCTAGCCTTCTTCAACATAGGATCACCATCATCTTGTCCTTGCCTTCTTCAACATAGCGTCACTAGGTTAGATATCCTTAAGATAGTATAGAGATATTTCATCAATCAAATGCAACATCATTATGTAGTCTTCATTATAAGGACATCAAGATTCACATCATTGGATATTTGTCATGTCATAATTAAATTATATTTCATCAATCAAATGCAGCATCATTATGTAGTCTTCATCATAAGGACATCATTGGAGATTTGTCATGTCATCATCAAATTATCGAAGGTAGGATATATAATCATGTAGTGTTATCATCAAGATCATTGGAGGTAGGACATGTCATCATGTATATGTCTTCTAGTCCTTCATCAAGTGCAGCGATATGGTAGTCTTCCATTATGATCATCAAGATACATGATTGACACTTCATTTGTGTCTTGACATCTTAAACAAGAGTTGTATTCATTTGTAATCATCCTCTAGCATCTTCAAGAATATTTTCCATCTCAGCCACTGACATCAATGATTGACATCAACTATTGACATAATGACAACCTAGATTAAAAATCTCCCCCTTTGTCATTGATGGAAATATTCTTGCCTTTTCAACATTCTCTCCCCCTTTGACATCAATGGCAAATGGGGTGCCCGAGTACTCCCCCTGAAAATCTGCTTCTTTTCTACATGAATAGTAAGTAGTTATTCATAGGTATGTTACTCCCCCTGTCATGGTGCTCTTTCTTTATGGCAATGCGGTCCATGCTATGTTTGCATTTCTTCATGTGATGAACCAAATCCCCTACCTGCATAACCTCTTGCAGCTTCAAGAAATATTGTTGCCTTGTGATTGGGTGGAAGAATTCAATATTTCAATCATGTTCTTCAATGGAGCTGCTCCTAAGAGATGATCTATCTAAGGATGAATTTCCATGGGTGATGCATCAAATATTTCATAGGGCCCATTCACGGATAACTTCTGGAATATCAATGATGACTTTATCAAGTCAACAACATGTGTTGTTGGCCGAAGTGTTCAAGAGACTTCCGGATTCAACTTGTGTCCTTCTCCATACTTGTGTACCTTTATTATCTGGCATGGTTCTAGCTTGTGGAGGGGCCCAAGTCAAGTTACAATCACGTGCTATATGTCCAATGTTATGGAAATTGAAGCACTCTATCTTGTTCATGAATAAGAAATCATGAATTCTTCTTGTAAAATTGATTTGAGGAGATTGATGGGGACCATTATATTTGTCTTTATGATATGCCCTACAACTTTTTCCATGTGCCCAAAATTTGTACAAGAATAGCAATATCTAAGAAATATACTTTGGTACCTGGGAGATGAAGAGTTCCTTGAAGTACTTTTGAAGTCTTTTTGCCTTGGGATTCTTTGATGATATCCATTGCCTTTTGTATTCTTGACACCATATGCAATTTTCCTTAGAGTAGAATTTCTTCCGTTGTTGTCTTTATTCTTCTCCTTGCCTTTATTGGAACTAGGAGCATCAACATATCTTTCTAGATTCCTCACATATTTTTTGTTTGAAGCATTATCATTCTTGCTTGAGGATTCACCTGCATAGCCAAGACCTGATTTATCAAGGGGAGACCTTTTCTGACTTAGGATGTCATCTAGGGTTTGAGAGCTTTTCAAGTTTTTATTCAACAATTCAGCGTCCTTTTCAAGCAAGACAATTTCTCCTTTCAACTTTTCACAATATTCATCTTTCATAAGTAGTTGCTTCTTCATTTCTTCCATCATCCTTGTTGCTTCATATGCTTCGATTTTAAGGGAGATGATATTTGGTTTCATTATGAAGACTTATTCATTCTCCTTTGCTAGACTGCTCTCCATTTCTTCTTTTATTCTTGTAGCTTCACATGTTTCAACCTTGAGAAGATTTATGTCTGATTTTAGTTTCAAGATTTCTTCATCCTTTTCATCTAGTTGGCATATCATGGTGTTTCTCTCCTTTTCTGCTTCATTAACTTGTCTTTCTATGAATGCCAATATTTCCATCACCTTCTCAACTCCTTGCGCTTGTTTCCTTACTTCTTCTAGTTGAGATCTAAGAGAGGAGACCTCTTCCTTGTATTGACCAATCTCTGCTTCAAGATTGTTCAAGCTCTTAAGTCTTTGTTCAAGGTGGCTTGACAAATTTTCTTCCCTTTTCTTTTCCTTATCCAATTGATTTTTCATAGATATGACTTCTTCATGATGCTTTCTTTTGTTTTGATGAAATTCCTCTTTAATTTTGGTGAGCTCCTCATCTCTTTCTTGTACTTGAAGCTTGACAAATTAAACTTCCTTCCTTGTCTTGTCTTGGTTACCATCTAGCGCTTTCTTCTTAAGTTCCTCATTTTCCTTTTTCAAACTATTAATCTCTTCCATGGAAGCCATAAGTTTATTCAGGAGATCTTCTTCAAAGTCTTCTTTGTTCTCTTCATCTTCTAGGTCTTCTTTAGTCTTGTTGTCATCTCTCTCATCTTCAGCTTCCTTGATGGATTCTGGACTTCTTTCCTGTTTTCCATCATCTTCTTGACTAGAGATCATTTTTAATTCTCCTTTTGAGTGAAGATCATGAATTTTTTCCCACATGACTTTTGCTGACGAACATTTTTCAAAATTGGCCTTCACAGAATTTGGTAACCCATTCAAAATTGCCTTCATTGCTCTTGTATTGTACTCCTTGGATTCTTCGTCCATCGTGTCATTAGTAATCACTGATTTCAAAACTTCAATTCCTTGAGTCTTCAAGAAATTACTCATTCTTGCCACCCATATATCAAAATTTCCAATGAACAATGGAGCCTTCACAAATTGATTTAATTCAATTTCAATGGTTGAGGAAGACACATATTTAGGAGGATTGGAGACTTTCTTCCTTGACTTTTCCATTTGTGTTCTAATGATCAACCTTCAATCTGTTAGGCTTTGAGTGAAGGTACTAGCTTTGATACCAATTGTTGGAAATACCGAGAGGGGGGTGAATCAATATTTCTTTTCAATTGTTAATTTTACCAGTTAGATCACTTATATTTAGAACAAAAAATGAACAATGATGGAATAGATACTTTTATTAATTTATTCTTTACAATAAGTAAAGTACAATAATGATATAGGGCTCCAAAACTAGATGAAGACTAAAATATTTTAGGCTCCAACCTATATTGTGCCAAGCACCGACTTGGTCATTCCAAGGCTCCAACCTTGTCAATTTGAGGCACCAACCTCTAGGGCTCCAACCCTATCTTTGGTACAGGCTCTGACTTGGTTCCTTGAGGACTCCAATCCTCTAGGGCTCCAACCATATCTTCCAAGGCACTGACCTTGTCTCTATGAGGCTCCAACCTCTTGGGCTCCAACCCTCAGCTTCACTTCGTCAAAATATGTTTGGCTATTCTTCATGGCTCCCAATGTCTTCTTCAATGAGCCCTGTCAATCTTCAACAATGTCTTCACCAAAGTAATTTATCAATGAAAACCTTGTCTTCTTAGAAGGTGTCACCACTAGTCTTCATATTACCCAAGCTAGATTTCCAAGTTCACATCATCAGGACTTACATAAATGCATTATGAGGTCTCCACTAATTTCACCAAGGCAGCTACTAGCTCCAACTAGATGTCCTCGAGATACACTTTAGGTCTACTTTAACAACAAAGGCTTCCAAGCCTACTTCAATTGATTACCAAAATACCCCAAGGAATTCTTCAAAGGATGATTCACAGAAGCTTAAGATCTTGTCCAAAATAGACTTTCAAGTTTGCTCCAAATTCACTCAAAATCTGATTCTAGATAAGTGAATAATTATTCAAGAACCTGATCCAGGGAGGGTCACTAGAAGGAATGTTGCAGAAATTATCAAGGAGTAACCAAAAATTATGTTCCAAAATGCTTATAGAATGCTCAGCAGGCCAGCTCCACAGTTCTCTAAGTCTGCTCAACTTGTAGTCAAAATAAATCTTCTATATTTCTTCACTAGATGCATGCTTCAAATGCACTCTTAAGACTATTCCAAAATACTTCAATAGTGTCTTAAAAAATATGCTCAAAAAAATTCTTTAAATTCCCAAATCAGATCAAATATTATACACAAGATCTGCAACTGCTTAAAGACTGCTCAATATATCTACAAAGCTACTGCAGTGATGTCTTCAAAAGTGACTGTGGTTTCTAAATATTTTTTTTAACAAGATTGCTCCAAGGGATGAATTTTCTACTTCGGAATGTCTATTCCAGAATTTGCAAAACAACCACAAAGATGCTAGGTCCAAGGTCTGGAAACTGCCCACAGTTCGAGCTACTTCAATTCTGAGGTGAGGATTGTCTCTACAGGTTGCTGCCTCATAGTTTTAGAAGAATCTCTCCACAAAATGTAGTCACTGTTCTGATATCTTCACTTTATTAGCTCTTAAAGGATAACCCAATCACAAAAATTAGCCCAAACATAAAACTTTTATGTCCTCTTGGCCTCCTGTAATTTCTGTGTCTTTTCTCTGAAATGATCACCGAAATTTTGATGCTAAAATAAAGCTTTTAAATGTCAATTTATAATAGGTTTCGAACCTGAATGAAGAGACACGTCTCATGGAGAGAGGCCGACATGAAGGACTATGTATAGGTCGGCTTGCTGCTAAAATTAATTTCCTTAAATTAAAAAATCAATATCCTTCAAACTGCTTGGAGTTTCGGGCCGAGTAATAGCTCGTTAGAAAGGAAAAATTATGCTCTTCAAGATGGTGTAGGTGTCATTAAGGAATTTTTCCTCTAAGGTAGAAATTTTTTTTTTAAATGTGATTGATTATTTATGAGTGCAAAAATGGAGGCAGGGCAGAATGCCTTTGAGTGTAGGGCTTCTTCATGGTTTGATTTCTTCGTTGATTGTGTTCATAATCATGTCCTAGCCATCTTCAACATAGGATCACCATCATCTTGTCCTTGCCTTCTTCAACATAGGGTCACTAGGTCAGTTGTCCTTAAGATAGTGTAGAGATATTTCATCAATCAAATGCAGCATCATTATTTAGTCTTCATTATAAGGACGTCAAGATTCACATCATTGGAAATTTTTCATGTCATCATTAAATTATGTTTCATCAATCAAATGCAGCATCATTATGTAGTCTTCATCATAAGGACATAATTGGAGATTTGTCATGTCATCATCAAATTATCGAAGGTAGGACATATAATCATGTAGTGTTATCATCAAGATCATTGGAGGTAGGACATGTCATCATGTATATGTATTCTAGTCCTTCATCAAGTGTAGTGATATGGTAGTATTCCATTATGGTCATCAAGATACATGATTAACACTTCATTTGTGTCTTGACATCATAAACAAGAGTTGTATTCATTTGTAATCATCCTCTAGCATCTTCAAGAATATTTTCCATCTTGGCCACTGACATCAACGATTGACATCAAATATTGACATCAATGACAACCTAGATCAATAATCTCTTCTACATGTTGAAATCATTCAGGAAATTTTGAGGTCTAAAATGGGCCTCCTAAGGAAATTATAAAATAATAGTGGAAATAATAAAATAAGATTAGATTTCATCATCAAATTTTAGAGGGACAAAAGGAAAAACTAGTTTTTCAACTTGTATTTTCAACTTATCTCCCTATGGGTTTACTCAAATTTCTAGCGGGAATACTCGTTGGATGAAAAATTTGATTCCTCATCCAAGGAGTACCCATGTTGCATACTTTCGATGGACCCTGCTACACGAAAAATGAGAAAAACATGAAAAACTTGATTGCAATCACATGTTTTCGTGTATTTCTCATTTTTCATTTAGCAGGCTACATCAAAAGTATGAAACATTGTTACTCCTTGGATGAGGAGTTAAATTTTTCATCCAACGAGTACCCTCACTCGAAATTTGAAGTAAAACCTTAAGGAGATAAGTTGAAAATACAAGTTAAAAACTAGTTTTAATATTTTAATATTTTTTAATATTTTTACATTTTTACCAACAAATGGTGAATCATCCCTCATGGTTGACATGATCATATTAAATCCTATTGGTTCTTATAAAGTTTATTTTGGTTGTAAATTTTTCTTAGGAGGCCCATTTTAGACCTCAAAAGTTCTCAAATGAATTTTCATGGCCTTAAACACACGTAAAAAGGAAAAGGTCATGAATACCGAAGGTAAACCCTGTGAACCAACCATGTGTGTGCCATATGTGACCAATATGGTCATTACACCCATAATTTCCCAAATATGCCTCAATATAGGGTCGAATTACAAGCCCTAGAGTAATCCAATCTTCAGGTGCCCTCTACAACATCCATGAAGATGGAAGAAGACGGGTCCAAAACCATATTATAGGTACGAGAAGAGACCACATCATGCTCATACTCAACAAACCCAATGGTCCCAAGAAGGAAAACATAGGTCACACCTCACGTCCTGGTTTGCGCATTGTGCGAAAAACATGATAATTTGATCTCTCAATGTGAAAATTCTGAGTTGTTTCAAAGATGGTACCTAATCACCCTAGTGGTCCAAATATATTTAACCATACGCAATCGACACTCTTGTAAGATCTGCCAAGGTAACCACCAAATTTGTCATTTTCCCCACATTCCCTAATTCTGCTTAGCATTAGATTCTCTACGTCTGTTCATTTCCAAAGTTGAGATTCAATGAGAAGATTCAACACCCATTCCTAGTGCATTAAGCACCTGGTTGCATTAAGCACCTAGACTAGGGTGGGGCCCACAGTGCTATTTTTGGGTGCATGTCTATTTTTATTATCCCTTAATTAATATGGACATTAAATTGTAATATATTCTCAATGTGGACTTGAACGAGTTAAATTAAAGTGATAAATTCAGTTAGCTAGTGGATTTTGAGTTAGAGGTTGGTTGGTGGGACATGCAGAGTAATTATGGATGTAATAGAGTTTGAAGTGAAATGGTGCATGAGTTGGTGCAAGTTTTAAATAGTTTAACTCGGTTAAGTGAGTTAAACTCAGTTGTGCTAGTTCTAACTAAAGATACACTAGTGAGAGATCAAGTGAATTAAATATTAATTAATTCACAATCAGTGATCTGACATGCAACAAAGGATTTAATATTATTAGCTTCATACATGTTAGATCCAGTGAAGACCCAGTTGAGTTCTAGGTGAAAGGAGGTTGACTATTAGCTCTAGGATTATCTAATTGCACACATGTAGGTAAACACCCATTGGAGTTCCCATGATACTTGTGCAGTCAAGGCAAGAAAGAATTCCTATCTTTTAGGGATCTTTACCATCAGATATTTCGCAAGGGAGACAGGTTGTCTAGAGGCTGAGAATTGGCTATGTGTTGGTTAGTTTTGCATATGACAGTGTGAGATAATTAGCTGAGTAGTGGAGGGATATTGTGAGAATATTTTTTTATGTAATTTTTGAATTATCCATACTTAATATACAATAGAATATAGTGGGGTTTTTAGTTGCAAGATTTGGATTTCCCTGGGAAATTATCTGTGTTGTGTGTGATTGATCTTTCTTCATGTTCATGTGATTAGCGATTGTGTTTTTAATTCTGCAAAATATTTGTAGAAGCGATTCAATATTTAACTTTAGTACGTTATTATATCAGGTGAATCCAAGATATACATTCTTGTTGTATAATTCTACATGGTATCAGAGCATAGGAAATTGCAGAAGTGAAGCAGGAGCTGAGTTTGTGACTGGATAGAATTTGAATTTGTAGAAATACATTCTTGGTTCTACAACTGATTCAAGATCGAAATGGATTTCAATGTCTTGAGGTTAGAGTATGCACTCGAGGGTAGATAAAACTACATTTCTTGGAAGGACAGGATGGAGGTAGTACTCAAAGACAGTGGCTTGAAGGAATTCATTGAAAAAGATGTTCCTAAGCCAGATGCTGCAAATCGTGATGCATGGTAAAATAAAGTGGCAAAGGCAAGGGAGATATTGTTGGATGGAGTACGAGACCACATTGTCTCAAGAATCCATGGGAAATCCACACCATATTCAATGTGGAAGGCTTTAACGGATATATTCCAAAACAATAGCGACCGTATGAAATTGGCGCTCAAAGAAAAACTCAGGAAGATTAAGATGGAAAAAGGCGACACCATTCCAAAATATCTAACAAAGTTTGTAAAATTTTGGGATGAACTGGGGAGCGTTGTAATAATAATTTCTGATGATGATTTGGTGAGCTTGGCTCTCCTAGGGATTCCCAAGAGTTGGAACAGTTATCAAGACTCTGTCAATGGAAGGGAAAATTTTCTAGATTGGGAACGACTGTGGTCGGATTTGGTGCAGGAGGAGTTTAGAAGGAACAACAGAGATGGATCTTCATCTAGGAATGAGGATGAAGAGGATTGTGCTTTGGCTGCAAAGGCAAGGAAATTGAAGGGGAATAAATTCCATTCAGAATCCGATTCCAACAATGGAAAGAAGCAAGACATGTCCAAGGTGATGTGTTTTCACTGTGACGAGCATGGGAATTTTGCTACCACAAAAGAAGAAGAACAAGAAGGTTGTTGGATATGCAGTTGGTGAGGCCCTTTCCTTGCAATTTGAGCTTCAATTCTCATTGATTTCATGCATTATTTCCAGTGCATTGGGATCTGTGTGGTATTTTTCTAGTGGAGCTTACTTTCACATGACGGGAGATAAGGAACTTTTCAGTGAGTTGGAGGAGAAATATCTCCATATGCATATTGAAATGGGTGACGACAGACGGTACAGTGCTACTGGGATTGGTACCATTATCTTTCAGAGGGAGTCAGGTAAACCATTTCAATTAAAATATATAATGTATGTACCAGGTCTGAAGAAAAATTTGGTCTCAGTCGCAATGTTGGAGGGTAGAGGTTATGATGTTGTTTTTAGTGATGGAAAATATTTCCTGCAACATAAAACAATGGGTCAAGCCAAGAGGATAGGGATTTGAGTTAATAATATCTACAAGTTGGAGGTAGATGTTTGTGCAAAAATTATGGGAAAGGAAAATCAAGTGGTGAGCTGGGATGAGGGTGAATTATGGCACAGGGGATTGGGCCATCTTCACCATGGAGCCTTGAAAGTCATGTAACAAATTTATATTGGTCTTCCTAAGGGTACACTTGTGCAGTCACACACATGCAAGGGATTTAATATGGGAAAATATGTAAAGGCCACCTTTCATGAGAAGGAAAACCGAGCTTTGGGGATCCTTGAGAGAGTTCACACAGACATTTGTGGTCCCTTCTTGGTTTCTTCAACAGCAAAACATAAATACTATGTAATATTTGTTGATAAATTTTCTCGTAAGTGTTGGATCTTCTTCATGCAGAAGAAGTATCAAACATTCTCTATGTTTTGTGAGTTTAAGGAACTAGTGGAGAAAGAGTTGGGGAAGCAAGTGAAGGCTCTTAGGAGTGATAATGGTGGAGAATACATATCTAATGAACTCAAGAAATTCTACAGCAAAGAATGAATTGGAAGAGAACTAATAGTGCCTCATAAACCATAGCAGAATGGGGTAACAGAGAGGAAGCACAAAACTATTATGGGTGCGGCACGAGCGATGTTGCATGATCAAGGCCTACCAATGCATATGTGGGTGGAAGCATGCAATACAATGGTACATGTGCAAAACCATTTTTGTCGTAGAGTACTTGGCGTGAATGCACCTGAAGAGGCTTTCATTGGTAAGAAACCTGATGTTTCACACTTTAAGATTTTTGGCTCATATTTTTATGTGCATGTGACCAAGGATGCCAAGAAGAAGCTAGAACCAACCGCTGAGGTTGGGATTTTGGTGGGGTACACTAAAACACCCCATAATTATCGTGTGAATTTTCTAAACATTATAATGACTGTTGTGCTAGAGGATATCGAATTTGATGAGGATAAAGCCATGCAGTTGTCCCTTGAGAGGTAGATGGAATTGCATGCAGAGGAGGAACTGTTGGTTCCCAAGGATGAGTCTCAAGGTGTGGATCAACCACATGAGGAGGTTCATGGAGTGGAGGAAAACACTCATACAGAGCCATCCATCAGAAATGGCAGAAGGCACACCACAGAAGCTGATAGGTTGAGACTTGATGCAACATAGAATGTAGGAGCCCCTACTTCATAGAACAGACAAAGACAATCTCCTGACTGATTTAATATATACATGGCTCTTATGAGAAAATGTATTGTGACTGAATCATCTTCCTTTCAGAAAGCAGTGCAGAAGCCTACTTAGGTTGATGCAATGGTGGAGGAGTATGACTTCATTGGCAAGAACAGTGTATGGGAAATAGTCCCAAGACCAATCGATAAATTAGTGGTTGGATCAAGATGGATCTACAAGGTAAAGCAAGCTATTGATGGGAGTTTGGAGAAATACAAGGCCTGATTTGTGGCTCAGGGATTCTCACAAATTGAGGGGATAGATTATGATGAGAATTTTGCGCCTATCGCAAGGTACTCTTCCGTAATATACACCCTTTCACTCTTAGTGTATATGGTCTAGCACATTCATCAAATGGATGTGAAAACTACATTTCTCAATCGAATCATTGAGGATGAGGTGTACACAGAGTAGCCTGAAAGTTTGCAATATCCCAAAATGGTAGTGCAAAAATACATGAACACAAAACTAGAATAGAAATCATAAATAACTCACAAAATGTGTATAAAACACATAGCCATAAATTACATGTACATCAGCAAGAAATCTGATCCATTATATGAGCCAAAAGTGGGGAAAATAACAATTTATGCCCTAAAAATGTTATATTAAGAAAATTGCGTTATAATAGGGGAAAATAATGTTAGGATCCCTTACCATATGTAATTTGGGACTCACACCTAGAAAATATTTAGAAACAAATCTCTTTTTCTTATTTAAACAGATCTCCCAATCCTGGTATGGCTTAAAAACACTGAAATCCCATGACTTGACTAAACAGAAGTTTTATGAAGCATGCACAGTGTCTTTTAAAGAGGGTTTCTGATAAAATATGAAGAAAACATAAGTTTTGGAGTTTTATTTCTTAGAACATGAAGAAAAATGGAGATCTAGCTCCTTTTACACATTAGAAAGATAACCCTGCAAGGGTTTCATGAAAGCACATGTACAAGATGCATAGATCTATAGATCTAGATCTCAAATAACATAGACTGCTGAAGCACTATGTATAAATAGTTGAAGATTACAAAAAATTAAGGAATATCCTTCTTACAAGTCTTTCCGGGAGAAGGGTTGGCCCTTTCCCTAAGGAACTAGCTCAAAAACAAGGGGTTTAACCCTCTCACTACAATACTGCAAAGAATGACGCAGTTCCTACAAAGGAATGCGCTATAGGAGATGTAAAATAAATTGGCCACATGCCAATATCTTAAAATCAGCTCAAAGTACTCCTTGCTGGTCTCCCAAAGGAAGGAAGGCTTCCTCCTCTAAAACACAAGCTCCAGAAGTGGTGTTGTGAACCCTCACTGCAACACCCTGCAACACAACATTATAATGCTACAAAAATAATGGCGTAGATGAAGGAGGATGCTTGGCCTCAAGCCTGGATGTGAGGCAAATCAGTACAAGCTCCTTGAAGAGGCCTTTCAAGAAAGGAGAAGGATTCCTAAACAGGAAATCCTTGTGCTAAGCAGCACAACAACTATGCTAAACAACAAGAGAATGCAGAATAGTCTAAGAAAACAAATCAAATATCATTCATAAGATGTCTTGCTATGGCTGACTTGCCCTCCTTTTATACATTTGTGAGCCTTCTAGCCTTGGGCCCCACTCATTAGGGTTTCCTTCACCAAGGAATCTTCCTCCCACTATCTTTGCGTTGTCTCACAAGATGATCTCCACCTCCTATCCCAACACTGTTGACTTGGTCAAAATTGACCTTGTCCACATGAAAAAGTCCCTGTTCACACATGAAGGTGTGAAATATAGCTTTTATGTTGATCCCTTTTCACATTATGAGGGATTTTATTTATATTTTTATTATGCATGGGCCTCCTTACCCATTTATTCATCTCCTAAGTGAAATTAGCAAAATTTAATATTCCAATTTGCTGCATGCAAATTTTGGAATATTACAGTCCTCCCCTCCCAAATGTTGCTTTTCCTCAAGCAACTGAAAGGATATAACTGAGAAGTCTCCCTTCCTCCTACTATAGCATCCACATATGATGAATTCCTCCAAGGAATGAGATGTTGTCTCATCAATGAATCTCCATATTTCCCCTCCCAAGCATGCAAGCTAGCCAAATAGCTATCATCATGAAAATGTAAAGTACTCAAGGAGGAAATAAGGTGCTATCTAGAGGTCCCCTCAAGGCATGGATTCTAAAATTTATTGGGAAACATCATTCTTAGGTGGATCCTCCATCCCCAAGCAATCATCCATACAAAATGAGTCACCTCCCAACATGGCAACTCCTGAAAATGTTCCTCCACCTTAAGCTCATGCAATGTAGGTGGGCTGAAAATCTAAACATGGTAGACATAATAGCCTACACCATTATATCCTCCTCTCCACTTGTGATAAGCTTAGAGTGTTTTCTGATTTTGGTCTCCAATAATATTTCCCTCAAGTGGCAAAATGAACACTAGATCTCCAAAGATCTCCTCTCCAATGTTGTGAATCAAGTTGGCCCAAACCATTCCATATGTGATGGATAGGAAATCATCACCATATGGCATCCCATCAAACTCATGGCCCACCTCATAAATAAATAAGTGTTTGGCTATGGTGGCCATATCTCATCCCATGCTCCCATTAGAACATGCAATGCAGAAAGTGTGGGAATCCTCTTCCCAAAAGGACATATCCAACCCATGTGTCTCTCTCCTAATCATGCTCCCCATAAAGATAAGAAAAATATCATAAAATGAAATCATGATTAGAATCTTAATGAGGGAAATACTGAAGGTTTCATGTGGTGTTGGAAATTACCAATAGTTTCCCAAGTAGTCACAACGCAGTTTTCTAGACTCCTGCTTCAGAAAATTACATGGCAAGTTGTTTTTTGTTACATGGATAATTTTGTAAGTCATGAAATCTACTAATAAATAGCAAATGGCTGGGTACATCAAATGAACATACATGAAAGAAAACACTTATCCAAGGCCATATAAAAGATGACTGTCTCCATCATATAATTTGGCCTAATGTTGACTATGGAGCTCAATGAGAAGCTTGCCCTCTTGTGGAGCAATGCACTGAATAGGAATGGCAAGAATATGAAAATACTATGTTAGACAATCAATGGATGCAAAAACAATATTCTTACCATGTGTTGAGAGTAATATGATGCATATGTATATGAATAAATCCTCCATAGAGGTCTAATACACTCCCATGAAGAGGAATGAACCATATGCTGCATGAAGATCATCCTTCTTATACTTGGAAATCCAAGTTAAGAAGATCATATCTCTGTAATAGATGTTTCCATCCACTACTCCATCAATCTCACTTCCTCCTTGCTCACCAAGTGCATCAAATGTGAAGTGATCCTAAAGGACATTCCATCAGTAAGTCCAAGCTCCCAAGTGACAGCATTGTTGGCCTATGAAAATAGGCTCCTGCCAACTTATAACTCCATTCTTTTACATGCTCATTGTCAAATACATCTCCCATAATGCTGCTACATACAAGAAGTATCTTCCAAAGAGGAAGTACCTCTTGAACATCTAAGGCTAAGGAGTAGCCCCTTTGCACCATGATAGTGCCATCTCCTACTCTTGCAACATCATGCAAAGTGTGAGAGCAAATCTTCCCTTGCTCTCCCAAGAACAACCAAAGCAACAAAATTTTTTGCTGCCTCCCCATACCTCCATCATAAAAATCATGTGGTGAAAACATGGTGATTGATATGAATAATTTCATATCAACACAATGTTTCCATACTCCTTGCTGCCCAATGATGCAAGAATCCTACCACACCTTCTTTACCCACATACTCTTAGAAAGAGGATGATGGCCAAACTCTTTCAAGAGTAGCCAACGCAACCAAGCCTCCTATTGCCCAGTATCATAGATTTGCAAGTATATTTCCAACTTCTTGCCCATCATACACACCCATCCATCCACATGTAGGTGCCTCCAATCATGTTCTTCCTTAGCATTCTACCAAGGAAGACTACCATCCTCCCAAATAAAATTTCTCCTCTTGCATTTCATGGGATGTTGAAATGAAACTCCTTGGAGATTTCTAGAGAAGACCTCTCATCAATGATCATCTTGAATCTATAAGTATCAAGTGTGATGAGGGAAAAACCTCCTCAACTTTTTGAAGAACCTTGCACTCCATGATATGTTGAAGTGCACCTCCAATGAGATCTCTCCATGAGACCTTCTCCTCATTAATGGCCTTCCAAAACCAATAAGGTTCTGGATCTACTGCAGGTAGAAGTTTCTCTTTGAGCTGGGGAGTTCTCATTGAGAAAGGGTCATCTAGAAAGGAGAAAATGTTTCTCACTTAAAGATGTCTACCATCTATCATTACTTCCTCCATTGCTTCATGAATGAAGCTGCCATTTGAATGCTCCCATAATGAATTGGTCCCCTTTTCTTCACTACTTCTCTTGTACAGTGCAGTGCAATTCTTTCGCTCTTAATTAGCAGTATGAAATTATGTAGATCCATCCATAATATTTGTTGAAATGACAAGAGATGGAAAGTTAAGCATACCTTGGTGAAATTTGGAAGCTTCTTATAGGGCTGCAAGATTTTCTTCCTCATATGTGTTGGCTTCCAAAACTGCTGAAGATGAAGGCTACTCCTCCATGGTTAAAACAGTGCTGGTAGATGCCTCTTCTACTGGTGATGAGGGCTTCTCCCTCCTTTTTCCAAATCTCTTGATTATCCTTTTGTAAAACTCAACAAGAGTAGACACTCTTGCATGGCTCAAATGGCCGAACCACCAAGCATTAGCTTCACCTTCAAGGTGCAGTGCTGCAATTTCTATAGCCTCTCTCTCTAATACTGGATGTAGTAGGAAGAAAGCCTCTAGATATTTCACCCAAGCCTTTTCTGCACATGTGAGTGATCCATCAAAAGTAGACAATAGGAATCTATTTCCTCTCATCATCCCATAGTTGTAGGGTCTTCTTTCTTCCTCCAGTTGAATGAACTGTGGTAAAACTAGAGTCTCCTTGAAGGATCTAGGTTTAGCTTTGTATTTAGCAAGGTATTCACTTAGAATTTCAGATTCCAAGTTTTCTTCATGCTTCATGTCTTCTCCTCTTTCAGAACAGGAAGTGCATGGCCCTTCCTCTTCTTGAAACCCTCTAGGATTTTCCTTGCATTTTTTCTGCTTAACATCCTTGGAGAGGTTCTTCCTGGATCTAAAAAGTGATGATATCAAGCTCGTTATTTCCATCATTCTGATCTGCTTCTTCTCTTTGTCTTCTTATAGCATAATGGCTGAAAATCATAGGCTGAGCCAAGACTATGCTCTGATACCACTATAATATCCCAAAATCGGAATGCAGCAATACATGAAGACAAAAATGGAATAGAAATGAGAAATAACTTATAAAATGTGTATAAAAAACATATCCATCAATTACATGTAATGCAGCAAGAAATATGATCCATTATATCAGCCAAAAGTGGGGAAAAATAACAATCTATGCCCTAAAAGTGTTATATTCAGAAAATTGCATTATAATAAGGGAAAATAACACAGGTATCCCTTAGCATATGTAATTTGGGACTCACACCCAGAAAATATTCAAAAACAAATCTCTTTTTCTTATTTAAACATATCTCCCGGTCCCGGTACGGCTTAAAAACAATGAAATCCCATGAATTGACTAAACAAAAGTTTTTTGAAGCATGCACAATGCATTTTAAAGAGAGTTTCCAATAAAATATTATGCAAACATTAGATATGGAGTTTTATTGCTCAGAACATGAAGAAAAATGGAGATCTAGCTCCTTTTACACATCAAAAAGATAAACCGAAAAGGGTTTCATGAAAGCACATGTACAAGATGCATAGATCTGCAGATATGGATCTGAAATAATGAAGTCTTCTAAAGCACCATGTATAAAGAGATGAATACTACAAAAATTAAGGAATATCCTTCTTATAAGTCTTTCCGGGAGAAGGGTTGGCCCTTTCCCTAAGGAACTAGCTCAAAAACAAGGGGATTAACACTCTCACTGCAATACTGCAAAGACTGACACAGTTGCTGAAAAGTACTGCACTATAGGAGATGTAAAATACATTGGACACATGCCAAGATCTGAAATTTAGCTCAAAGTCCTCCTTGCTAGTCTCCCAAAGGAATGAAGGCTTACTCCTCTGAAACAGAAGCTCCGAAAGTGGTGTTGTGAACCCTCATTGCAACACCCTGCAACACAACATTATACTACTATAGAGATAACATTGTAGCTGAAGGAGGATGCTTGGCCTCAAGCCTGGATGTGAGGAAAATTAGTACAAGCTCCTTCAAGAGGCCTCTCAAGAAAGGAGAAGGATTCCTAAACGGGAAATCCTTGT
>CM076573.1:805996661-806288666 GCA_034641835.2 Pinus albicaulis | reverse complement strand
GAAAATCCTTGAATTTTGAATCAAACAAGAGAGCCCAGTCACCCTCTTTGAATTTCTTCTCTTTGATGTACTTGTAATGCCATATAGCCCTTTGCTGTTGGAGTAGACTTGTTTTCTGAACTGCATCTTGTCTGATCTCATCCAATTCATTAATTTTCTCCAGTCTATGCTTCTGTGCCTCCATTAAATCAAGTCCTAGCTGAACTGCCATTTTGAAAGTTTGAATTTGGAACTCTATGGGAAACAAAACTTGCTTTCCATAAACAAGCTCATAAGGAGTATGGCCTGTTGTGTTTCTCCATGTAGTTCTATAGGCCCACAAGGCTTTAGGAAGCCTATCTACCCAATCTCTTCTATGTAAATGAACATTCTTTGTTAGGATTCCTTCAATGACCTTATTAGTAGATTCCACTTGACCATTTGCTTGTGGATGATAAGGAGTAGATTTTCTATGCCTGATTTTGTACCTCTCCATCCTTTGCTCCACTAGCCTTGATGTAAATTGAGCTCCTTGATCTGTAACAATTTCCCTTGGGACACCAAAACGAGTAAAAATATCATAAAAACAAAGTAACTACGAGATGCTTCATTAGCGACAAGAAATGACCAAGCAGCTACCCGTTGTGTACCTTAAGCAATCAGTGCAAAATATTATATACCTCTTCTGTCTTGATGGAGGACTAATAGGTCCTACAAAATCCAAATCCCATTTTTCAAAAGGTTCAATATGTACCTGAGGTTGTAATGGCATCTCACCTGAAGGAGAAGGTTTCCCTATCCTTTGGTAACTGTCAGACCCTTTGACATACTCTTTAGCATCTTTAAACAAGGATGGCCAATAATATCCTAAATTAAGGATCTTATAGGCTATCCTCTTATCAGCAAAGTGTCCGCCACAAGGTTCATCATGACATGCTTTGAGAATCTAAGGCATCTCATCTTCACGAACACACCTTCTAATGATCAAATCTGGACCTGTCTTGTACAACTCATTAGCAACCCATGAATATTTTGCACTATCATTAATGATTTTTCTTTTATCCCTTGCATTCATTATTGAAGGAAATTTTCTTGAAACTAAATAATTAGCAATATCAGCAAACCATGGAGTTTGAGTAGAAATTGCAAAAAGATATTCATCAGGAAATTGATCTTCAACTGGAGTGTCATCTTTGATATTTTGGAGTCTAGATAGGAAATCAGCTACTGTGTTTTGTTTTCCAAGCCTATCTAGAATGGTAATGTTGAATTCTTGTAAGAGCAATAACCATCTTATAACTCTGCCATTAGTGATTGATTTGTTCATTAAATATCTAATTGCAGAATGATCAGTGTGAATAAAAGTTTCATAGCCTATTATATAGTGTCTAAATTTGTTTATGGCATGAACAACAGCTAAAAACTCTTTTTCAGTTACAGTATAGTTTAACTCTGCAGGAGTCAAATTTTTACTGGTATAATAGATGGCATAGGGAATCAAGTCTTTTTGCCCCAATACTGCTCCTAGAGCTGTATCGGAGGCATCTGTGGAGATATGAAAAGGTAACTTCCAGTTAGGTCCCCTTAATATAGGTGCTTTAGAAATTTTGGTTTTCAGGGTTTCAAAAGCTAACTGGCAATCAGAAGTCCATTTGAATTCACAATCTTTGGTGAGTAATTTGAAGAGTGGAGATGCTATTTTAGTGAAGTTTTCTATAAATCTCCGATAATATCCTGTAAATCCTAGAAAACTTCTAACATCTCTTTGACAACTTGGAATAGATAAGTTAGATATGACTTCAACTTTAGACTCATCAACTCTAATCCCATCCCTTGAAATGTGATGCCCTAAAACAATACCTTTAGTAAACATCATAAAACATTTTTCATGACTAAGTGAAAGATTTGCTTCCTGACATCTCTTTAAAACTTTTTCCAAGTTTTCTAAAGCTTCTTCAAATGAGTTTCCATAAACTGTGAAATCGTCCATGTACACCTCTACACAATCATGTATTAGATCTGAAAAAATTCCTAATACTGCCCTTTGGAATGTTGCAGGTGCATTGCATAATCCAAATGGCAATACCCGGTAAGCATAGGTACCCCAAGGACAAGTAAATGTGGTTTTGTCTTGATCTTCAAGTGCTACTTGAATTTGATTGTAACCACTAAACCCATCTAGGAATGAGAAGTACTTTTTTCCAGCTAATGTATCTAATACTTGATCTATGAAAGGTAAGGGAAAATGGTCTTTAAGAGTAGCTTTATTTAGTTCTCGGTAGTCAACACATACCCTCCATTTTCCATTTTTTTTTGGCACAATTACCAAAGGAGAAACCCACTGACTATCTGAAATAGGATAGATGAAATTAACATTTAATAGTTTTTGCAATTCTTCCTTAACAATTTCCCTAAGTTTTGGATTCATCCGTCTTTGAGGTTGTTTGATTGGTTTGCAATTTTCCTCTATATAGATGTGATGAGTGCAAGTGTGGGCGGACTTAACCACCTCATGTGGTGTGATTCAACACATATAGAGAATGTGTCAATGACTAACTCTTCAGTAGAGATTTTCTAGGGTTCTGTTTGTTAAAGTTTGCACAGACATTCATATGATTGCTAATTGTCCACTTAGAATAAGGATCTGCCGGTGACTAAAACTGATAACGTTCTGACATTGAATTTTCTGCAGCACTGAAGTGGATTCAAGTTTTAGGTATTCGAATTGACGATTTATCTTTTCACCTGGTGAATTTATTCTTTGTGGGAGACTGTAGTCTTTCTCATACACCATCATGAAGTGTCTTGTATCTGTGTTTGATCCTAATTGGGGAGGTCTCTGTGTGAAATTTGCCAAGTTGAACTACCATCGGAGATGTACACTTCATCACGGATCACAATAGCAGAAAGCATCGGTGTGTAGGTAGGTCTTCCTAATATAATAGGATGACCTCCTAGATTATTCTTAGGAGTTAGGATCATGAAATCCACAGGGTACTCCCAAGAATCTAAGGACACTGGAATGTCTTCTATTACCCCATCTGGTTTGATCACAGATCTATCTACTAATTGTAATAATGTGGGTGTAAAGAGAAGATTAAGAAGTTTCAGTTTATCCATGATTTGTCTACTCATGATATTGATTGCTGCTCCTAAATCAATGAGTGTGTTCTGGATTTCAATTCCATTGATGTGAATTTTGACAACTGGATTTCCTGGGTCAAGATACTTTGGAATAGCAATCTTGCCCATCATAATGTCTGCTATTTTTCCTACCAGTTGAATTTTCTTTGTTTCTCTTATTCTTGAAGTTGTTGTCTTATCACGAACTTCTTCTATTATTTTTGGCTAAAATTTAGAATTTCTTGGATGACGTAATAATGGAATTTTAGCTCTGAAACATTTGTAAACCATCTAGGAAATCATAATTAGGCACCATGATTTGTTTTCTACAACCATATATCAGGTGTAAATCTTCCAGGAAAGGGAGGTATAGAAGTAGATGTAGATGGTTGCTCTAATACAGGAGTTGAATTTATTGAATCTTTTTGCTTTAATTTTTCAGTGTTTGGGTCTTGAAAGGATGTATCTTCCTCAAGAATTTTATTCACCCGTAGAGAGTCTTCCTCAAAGTTATCTTGTTCTTGTATGATCACAGAAGGTTTCCTCTTTTCAAGTGTTTTCCCAGACCTAAGTTGAACATCACTAAGGTCTGGAGGAGTAATTAAATAAGTTGGAAACTATTGGCCTTCTATCATGTATGTGTTTTGAGGATTTTTATTATTGGGGTTTGGTATGGGTTGAGCAGGAAATTTATTTGATTTTTGAGGGAATGGTAATGAAAGTGGTTGATTTTGATGTGGTTGGTTTTGATGATGTTGTTGAGGATTTTGTTGAAAATTTTGTTGAAGATTTTGAGGAAAATTTTGTTGAGGATTTTGAGGATTAAAATGTGGGTATGGTGGATAGGATGGTGGATACTGATAATATGGGGAGTATCTTCCACAGGGACTTTGTGATCCTTGTGCCCAAGCTGGAGATTGATTTTGAAATTGAGGCCAAGGTTGTTGCCAAGAATTCCAAGGTGGAGGTTGATTATACATTTGATCATGGAATCCTTGTGTTTGAGGTCCCTGCCAAGGCCTTCTAGATACAAAATTGAGAGACTCTGTGGAATCTGTAGGAGTTTCCTCCTGAAAGACAGCCTTGAGACCAGGAAGAGAAGGAAAATTCCTGGTCTCATGTTTTTCAGAACAAATGACACAGGTTTCTATAGCTTTTACATCCAAAGGACACTCTCTCAAGGCATGTTTCTTTCTACATTTGGGACAAAAGATTGCTAAGGCATCAGATTCAGCTTTTTGCTTGTTTTGTATCTTAAGGGTATCTATTTTTTCACTAAGACTCCCTAAGATGTCAGATTTAAAATCATCAAGCATGTGTCCTATTTCTGATCTACTTACTGTCCCAGAAGTAGACTTACTTGCCCTTGCAAGAGCGGGATCTCTTGGACCTTTGACAGTTTTAGATTTCCCTCTTGAAAGGTTGATACATAACTCAGATATTTCAGGTAATGTGAGTTGTGATATATCCCCTTTTCCCATCATGTTAAGGATATCCAACCACTCATCCCTAATTGTTTTTAACAAAAGAGCTTTTAAGGTGTCTTGATCTAGGTTTTCCATTTTTGCTCTTTTGATGTTGTAATGAAATCTCTCCAACAAATCTTCTAAGTTTTCATCTTCTTTTTGTAACATCTTAAACACTTCTTCCTTATGATTGACAGGCATACAATAATCCAGATACCTCTCTAGAAATGCTTGTTTCATGTCTTCCCATGTCCTAATAGAACTGTTGATCAAACTCATAAACCACTTCAATGTTGCTCCTTTCAAGGTTGAAGGGAATAATTTCAGTTTTTGAGCATCTTGTAAGTAGTCATAAGTTCTACACAGAACTTCGAATTCAAATAGGAAGGTTTCAGGATCTTCAGTTTTAAGTCCATAGAAGTTTGGAAGGATAGAGGGCGCAATTTTTTTCATGGTTGTATTGGTTTCTTCATCAATTATAGGGAACCCAAAAGAGCTTCCTATTTCTCTTCTACCTCTTCCTTCATCTGCACCTCTACCTCCTTCTCCTCTACCTCTACCTCTACCTCCAAATAGTGTGTGTTCTCCATTGAAGACTCCTCCTCCTCCTTCTTCTGCCATAGTTGACTCTCCTGTGGAAGTGGAAAGGTTTGTGTCCCTACCAGGAGTCTTTAGATCTTCTTCTAAGGCAGGTTCAGTGGATGAAGTGGAAGGTTTCTCTAATGGGATATCTGATTTTAGATCTTCTAGAAGTCCAGGATCAGTAAAGGATGGAATGTGGGTCTAAGTTGAAGGTGTACTAGCTCTGGATCTAGATGAAACAAGTGGTGTTCTAGAAATCAAACTTCTGCCTCTGCTGCTTATAAATCTTCCCCTTGAATCTCTCTCCCTACGCATATAATTGTTTTTGGATGCTAAGAAACAAAGGTTACCTAGTTTTCACTTCCCCGGCAGCGGCGCCAAAATGTTTGGTCTCAACCTAGTCTCCTAAATTGAGTTCATTTAATTGTCAACCAGGGTTGGTAAACTGCTGAAGTGAAGTGCACCATATGTGCCTAGGTGTTTGTCTCTTAATGCGTTGTGTTTAGTGTTTTATGATGTTTTTGGTATTTTGTGATGATTTATGATGTTTTTGGTCTTTTGGTAGTTTTATGTTCACAAGGAAAATGACTAGAAAGCTAGTGGAAAGAAGCTAATGATTAAAAACAGAGTGAAGCCTAATTGGTTGATGACAAATGACAGATGCAATTGCAAATATTGAAACAGAATCAAATCTAAACTATGACTAAGCAGAAACAAAGCTTGATAATGAATTTTAAGCAAATGATTCAAAACATAAACTCAACTTGTCCAATTCTTTCATCAAAGGTATTTTGGGAGAGTTTGAGAAATGGTCAGCTAAGTATACAAATTCTCCTAATCTAAACAATTAAAACATCAGCTTATAATGAGACAATATTTTATCCATGATTAAATATTTGTAAAAACATATTTGGAGAAAAATATTGTTGACATCATAGGATCTTCTACTCTAAGACTAGTTCCTAACTCTATTCTGCAATTCAATTTTATACCACTACACTCCACTCAAAGGTTATAGATTTTTAGAATAGTCTTTTGAGGAAATGTTTGTTTGTGAGATGATAAGGAAGTTGCAAAAGTACTTCAGGCCTTGAAATGATACTGTCTTCTGTTCATATGGTTATGAATCAATTATAGATTTGGAACAAGAAGAGGTTTGTAAATAATGAAGGTTGTTTTGTTAAGTTTAACAACTGAAGTAATCTAATATGCAGTGAATGACAACTAAATGTGGAGTGCAAATGCAATGAGTTAAGCTAAAACTGAACTTAAGATGTCACTAATCTAAAATAGTGCTGAACTACCAAGTCATTATCAAACTTAAAACAAAATAACTGAGCATGAATTAAGTGCAATTAAACTCCGAAGTATCCTAACTAGGCTATCATGCATTATTCTATGGAATTATACAGTCTGTTTGTCCATCATGATTGGTATTTTGGAAGAGTTTCTTAGAACAATCCTAACTGTATAATTCAGTGCAAATGAAAACATAAAGACTGAAAGCAATGAAAAACTAAGATATCATAGCTATCTCCTACCCATCATTATGATATTTTGGAAAAGCATTTTAAGAGCAAGAAAAGCTATGGTACTTAGTAAAAACACACAACTGAAGCATTCAAGATCACAATCATGCTTAAGAAATTATAAGGATTTTTTGGAAGAGTTTCTTCTTTTGGAAGAGTGCTTAGCATAAGTATAACTGTGATGGTGAACAAAAGAGATTACAATTAAATCCTACAACACTATAACCATTTCCCATTCATTATCATGATCTTTTGGAAGAGCTTCTTATTTTGGAAGAGTTTTTAGAATGAGTATAACTATAGTGGCTAATGAAAACAACTATGAATTCAAACTTCAAAAACGTAAAGGCAACTAAGATACTTATCTAAATTACGCAAGTAAAGTCGTGCAGGAGGCAGGGGCCCTCTACCACCAGACGGAATCTAACTCCAAATCAAATCAACGCTTTCAAAACAATATTGTCTTCTTCATTAAAGGAGAAATAACTTGAACAGAGCAATCTGCGTCTTCAGAAATGTAGCACAGAATCTAAGCAAAATCTAGAGCAAAATCTAGCCTAGCTCTCGGTTTCCCAAGTGTTTATATAACAAATGTACATAACAAGACTTGCAACAATTCCAGGATCATTGTCTTTCTTTATCGAAATCACATTAGGACTCTTGAAGTGGCAACGTAAAAAGGAAAAGGACATCTGGACTAAGACAGTCCTATTAGAAGTTTGCCTTCCTAAATGTGTTCCCACGTACCAAAACCATATCCAGAATTCGGTTTTTCCTTCATGGTGAGCAACAAACAATGTAGACATGACGTGGAATATACCAATATGCGGTTTTTCTTGAGAGGCCACCTGGAACATGCCTAAACGTGAAGACAGCTACAGAATTGCCGGTTAGCTACGGAATGTCTGCATTCTGCAGCTAATTCCGGTCAAAATGCATTACAATGACAAAAATCACAAAACTTAGCAAGTCAGTCATGTTAATCATTCTAAAAGTAATTTTAACTAAATTCATTGATCAATTGGGTCTGGGATAACAATGGACAAAGGAAAATGAGGTAAAGTAAGATGAAAGAAAGCACAATCTTGAGGCTCAACAGCACAATTTCCACTCACCGAAAATCGATTATCCTAGTGGGGAAAATTGGCAAAGTCACATGAACCCATTACGGAGATTCTCCCCCCGCCAAACATTGATGACAAAATCCACCAAATACGATTTGTATCTGCTCATATTGGCGATAGGATTACTGCCTCACCCTCGTCTTAGGATTTCCATCATATTCCTGTCACAAAAGACTAAGGTACCTTGCACATTTGCGTTGATTTCCACAAGATCCCCAATTTACATGTTGTCATCAAACTCCTTAATGACACTCAGCCTCTGGAGCAGTGCCTAGTAAAACTAGAGATTGTCGACGAAAATCAACGACAGTCGCTACAACATAACGAGGCCCATAAGAAAAGGGTTAAATCATCATTTGACCGCCACATCACCCCTCTCTCGTTCATCGAGGGAGAATTAATCCTCCTCTATGATGTCTCAAAAGAGTCCTTAGGGCCAGGAAAGTTTGAAACCTTGTGGAAAGGACCCTACATCATCAAACATTACCTTCGATAGGGGGCATAAATATTGACGAAACCAGACAGGACTTGCCTCACTAACCCCATCAATGGCCTTTACCTCAAGAATTTCTACCCATAAGGGCCCCAACGACCCTTCCCCTAGAGTGAGAGTACACAAAAAATCACCCACTCAAAATTTTTGACCCAAACACTTAGTTAAAAGTGCTCAAAGTATTAACATGGATCACCAAAACGAACCGTATTTGGATTTGCTGATGGAGCATCAAGATGGTCTCAAAATTTAGCTGCAGCTGCCTGGGTCATTTATCGCCATGACTGATCACCACTATGTTCAAATGGCATGTGCATAGGTTCAACAACAAACAATCGGGCAAAATATGACGCCGTCATCAATCTTATGTGCGATGCCCTCCATCAAGGCATTCACCGTATGCATATCTACCTCGATTCCCAGTTAGTAGTGTCACAACTAAACCAAACATTTGAGACTATAGACACACACCTGTTTAGAAAATATTTGCGTGCCAAAATATTAAGCAGACAATTTGATTACGTTACATTTTCACATGTGTTAAGGAATCAAAACCAAGAAGTTGATCACATAGCTAACAATATCATAGACTAGAATGCATCTTGAATAAACCATCATACATAAAAACCAAAAATATAGACATCCATCAGCATAACACAACACATAAACCGAAACAGGTGATAGATCATGTAGAGCTGCAAAAACATCTCTCATATATATATAAAAAATATATGTGTCTAAGTACAAAAATAGTGTTGCCAGTCCTCTGGCCAGCCCAAAAATACAGAAGTTGTCAAAAAATAAGGGAAGAATCCTCATAACAGGTGATTTCCTTGTGTATAAAACTACTCTAGGGGGGTGCCCCCTCAAGAGGAGCAACTGGACCCACCACTGCTCCTGGTACCACCATCGGAGCTGCTCTCGCCACCGTGATCGCGACTTGATGTAGAGTGGGCTGATAATCCCTCTCGCGAGCCATCACCATCTCTAACCAAACCTCCTCAAGGTTTTCCATGAAACCTTGAGCAGACATACCCTGGGTCAAGTGGTCCACTAGACCCTGGAAGTCCTCAAGAGTGGCCACTTGAGCTGTCAGTACTGCATTGTGAGCCTCAGCCACATCAGCACGAGCTCTCTTGGAAACAACCTCTACTGCATCCCAGTTGCTGCCCTCACCAGAAGGGCCAGCACCATCCCCACCCGGTCCACCTGTATCACCTCCCCCTTGACCACCTCAAGGTCATAGTGGAGGGTCATGACCCACTAGTCGGGCCACGAGGCTACCTACCTTGCCAACATCTGCACGAGTAACCGAAATAATGTCAGTGTCAAAACACATAAGTACATAAATACTCAAACAAATGCAAAAAATATATAACACATACCTGCAGGTCCACAAACATAACTGAAAGGGAGACCCATGTCTAGGTCACCCCGAAAGTCCATCCCCATGTACAGGTATGGCAAGAACATTTGTGGATTGGCCTCAAACTAGTCCTCTGTCGTATCGTTCCAATAACTACCCACCATGCCATCACCACCTCGCGGCATCACCTTAGCCCACCTCCTCATGCATGGCTCCTGTGGCCCCCCAATAGGCACTGCCACTAGCGGCCTCAACAACACCACCCTCTCATACATGATGCTGCATAGGATGCTAGCGTATGAAAATGACTTAGACCCACGTTGGACCTTGTTCAATTGCGACACCATGCCATCAAAACAAAAGCGGGCGAAATCAAAAAAATGCCCACCCCACAATCAGTGTAAAACTCCAACCTATGGGCCAGATGCCCAATGTGGAGCAATCGACCCCGCCAGTCACACAATAATCACTAGAGCACACCGCTCAGACACATCTATCATTGATGCAGTGTTGATGCACCCCTCAGTAAAAGGCACATCACCACAATGGCACCTCCAGAATCTGTCTAGGTTCACTCTCCGAGCAGGGAGTGGGCACCTGAGAGCCTCACCCTGAGGCAGTAACCCGGTCACAAAGTAAATATCTGTCTTAGGAAGGATCACTAGGTTCGTCCCACACAACATGAACATGTTGTGCTGCTTGCGCCAATGCTATATAATGTAACATAACAAACAATCCTACAGCCACAGGAACTCATTCTCAGCAAATTCTAGAAGGCCCCATGTGGCTAGCTGATGACGCGCCCTAACATTAGCAGCTAGAGCGGTCCGAATCTCAAGCCAATTCCTCTCTCTCCACACCAACCTGCCAACAACACAAGTACCCATCATTACCGAAAAAAACATCAAAAATAGACCAAAATTTTCTGTTATCATGGCCTTTGCGTGCCTGTATTTTTCACAGGCACGCCTTTGTGCTAAAAAAGAAGGGAACATCATGCCCTCGCACGCCTATCCCTCATAATTGTGCATAAAGGAAGCGCTCTTTTGCCTAGATCTCCCACACAATATCAGGAACAAATTCACTTAGAGGCCATACAAACCTAATTTGTACGATCCTCGGCACCCTCAAACTAAAGAAACTATAATTCATGACGTCATGAAAGTTACCTCGACATAATATCGCTAGTCCCTAGTACACGGGCTGACCGCAATGGCAAGAAAGGCTCTGCAAGCACCTCTGATCTCCCAAAACTCAACAAGTACAAATGAATAGGATTAGGGCCATAATCCCATATTTATTGCCCTTTTCTAGAACTTCAGAGGTCCATAATAGGAGATTAGAAGGCCCATTCGACAAACCCTAAGTTGCACCATCATCAGTATGCCATAACGAACGAAAGCGATGCCACACATTCGCTTTCCAGGAAAAATAAATTTTCAGCGCTGGCAGGTATGCACCCTCCCAACTTCCTTTTTTAAAGCTCGTGCCTTTCAATAATGTTTGATGAAAAGAATATGCTTCCACTTGAGGTAGTTATTTTTGTAGGAAGAACCTGCAAACTACTGACAACACCATCCACTGAAGGTTCTGGAGCAGGTATCATTCTGCCCCCAGCATGATAGAGTCCTAGAAAACGTTTCATATCCTGACATCATTTCTCTATCAGAAATAAACCATAGGTTCTTCATACCCGACCATGTTTATCGTCACCTCACCTTGCACATGATAAACGTCCACGTTGGTCAGTAGAGCCTCCCCTCCATGGCACTCATCTCCCAAAGTAGACCATATATCACAACACAAGTGACGCCATGGCCATACCATTTCAGTCAGGGAAGCACCTCATGCCCATCCATTCATCATGCATAAGGTCAATTTTACCATTAAAATTAAAATCCCCCTTCTCGAATGACCAGGTTGTACAAGCAGATTGAAAGAGCACCTCCGCACATCGCATTTGGCCCACCATACCTCCATCAGCATAATCTCATTTGTGAAAATTCTCCATCCGCTTCATCAACCCCGCACATGAGACCAACCAATGGGACCCTCACCCCCAAAAAAACACCATCCTCACACCTTTAGTGAGTGAACCCTTTCATGTTTTGGGGTACCCGTCTCTGTGTTTTGTACAAACCAAACCTCATTATTTTATTCTTTTGGTAAGTGTACAAAGACCGCAAACGATGCACTTCACCGCTTCGCCCTCATATTTCATCTTTTCCCCCATGGTAGTAGTCCCTAATTCCCCTTGGTCAGAGTATTTCACCCCCATGCATGCACCATCATGACATTCATAGCCGGTTCACACCCACCCTAGAAGTCCTACCGACTCTAGGGATTTTCCCTTCAGAAATAACTATGACTTCCGCTAAGCTGCTAAAGTATACTCCAACCTTGGGCCATTGAATCCCCTCTCACCAACATGCCTATGTTAAACCCATCACATCTAGGTCCCCAACCCTCAGGTTGGTGACCCATGGTTCGGTTAAGGCTTCTTTTTTGTCGACCTCGACACCTCTTTTCCAAAAAGGAAGTAGTACCTTGGATCACCCCTCCCCATGCAAAGGGGTATCCTCGAGTGGCACTGTGGGAGACAGCATTGTCCACATATGTCATCAATCCTCTTGAAATTCAACTACGACAAAATATTTCATGTCAATATGGTATCATACCTTACAACCATTGCACTTTGATTAAGATCTGTCGAAGACCCGGGCCTTTATAAGCATCTGTCAACAATGCTTACACGGGAAGGTCCCAGCCAGTACATATGCATATATTGCGTTGCTAGATGCCATACCAAGTTTACGCATATGGGTACCACATTCCACCTATCATCAAAGAAAAAAACGCCCCTGAGGACATCAGCAGTCGTTGTCAACAACCGCCAACATCACTACCACGGTAGTGACACAAACAACACATGTATCTGTCAATGTTCTTTAACTAGCCATAGCATCACGAGCATGGGACATGCCCACCTCGTTGAATTTTTTTATATATTTTATATATTTTGTTTTCTTGTAGGGGTCCCTTAGGCCATGGTCATCTAGGAAACAGTGCATGGTGTTTTCAATTCCAAGATTCACGCAGGCCTCTCTCTCTCTCTCTGTGCAAGATACAAAAAAGAAACTATAATATATTTAGGCTATATAGTCATTCCTAAACCTGACACATTATGGGGAAACTGTTAACACTGGAAAATTGTACAACAGAAGATGACATTAATTAATGTTAAGCCTAAGGATTTACAGGGCAGGAACACATTATGGAATCAAGAAGTATTTAAAATCTCTAAGGTTTTGAGAAAACCAGATTTGAACTAGTCTTAAATGCTAAATTGTGCACTTAATCCTTTGAGAAGAGCGCCTTCTGCGTGTATTTTTTCCCAATAAGCATGCATTCCTGGAAATGGAAAAATGTCAGTTTCCGAGACCACACAAAGCAAAGGATAATTACTCCTTATATGAAGTCACCTAAGGACAACCACCAATGCCTCCTTAGACACTATGTGAGCACACAAAGGAATATTTGGAGCACACAATGGAATCATACCTCTCTCTTGGGTCACCATCCATCATGTACCAAGGGAGGGAAGGAGGATTTGAAATCCCCTATATAAAGCCACCAAGAGATGAAGAAAGGGTGATCACATTGTTATATTGGCCAGAATTTCCCAAGTAATACCAGCAGTGTGTGACCCAGAGCTGGAGATAGAGGGGACTCAATTGTTGGCCACCCAACAATCCCAATCCATCACAGCAGAGAGAGAGGGAGACTGCATCAGAGGAAGAGCTTGGAAACCAACATCCTTGCATTGGGACCTAGAACCATTGTGGAGGGGCCCTTTGGCAAGTGGGTAAAATTTCTTCTCCATATCAAACGTTTAATAAGAAGAGGCATTTGAGCCATCGTTTGCATTATTATCATTTTGAATCTCTTCAATAACTTCTGTATATTTGTGTTTTAGTTTTTAGTTTACTTTGAGCACACATTCACATATTTTTTCCTCTAGATTATATGCTTTTGAGCTCCACCACTTTCTGCCTGTGACCAATAGTTTATAGGGGTAGACCCGCACCCCTTAAAATGGTGCGATTTCATACACCCATGCATCAAATCCACCACCATAGTATCAAAATGGGTGTAGAAAAATCCTCTGGTTATGGTGAAGTAGTGGGACCAGAAATCACAAGTAGGGGAGTATATGGTCCACTATGAGGTGCCTCGATTTCACGAACCACGTGAAGGGTATTGAAAAATTCATCAAGACGAGAACAATGATGGGAATATTGGCCATAATGATCACACAAAATAAAAGGGTGATTCGTACATAATGATTTGAGTTTCTTGGAAAAATCAAGTTAGGTAACATGGACCTCCGAGATTTCAGATTCGGGAAACATTTCGTGGACCACAAGTTTGAGACAAGGAAGCTCAAGAAATTTATTTGTGTCATGCCCAAAAAAATGACACAAAGCACATGGAGGTGTTAGCTTTGGAGGCTTAGGTGGAGTTGGAGTTGTTTGGGGAGCCTTGTCCTTAGGTTCCTTATTTTTGGATTTTCCCCCTCACCTAATGCTTTCACAACATGAGTGGGTTCCTGTCGAGTTTGTTGTGGAATTCAAGTAAAGGGAGGGGTCATTGTGACTAGTTGAACCAGGGTCAAAGCATTATATGGTTTGAGTTTATCTGGTGGAGCGTTTTCAGGGAGATCAATGTACCATACTGGGATCCCTTGAGTCAAATTTTGTAAACTCAATGTAGCCATAACGGGCACATAAAAGACTCCAAATGGGGGAGCTAAAAACACTATATGAGCTTAAGGGTAATGGCCTGGCAGAATGGTTCCCGGATATTTAAGACTTGGGGGAACTATTTCTGGTTGAAAAATATGAGGAGAGACACCAACAAAATGAGAGCATCCTTAAGGAGATGGTCCTAATGGTTGTGTCGAGTGAACAACAAAAAATTGCGAAGGTGCTGGCTAGTAATACAGGGCCGCATTTGGCTAGCCTGAGATGCTTGAAACATGCAAACACTCGATGAGATGGGCTCAGAAATGGGAGGAGGTAGAGTACGGAATTCCCCCAGTAATGAGGAATCTTTATAGACTCCCGGTGAGACACTGGTGAGATGTGTGACTGATAGTTTATCAACCACTGATGATATAATAGACTTGGGTGAGGTCTGAGACTTGGGCTCGTAATAATTCAACTGATCGATGTTGATGATATTTCCATTATGGGGAAAGCACATCTTACGGTGAATCGCAGATGCAAAAACTGACATCACATATGTGTAGCTATGAAATAAGAGGATATTATAATCCAAAGGGGCATCAATGACTTCTATGTCAATACAAACAGTCTTTCTCACAAGTGTGATAGGAGAATTACAGAACATGCCAAGGGGTTGTGAAGGGTGACCGTCCCAAGCATGCAAAGTGATGGTGGATGGGGACATATCTGGGGACCCTAGTTGCTTCCAAATAGAGGTAGACATCACATAGGTGGAAGTTCCCTCATCGATGATGCATCGCTGGACAGTGGCGTTTTAGATCTTGACTAGTATTTGGAAGGAAACAAATGAGGGTAAAGGGGGATGTTATGACTTGTCAACATCAAATATGATTAAGAAATAATATAAAGTATCCACAATTCCTAGAGAAGATAATATAGATTTTCTTTAGGATGGGAACATTTGGAGAAATTCCAGCATTGACATGGTGATAGGAGACTGTGTCAAGTCATATACTATGTTGTAGGCATGGAAGGCTTTAGCAGAAGAAACATTATGAGGTAATGACCCTTTCAGGATATTGGGAATGACCTATGCCTTATGCTGAGGAATTTTTAAGGGACCATTTGGTGTCAGAATGGACTCTGTGGAAACTTTAGTTTGGGACTCGGTTGCAGACGTAGCGGGTTGCTTGTCATATTGGCCTGAGTGGGTATAAAGGTTGACATGAATGATATTGACCTCATCAGAGTTCAAAATGAGAATATGGTAACCAGTGTGACCATATTGATGAGGTGGAGGGGCAACCTGAACTTGTGGAGGTTGGGCAATGACATATCCTTGTAGATGGAAAGGAGTAGTGAACACAGTCAGTTGAACTAGAGTAGTGTTCAGAGGAAGTGATGTCATACATTGCTATCCTCAAGAAGGTGCTTGGGATTCCCACATTTGACGCATTTGGGTTAAAAGGGGATAATCATCCGTATAATGGCCATGTATACCACAACATGCACAAGGATTTTTCATACGAATGACCTTTTTCTACTTGGATTGATCACCCTTTTGCTGGGTAGTGGTATTAGGCTGGTTCCCCTGGGTTGCATTTGGTTAGGTACCTTGGTGACCCTAATTACCCTACAGTTGTTTGTTCTGGTTTCATTTCCCCTTCTTATTTTTCTTCGAATTATGGGGATTAGTCATGCTCTGTTGAGAATATACTTAACCTTGACAAGGAGGTGGTTGTTGTGGCAGAGGTTGAGAAGGAATGGGAGGTGAGGGTGTTGACGTTGTAGGGGATGGAGCACCGGGTTGTGCATAAGGATAAAAAGGAGTTGGGGCAACGTTTTGGTAAATAGGTTGAGCAACAACTGGCCCTAGCATTAGTTGATGTGGTTGAGAAAATGCATAAGATGTGCTTTGACTGGGATACGAGTTTCCTAGAGGGGGATAGGTGTTGTAGGAACTGGTCCCCCCCCCGAGGGTAACCATAACTCATCTGAGGATGAGAAAATGGAAATGGGTGTGAAAGGGATCCAATGATACCATTGACAATGTGAGATTTCCCTGGTGGAATGACACCACCAGGTCTAGGGAGATCCGATAAAACAATATAAACATAACCAAACTAGACATATATCAAATCATATTTTAAAGCAATCTAGAGAGATTCTTCCTTGGTCCGAGGAAAATGATATGCAACATATTTACCTGTGGGGTATAATATCATTCTAAGAAACCAATCCATATAGACATAGACATCGAATGTAGGAGCTCTACACATCCTCCTTCTTCTATGCCATTCTTTGACATGGTAAAAAAGGTGAGTGGTAGAAGATTGATGGAATGAGGTCAACAACTTGGTGTCGGTATCGTAACGGAGGGGTAATTGGAAATGTGACAAAAATTATTTAGCAAGAGTCAAAAAAGTGGTATAACAAGTAGCGGGATGGTCAACGTACCACTTTGCAGCTTCTCTAGTGAGTGTGCATTGGAAAAACCAAAGACAAATGGAGTCATCGGTGATGGAATTAAAAAAAAAACCACATATGAAAGGAGTGTACATGATGAGTGTGGTTCTCTCCATTGTTTCCTTCAAACTTAGGGATGTTAGAGGAATTTTAATTGGAATAGCTGGAAAACCTGCATCTTGGAGTATGGGGTCAATGATTAACTGGCTAAAATCGGGAAGGAATAAACCCACCATGAAAGGTAGCAAAGGAGTAGCTGAAATGGTTCCTATAGCAGTTCCATTAAAAGTGACTCCAAGATTAGGACCAAATCCACTGCCGGGTTGGCTTCTTGTACCTGCATTGGCGCCTGACATGGTGACTATATGAGGTTGAGAAGAAGCAGAATCATAGGAAGAACCTGATGAACTAGAAGAACCAGAGTCAGAATGGGGACTCATGGGAGGACCAAATCAAACCCTACAGGTGGGGTGAGACTTCCTAATGGAAATTGAGGGTGAAGACCTTGGAGTCTCCACAAAAAATTTCTTAGGGGTGCATTTATGGCAAGACACAACAGACACAAAAAGGTTGAAGAGTGACAAATAAGGATCCATGTAGCAGATTAATTAAGTTATGATGTTTATGTATTGGCTTGGCTGTGTAAACCAAGCACTCTTCTCTTTAAGTTTGAGTGTGTGCAAGCCATGTGTTTATTTTAATTAAGCACAAAGGATTATTTAAAAATGAAAAAAGGTTGAAAAATTATAAATAAAACTGAAATGACAGTAAAATAAACAATTAATTATGCATAAAACCCAACCAAAACAAGGCTCTCAAACAACCAGACTAGATGGGGGTGAAATTGACTCAAAACACACTACAATTTCTAAGAGATATAATGTCGATGAGATTGAGATCTAATGACTATACTATTGGAAATGATGCAAAAAACAACAAGAAACCAGAAGGAAAAACTGCTGCAAAAGATAGGGATAAAAGTAAAAAAAAACGTAGGGTAAACTATGGGACCATAAGGGAAAAGGCTAAAAAAACTCAAGAGGTAGTTTTGGATGTAACAATAACCTATCTTAAGGATCTGTAAAAATGATGGATCAAACCCTGAAACAATGGTTGAAAACACTGCAAATCTCAGATTACCTACACAACTCATCTCATCCTAAAAAGGTGGAAGTGTATTGAAACCATAGGGGGCTTGGTTCTACTTCAAGGAGGAAAATTTAGCACATCCAGGACTAAGATAGGCTGAAACAGAGGTCAGACAACCCAAGAGAGTGCTCTCGGAAAACCCTGACAATTTCAGGAAAAACTCAGAAAAGATTCCAAATCCTAGATTCTGACTTGTAAAGAGGTGATACCACACTTTTTGGGTAGATAAGGGAATTTTTTGGGGGAAATCACACTTTTTTGGATTTTTTTTTTGTTCTTCTCGTGAGTTCTCGAGTGGTAGGTTGTAGAAAAAGTGTCCTCTCCAGTGCGACTTGTACCTGTTACCTGCCAAAAACACCAGACAACTTCCAGAGTTTAGAATTTTGAATGAATTAGGGAAAAAATGCTAAAAACCAACATCAAGTTATTGAAAACAGCTGAAGAAAAACCTTGATCGCTGAAGCTCATGGTCACCCAAGAATATGAATTACAACAGTGGAGTCACCATTTGTTGACAAAAATGTATAATTAAGAACCGAGCAGAGTCACCATTTGTTAATGTAAATTATTTCAGCAAGTGTACCAAAAATACCTTACTTAAGCTATGGATGACATATATCCGTAACAATAGAAATGGTTGTTCAACTCTTTAGATCTAAAATAGAAAATTAAAAAAAAATCCCACAAAAACCTAGATATATGTAGTAAAATTAGTTAAACAACAAAAGAAAATAGTAATTGAAGCAAAAAAAAATCCAAATAACCAATGGACATGACAAGCTTAAAGAACGATATTTTCTATTATATAACACTCGGTGAAGGAAACAAGTATATGTTACCAATCCCCCTCAATGGGATGGGTTCTTGGATGTCCCCAATTCTTCAACGTCATGAGTCTCTCTCTCTCAATGATGTGGAAACCCAAAATATGTGATGAATTCAAGTAGGAGACAAGATGGAAAAAGAAAATGGCAGTGACAATGTGAATGATCAAAGTGAAGAATGAATGGGAAAACCCTCCTAGTTATAACAAAATATTGAGTTATCATAAAAAATGGAGAATAATAAAATATTATTAACCATAATCTAGATTTAACCATTTGGAATATTTTATTATATTTTGTTGAAGGGAAAATATATTTAAATTGGTTAAATATCTTTATTTAGAAATAATAACAAATAAATGATTTATTTATCATTTCAAGAATGTGGTTAAAGAATAATAAACAAATAATGATTTGTTTAACTATTCCTAGGTGATTTAGTCAAATTTATCAAGGATAATAACTAAATAATGATTTAATTAATTATTCCTAGATAAAAATAAGAAAAATAATAATTTATCTAATTATTTCTCATAATTGGGTCAAATGTGACAAGGATTATTAGTTAAACAATGGTTTAATTAATTATTCCTAGAGGAGAATCAAATAAATAATGATTTATTGAATTATTTTTCATGGGTTTTATTGTTTTACCCATAAATAACTTAATAAAATATAGTTTATTAAATTATTTAGTATAGTGAAAGCAATTTTACTATGGTAAAATTGGTCTTATATGGTGTACTTCGATCCACCTAATTAGAAATGGTTAGGTGATCATTTTTTGGTGATAACAGTGATGAGTCGGTGAATGAGTTGAGGGGGTTGTGGCTCCATTCCAGTGGGTGCTGGAAAAGAAGAAGAAGAAGTTGTATCTTTGTGTAGGTGGGTGTCTGTGCACTGACAAAAGTCCGCATTAGTACATATGCAATATTTTTTTTATATTTCAAGAAAGAATATAGGACAACACCAACAATGGTTTTCTTCCATATTGCGTTTCCACCCAAAATTCCCGGTGTTATATGTGTGTTTCCCATTTGCTGTGATTTATCTACATAATTTACTACATACTATAAGTAACTAATCTACTATGTAACAATCCCGAGTTAAAAGTTCACGTAATAAAAGTTAATAAAAGAAAAATAATTCCAAGGTCATGGACACTTATTCCAAGCTTAATGTTAGGAAAAGAATCCTAATGGGCATCACTTGTTGTGTTTATGTAAAATGGGATATTGGCAAAGGAAATGAAAAAGGATTTGGAAAGGAAAAAAAGGTACTTTGGAATTTTATTTATTAAGATAAATGAAAATAGGAGAAAATAGAGGTGAAAGGTAACATGTTGCATGTGAGGAGGAAATTGAAGAAATTAGAGGCATGAAGAATAAAAAGACATAAAAACATTAGTTTGTATCCCTTTTACAATTAAATTTTGGAATTATTATTAGAGAGGAGAAGAGGATCAAGAGAAGGAGATAAAACAAGAAAAGTATGGAAAAAAAAACAAGTAAATGAAGGACAAAGAAAGCAAAGGAAGGACAAAGAAATCAAATGAAAGAAAGGATCAAGCAAGGAAAGGTTGGATAAATTAGCTTCAACATGATTACTTGTAGGTAACATGTTGCATGTATGATTTACTAGCTGGTTTTGACATGAATGGAATATGAATGGATGTATTTGGTTTCTTATTTTTAGCGGCATGCATTTAACCAAGTTCCACAGTGGTCTCGGCCTTGCCTTTCCCTTTCTGGATAGCCATTGTGTGATGGAATTATTTCTCTCTTGAGATTTAGATTGCTAGAAAGTTTTGGATCTGTGTGAGGTGGTATCGAGAAAATCCCAAGAGTTAGGGGTGGATATGGATTTCTCTGAGAATCCCTCAATAGGTGGGTGGAGAAAAGAAAATTCCTCAAGGGATGGAGAGTGAATGCTATGGAATCCAAGCTTGATTTGGTTTCGTGATCTTGGGACCGGTTTAGGTGAGATCATGGTATGGTGAGGGTGGAGGTGGTTTAACCTCTGGATACCCTTGGTTGTTTATGGATTTGGTTATTCCATGAGATCCCACATTCATGCTTGGAACATGGCCTGAGGGTGATTGGATGAAAGAGATATTTGGTTTAGCCCAATCTATGGTCGGTGGTACGTGGAAGTCCCTCAGTTGGTCGGATTTTGCATATTTTTAATAAGGGAAATTTTTTTCTTATTTTTGATGAGTAAATGTACTTGTTATTATGTGGCTTTAATGGTTTTTCTATCATTGTTATTTACCTGGTTGTATGAATATTATAAGGATGGCTATATGGCAGATTCAAGTATGGCTCTTATCACATTTTAATGAATGAATGTCTTGTTAAAGAATGCATGACCTAATTGGTGTTATGAAAACTATTATGAGAACGAATTGGTTCTTCTTGTTAATCTTAAGATAAGTTTTAGATCCCTATGTCTTATATATGCATGCATGAATTGTAGGTGGCATGTTTACCATTTTTTTGACGGAATGCCAGTCTGGGTTGGGAGGGGTCAAGTCAAGTCCTGGTTCAATTTTTGGCTTATAATAATATTTTTGGAAGTTTCACTAAGTTATGGGCAGAGGCCTGAGCCCTGGCCTTGAATAAGTGGCTCAACATTTGGGGTCACTGGCATATAAATAATTGGAAAAGTCCATAGTCGCTGGTAGGCAGTCCTTTGGGGGCAACTAGAGGCTTACAACTACTTGCATGCCTTGGGAAGGGAGTGACTGAGGATCTAGGTCAGTGAAAAAGAGAATTATCTCAGGGGTTGGGAACTTGGAGGGGTTGGATTTCTCCTTGAGGTCCTGAAGTACCCAAGGGAAGTTAGGAATGTATTGTTTCGTTGACTCCATGTCCTTAATGTCATCTAGGAGGTTGAGTCATGTCATAGTAACCCCTCAGCTCATGTTTACCCTGGTAAAGCTGGTGAAAGTGGGTAGTTATGAGAGGAGACATGTTATAGGGTGGTATAAGAGTGGGTTGTGCTCTCTTTGGGTAAAGTATAATGTTGTCAAGATTATGGTTTTCATGCATGGGGTCATGGTATAAAGTTGGTATGGTCATGGATGATGTTGATATGTTGTTAAATGTATATATTTAAGATTATACATGTATCATGCTAATGTGGACTAATATTATAGATGAGATAAGCCTCAATGAGATATGGATTTTATTTTTGTATCTATTTTCTTTATTTGACATGGCACGCTTGTAGGAAGAACAAAATCAAATATGTCAAGAAGAATTGTAGAGTACATTTCCTGTGACTCTCCCTACAAATCAGTTGCCCAACAAGGAGATGAGTATTTTCTTGCTATAATAGATACATTGAGGGGCTTGAGGTCAGAGAAAAGAAGTTGCAAAGAAGATAATGACAGGTTGGTTGAGGCTCAGGAAATACTTGGAAGGGATCAGGAGAAGAAGGTATATGTCAAATGCAATGATTCTTCATAGTTTGTCAGAGTTGCATAAACATGGTTAGTTGAGGATCAATCAAGAGTAGGAAAAAAATCCTAATGGAGCCTTTGGTAGCATATCTCAGTATGGATGCATGTTGGATAAAGGGGACACACTTAGAGCTTGCAGGTCATTGAGACACTTGACAGGAAGATTTGTATGTATGGGAATCATTCTAGTTTCTCATCTAGAATACATCATCATAGTCATCACCATTATTATTCTTATAGGAGGAGGGAGTATTTTCCTAAGGAATTAAAAAAATTAAATCCTCCTAAATTTTATGGAGAGATGAAGAAGTCATAAGATGCAGAGGCATGGTTGCTTGGGATGAATAAATTCTTTAGATTGCATAGCTACTCAGAGAACATGAAATCCAAGATATCCACCTTTTGTCTTAAACAAAAATTAAATATTTGGTGGGATGATGTAAATATTGTAAATGGTATTTAGGAAGATGAATTGATTTGGGATGAGTTTGAGAGACTCTTCAAGAAGAAGTACCTATCAGAGAGGTACTATGATGACAAAGCTAAGCATTTTTATGAGTTGCAGATGAGTTCCATGATAGATGATGAGTATACTAGTAAATTATTGGGGTTGTTGAGGTATGTGCATTACCTCAAGGAGGAGAAGGTTAAGATTTATCGATTCATCAACGGATTTCCAACAACATATAGAGACCAAATTGATTTTGATGAGCCTATATCATTGGAGGAGGCCATTTTAAATTTGAAGCATTTTTATGGGTAGTGAAAGTGCAAGGATTATCCTAAGAGTGACTTGAAAGGAAATGATAAAGTTAAATGGAAGTGGTCACTGAAGCAGGGAAGACCCCAGGATGCTGGCGAGAGAGAAAATGTTGTTCCTTACAAGAATTTCAATGCAGTTGAGAACATACATGGGTCATAGCCTGGAGAGAAGAAGAATATAGGTGATGGTAGGGGACTATTGCAGTGTTGGATATGTGGAAAATATCATTACAAGAAGGAGTGTCCATTTTACCAGGGTGATAGTCCTCAAATATAAAATTCTTAGGAAGCGTAGATAGTTGGGGATGTTGGTCATACCATACCTCAAATTTTTGTAGTTGTGGACAACAAGAAGGAAGATAATCAAACATTCATAATTGGGATTGAAGGTAAGTTATATTTTTAATTTTTTTATAGTTTTATTGAACCTGGATCTAATTATAGTTATGTTAATCTTGACCTGGTGGATAATTGTGGCTTGAGAAAAGAAGTGCATGCAAAATCTTAGTTGATGTATTTGAATATAGGTACTAAGAAGAGAGTTCATCATTGGGTAATATATTGTGCATTTGAATTGAATGCTATGCCTACAACAACACATTTGAATTCACTTCCATTGGGATCATATAGTATGATTTTGGGTATCGATTGGATATATCTCCACAAAACCAAAGTGGATTGTGATGACAACACCATTGAATGCTTGGATGATAATGGGAAAAAGAGAATCTTGTAGGAAAATAAGAAGCCTACATTGGTTAGGATGGTCAAAACTATACATCCTAAGTGCATTTTTAGGAAGGGGTGTGTAATTTTTGTAGTTCATATTTCTAGTGACAAGGGTAAGGATGTTGAGGATGTAGAAATATTCAATAGGTACCCTATATTGCAGTAGTTTCAGGATGTATTTATAACAAATATTCTAGAGTTCACAGGGAAGTGTACTTTTATATTGAGTTGGTACAAGGGGCAACACCAAAATAAAAGGAACATTACAAGATGAGCACACCAGAGTTAATAGAATTGAAGTTGTAGCTAAGGGAAATGCTTGACAAGGGATACCTTAGGCCAAGTGTGTCACCTTGGGGTGAACCAATATTATTCGTGAAGAATAAGGATGGTAATATCATGTTGTGAATTGATTACAAGAATCTAAATAAGGTGACGATAATGAAAAGGTATCCATTTCCAAGGATTCACGACTTGTTTCATTAGTTGAAGGGAGCAACAATGTTCTCAAAGATTGATTTGCGATCAATATATCATCATATATGAATTAAAGACGAGGACATCTAGAATACTACTTTCACGACTAGGTATGGACATTATGAGTTTTTTGTAGTTCCATTTGGTTTGAATAATGACCTAGCTACTTTTATGTGCTTTATGAATAGTGCATTGCATCCTCCTCTGGACAAGTTTGTTATTGTGTTAATTAATGACACATTGATATATTCTAAGAATGAGGAATAGCATGCCGATCACTTAGAAATAGTGTTGAGATTTATAAGAGAGGATTAGTTGTATACCAAGATTAGCAAGTGCAATTTATTTCAGACATAGGAACATTACTTGGGACATGTTCTCTCTAAGGAGTGCGTTGTTGTGGACCCAGAAAAGAAAAATTCCATCATGGAGTGGGAAGCTCCTATAGATTTGGATGAAGTAAAATCATTTATGGGGTTAGTAGGTTACTATAGGAGGTTCATCAGGAACTCCTCTCACATTGTATATCCCATTACATATTTGTAGAGGAAAGGTAAGAAGTTTGAATAGACAGAGGAATGTGCAACTAGTTTTGAGCAGTTGAAGCAATTTCTTACAAATTCTACAATGTTAAAGATTGTATATCTAGATAAAGAGTTCGTAGTGTGTACATATGCTTGCAAGAGAGCGTTTGGTGGAGTCCTTATGAAGGAGGGTAAATTGGTGTGATATGAATATAGGAAACTGAATGAGAATGAGCATAACTATGTTACGCATGACATTGAGGTGGAAGATATTATTAATGCCTTGAAGATGTAGAGGTATTATATTATTGGAAGGATATTTGTATTGATGAGTGATCATAGTGGGTTGAGATATATGTTTGACCAACCAAATTTGAATGTCAAGTGAGCTAGATGGTTGGCCACCCTTATTGAGTTTGACTTCGAGATCAAATACATTAAGGGAAATGAGAACATGGTTGTATATGTTCTCAACAGGAGAGTGCGGATGAACCATGTTGCAACAGTGATTTCTTATGGGAAAAAATTATAGGGTCATATCTTACAAGAAGGAAAACATGATGATAGGTATAAGAAGCTTATGCACATGTTACATCAGGGTACAAGGAATTAGGATGTGGACTATCATCTCACAACAGATGGATTGGTGAGATTTAGGGATAAATCTATTTTTTCGGATGAAAATGAGCTCAAGAAGTTTATATTGAGAGAGTTTCAAGTCAATCCATATTTAGGTCACCCTGGATATCAGAATATGTTGACAACAGTGAATAATTTATACTATTGGCCGAATCTAAAGAAGGAAGTTGTAGAGCTTGTGGTTATATTTTTGGACTGTTAGCTGATGAAAGTAGAGTATAAGCTTCCAAGTGGGGTTGCTTCAGTCGATTCCAATGATATAATGGAAATAGGAGGTAATTTCTATGGATTTCATTACAATTCTTTCGAGGAAATTGAGGCAACATGATTCTATCATAGTTGTGGTCGACATATTGAGCAAGGTAGCTCACTTAATTCCATTGAAGACTAATTATTCATCTAGTGAGGTAGCACATGTATTCATAAGGGATGTCATGATATTGCATCGTGTTCGGAAGAAGATTGTGTTGGAAAATGGTGCTAAGTTCACTTCCAAGTTTTGGAAATATTTTTTTTTGCGGGTTTGGGGACATAGTTGGCCTTCAATACAAATTATCATCCACAGACAGATTGAAAAACATAGAGGGTCAAGATGATTTTGTAGGATATGTTGAGGATGTATATCATGCACGAGAAGAGGATATGGGAAGAGTTCCTTCCATTGGTCTAGTTTTCTTACAACAATGGTTATTAGAAGTCACAGAGGATGAGTGTTAGAGCGGGGTCCCCTAGGATGAATTTTGATATAGTTTTTGTATATAGTTTTGGTAATGCATGTTACGTGGAAAGGTCAAAGGGGCTTTGGGGTGGGTCAAAGTCCCTATTTTATGTAAATGAGTTTTAAGAAAAATCTTTGGGCCTCAAACCATGGCTTGAGACCATAGTAACTGTGCGGTAAATAGATATAAATATAGATAGATCGAGTCTAGTAAGATAGCTCATATTGAAGTGATTCATGCTTATGTGATAGTACTTTGTAAGGTTTTCAATCTAAGTATGGGTTGGGTAGAAAGGCTTCTGTTAACTGTGTGCGTGGAGACCTAGTCCTAGTTTGTGTGTGGACTCCGCTAGATTTGTGTGCAGAAGGGTAATTGTAAGCAGAAGTCTAAATGTATTGTGTTAATGCAAGGATTCACTCCTTTAATGCAAAGGAGTAAGCCTTACACATCATATTTCATTTCAAAGAAAAATATTTTAGATGGTGGGATGACTTCTCAAAGAGTTTGAAATGATTTTAACTCTTTTAGACCTTAATGCATTTGTCAAGTTGTGGAAAGTATAAATTGAATGGATAAATTTGTAGTATAGGGGAGAATATTGTGACATATGAAAGGTGACTGATAACTGGTACTCAATATAAGAAAAATTCATATTGTAAATCAGTCACAAAGCTACGAAAGTGGCCTTATACATAAAATTTGTTTTATGTAAAGGAAACATTGAAATATAACTAACAAGACATATGTAGATAGGAAGAAAGAAGACAATTCAAACACCTGCTTGCTTTTCTATCGATTTTTCTCTTGGTCATCTTGGTTCTTTAAAACCCATGTAGCTTCATTAATCATGAAAAACCATTTAAGTGTCTAAATTGAACATAGTAATACTATAATAATTTTATTTCTTTAAGTGCCAATGAAATTCAATAAAGGCTTAGTTTTCCCTACATGAATAACTAAGCGTATTATAATTTTTATATGTTCATTCTTATAGAGAGAGAGTGTTTAGCCTAGAATAGATGTAAAATGTCTTAAAAAAATATTTCAAACATACTTCCAAAAAAATAATCTAATATAAATTAAAAAGGATTATTTTGTTCTACTTATTTACAATCATGGTATTTCATTAAAAAATTAAATATAAATAAATTTAAAAATCAATGAGTAGAAGAAATGACATGAAAATAAACTGAATCCTATCTATCCTTTCAGAATTTTTGAATGGAAGTTAGAAATTTCCTAGAAAATAATAAACGAAATAATACAAAGAGGGCAATCTATTCATGTGATTAAAGGAGGGTTAACGTTTTTATAGTTAAATCTATGCATTTAGATGTCACCTAGCTATTTGTACATTCATAAAATTATTTCCGGTGGGAAACATCATATTGCATCTCATGGTAGACAAGTTTGAAATTTGTTTTCAAATTTTAATAATTTTGTAAACTTAAAGTGGGAATTAATTTGGGAATGGAAAAGAAAATTTAGAACTCCAATGTTTTGAAAATTCAAGATAAAATATATTTTGATATATATTTTCCATGAAAAGTAACATCAAGTCTGAGTATTTTAATACAATATAATGGAAAAGAGAGCACTGAAATGGTGGTATGACTCACAAAAATAAAATTCAACATGAAGATTCTAAAACTGAAGAAAAATGTTTCTTGAGCATGAAAAAAATAAGAAAAAGAAACCATTTGAATCAATATAATAAAACTTAAATTGAATATCTATATATATATACTATTCCAAAATCTTTTCTTGATATACTCATCCATTATATTATTCCTTATTGAAATATGTGTTAGAGTAGAAGAATGTGTAATGATATATTCTCAATAATTTCGTTATATTATCTATTAGACAATATACTCAATTTCTAAGGATATTATTATTATTTTTTTTATTTTGGGTTATAAAGGTGGATCACTTCTGAATGAAGACTTTAAATGCTTCACTTTATATTGGTTTGTAGAGTCATAAACAAAACTTTTTATTTCTAAGTATGATGGATAAGAATATGTAAATATTGATTATGCAGTATCGTATACAATATATCTCTTTAGTGATATAACATATAGTACAAGATCACCTTTACTCTCAAATCGACTAAAGGTAATATTCTTTAGAGAAGGATAATGTGAATTCAAATTTACATGAGAAATTCTCATATAAAAGATAGAATTTCCTTATTAACTTACTATTCTTAAGCATTTGGAGTTGCCATTATTTTTTGAGTAGCCTTAATTTTTAAAGTAATATTGTGCTAAATTAGGTGAGAATTATTGCTTTAAGGAGAAAGAGCTTTAAGGGGGTGCATCACTAAGGTAAACATATATGTCACTATACCAAACCAAGTCTACATCATTGTGGAAAAAAGATAAAGTAATATTGTGTTAAATTAGGTGAGAATTATTGTTGAGAAAGAGCTTTAAGGGTTCCATCACTAAGGTGAACATATATGTCACTATACCAAAACAAGTTTACATCATTGTGGAAAAAAGATATTGAACAACTAGTTGTGTAGGATAGTTTTCTTTAACTCTATCAAAAATTTGTATATTTTAGTATCTAAATTATAAGAGAAAACATTTTAATTTCTTACTTAAAATAAATCATTGTTAATTGTTAGAAGAAGAAAATTTTGAGTGTTTTGATATTGGTTTCGGGTAATTTTTTTGGAAAAGGTTTCACTAAACATATATGAGAAAATTGATTTTCTTTAATAATGCAATGATAATGAATTCCATATATAAATTGGTTTTATTGTATTGATGGGTACAAAATCATGATAAATATATATGTTTTTTTACTTATTTATATAAATTAATTAAATAAATAAAAATACACCTTTAACATATTAATATGCATTAAATCTCATTTTTTCATTGTTTTATATATATAATTCACAAAAAATACATCATGTCTTGAGGTAATTATATAAGCATTCCATAGCATATAAAATATTAAAATAAATATGGTAATATATGAACTTAAATACATGAAGAAATAAAACCTACACATAATTAACTAACATATTTAAATATCATGATTAAAATATAATTTTGACATAAGTATCTATTTTATGATTTTATTTTTCTAACAAATTGTTTGAATTTGTCATTTTTTATACACAATTAAAAAAAAAAAATTATGTTCATAGAAATTTTTATTTTCTAATAGACTTACAAAATTTTAATATAGTGGATGGTAGAGTTCAAAAATAGTTATGTCGTTTTTCCTTTTTATCTAAATTTATTAATTAATAAAATTTGATATGAACTTGTCATATAAAATGAGTTATGGTTTTTTTTGGTAGTATTGTATTAATAAACCATGATATTGGTTTATGATATTGTAATAAAACCTATTTATAAATTAAGAATCTCTAAAGTAGATATTAGTCCACATAACTAAGAATCATTTACATGCTTAACTTTTAAATTAAATCTTTGATAAAAGACAATAACAATCATTTGAAATAAAATTGTAATTAAAATAATTTTTTGATATTTGTTTTTAATTTTATTAAGGTGAAATATATAGTAATATAAGATTTTATGGATGATTATTTGTTTTTATGACTAATTTAATTTATATACTTATTTTAATAATAATGAAAACTAATTTAATTTATATAATTCTTTTAATAATAATGTAAAATAAATTGACGAGCCATTTTTATTTATGAATATGTGATCCACCTCCATTCAACTATCATGATAATTTTTATGAAATTATATAGATAAATTATTTTAGAATTTGAAATCATAATGTGGCATTAAAAAATTTATAATGATGAAAAATGTATAAATTAAAATTTAATTTATATCTACTTTAATTTTAAATTTGAAATTACAATATCTTACATTATTAAAAAAAACAATAATTAAAATCTAACAAAACCATGAAATATTTTTTATTTATTTATAGATTCGTATATTAACTAATTTTTCACTAGAACATTATTGATACCTATTTCCAAACTAAAAATATATTGGGCTTTGTGAGAATTTTCCCTCCCACAATTTATTCTTCTGGAATATTATGTACAATATCATGCCTCATCAACAATATATAAAAAGGAGGTAGTGGATTCGGTTGTACCTAATTATTTAGAAAATAAAGAGACAAGGAAAATATCATTAGGGTGTAAACAAACATTATAATTCTCTTTTTGGGCTTTTGAAACCTTTAACAATTTATAGTAACTTGTAACATACATCGTTAACTTCACATGGAAATGTAAGGAGATAAAAAAATTTATACAAATTACTCATGGGTAACTAACCATTCACCTTTAAATATTCCTTACTCATCATTACATAGAATGTTTACCAGTTCATAGTGTAACTTTTAGAATAGGAATAGTAAGCTCCTTAACCATTAACAACCTCCATTTTAGTACATTAACACAATTATTGTATGATGTAACCTTCCATTCATTTCATTACTCATATAGTCATCACATACTTGCCATTATGAACATCATAACAAGAAAGGAATCAACATCATCAACTTGACACAATAATCAATCACATCATTGAACACCAATATACCCTGGAAACCCCGTAGGGTGAAAACCAGCAAACGTTTAATTTTATTATTAAACGCTCGTGAGGGTGTTCAGCCCATCACTCAATGGCTTATAAGGGAGACCATCCCTTAACCATCATTTATATAATATTACAAGGAAATATGCAAATATCTAGCTTAAATCCATTACAATAAATATGATACCATTTACCCTCTAGTCTTCATATCTTCAGATCTTCACATCTTGGTGGCATGGATGTACCTACAATGGACCATCGTACATTGGACCTTCCTGCAACTCGCACTCATCTGCATGAACATTAATCATTTACCTGCCACCAGGACAAGCATAATTTTCCTTTGTACATGACAAGCATAATATTCCTTTGTACTTGTCACCATCATTCCCTGCTATGATGCTTTCAACATAAAATGATGTCAAGATTCATAAAGTATTAATCAATCATTTCACATATCTGTACTATAGTAGTTTCTCCATCTACTCATGTATATTCATGACAAGCAAGTAAAGTACCTTGACATTCTCCCTTTAACAACACATACCTCATATGTGCTGGTTATAAGTCATCACAATAACTAATGTTTCCATCGCATAAGCACACATCCCTGCAAGACAGTAGCTACATATCCCAATCTTGTCTTTAAAAGAATCTGATACTTCAGTTATGATATTTATGCATGTGATTTACATAAATTTATTCAAAATAGCTAACCCTTAAGCTATCACTTTTAGTGCATGGAATGCAAGCTAACATAACAAATGTTTCTCCCATGCATGCAAATGCATATCGATTCCAAAAGAGTCTCCCTAAAGGTGTACTTACACAACGAAGCACATAACCTCCTTCATGAGTCTTCCCAAAGAAAATTTCAACACAAGTGAGAATGTAAACATACGTTTTCTTTTTGTAAAAATATGCAATTAAGAATATAAATACATGTCTTATTTTCCAAAGATTATACTAAACAATCATATTCAATGTAGTTTAATACTACAAGCTATCTTTCTACATACAAATATGTATATTATTTTTCAATAGAAGTTAATACATATGTTGCATGCTTATGCATGATCTTCCTCCAAAAGGAATTAACATCAAAATCATGATAATATAAAAGTAATCACTTGGTTTGTTCATCTAAAGGAATATAAATGATGTTCCTTTAACCATGAATTTATTAAATAACTTAACTTTACCAACACCATGGTAATCTATTCATGGATTTATTAAATAACTAATATTTGCAAACACCATGGTAATCTACCCATGGTTTTATGAAATAATTAATCTCCATCAACACCATGGAAAACTACCCATGGATTTACGAAACTATCCATGGATTTATTAATTCATTAACCTCTACCACTATCATGGTAACTATTCATGGATATATATTAATTCATTACTATTTACAACATGGTTAATGAATATAAATCTAAGAAAACTTCTCTTTTCTTCTTCATTGTACAAGAAGATATTTCAAGAGTCACTCTCTTTAATCTATCCAAGAAAAATTCTTGGACTTGTTATCACTTCATAATTTAAATGAGTACAAAGTCTCTTTTAAAATAAGAGCATTCCTCTTCTATTTTCTTGCTTATGTAAATATTTTTATTAAAGAGTTACCCTCTTTAATCTAATCAAGAAAATCTATTTTAAAAATAAAGTACCATAACTAACCCTTATTTGGGCATAAGAGCTAGATAGACATTTTAAAATAATAACAAAGTTAACATGCAACCTTTGCAAACCCTTGCAAAAGAATTAAGGCAATGGACTTATCTTCTACTCCCAAGATAAAAGATAAATACACTCTTATGAAATTAGTCAACAGTAAATTTGTTTCGATCAAATCCCAATAAACTAATGAAATACCATTTTCTTGGTATATGTAACTTATCTCAAGAAATATGAGAAAGATCATTAGTATCTCTAATAATCTTTTTGCAGAAAAATATATGATATATAATCTTTATTTATATCTTTCTTCTCACAACAAAAGATTATATGATAAAAATTAGCCAAAATACTTATCTTGGCAGTCCCAATGGTGGAGGCACTTTGTAGGGTGTCTGAGGTCACGGGTTCAACCGCGGACTTCAATACCGTACCTTGGTTTTGTCACCATACGCTAACAACCATGCCAATGTATTTTTAAATATAAGACAATGTGAATGCCATATAGTTTGTAATTTCATAACATATATATCCCCACACCATGTTAGATATAAACATTGAAATATCACTCCACGAGCTTTGGTTAACAACCATGCCAATGTGTACATTTAACATATGACAATGTGAATTTGTAATTTCATAATATTTATACGCCCACACCATGTTATATATAAACCTTGATTTGTTTTAATGTAATGCTCTTATCCAGTTGACTATTATCAAAGAAAAACAATATAGCAAAGATTACTTTAATCACTTTACCATTCACAGATTTGAGCCATGGCTTGAACATAAATATTTAACTGCAATGCAAACTGGTACTGGGCGGACCACGAGGCCAGAAAGAAGCAAATAAATCCATAGCAATATTTCTGTGGTCGTCAGTGAACTAGAAGAGAATATACTAGTGGTTGCGTGAAGGTATTCCAAACCCTTAAGCTCCACGACAGATGTTAGTCCAGATTTGGGTGCAGAGCTGCAAACCTCAATAACCAGATAGCGCAACCGCTTAGGGTTTTGTCTAGCGCTTGCAGAGCTCTCCCACACCCACTATATTCAAAACGTTTGTTAACAAAGCACTGCATATAAACCAAATGCAACAAAAACCAATGAAAGAAAACCTCCATTTTGCAGATTTTCCTGAAGCACGCTACACACTTGTGCCTACTTGGCTCCATGGCGAGTAAACCTATGGCTTGTTCATCCGTCACCACAATTATTTTAATATCAGATGCCAGCATAGGGGGAAGCAATGTGTATCAAGTACTGGTGGAAAAAGATACCTACTAATGGCAATTGGATCAATTTTGAAACGATTCAAGAATTTGTTCAACCGTTTCTTAAAACAACTGTTTTTGTAAAACATGGTAAAAATTGTAATTTACAATAGTTTATGTGGGTGTTACATAACTCAAATATATAAAACTATCAAAAGTGCTTGTTTTGCATTGTTATTGAAGAACAACTTTACTTAGAAACTTTTCCCTTTAAATAGACCATATTCCACATGAACACCATGGACCAGTATCATGGATTGTTAAAATTTCAAGTAAATAATTTTATATCAATCTTATTTTAATTAATAATTTTAATTTTTAATTTTTCTTTTCTTTTTATTTTTATATAATTTAATGAAATCAAAATTTCTAAGAAAATATGATATGAAAAACCATGACATTACAGCCTCTCCTAATAATATTTTAACCCAAACCATTTAACCCTCTAAATAAATTTGCTCATTTTTATTAATATTAAACCCACTCATGTTCAACTAAGCTATAATTTATTTTTACTTTTCTATAAGTTTCATTTTTCCTTACTGAGAAGTGGAATGTATATTGTAGATATGATATATTTCAAATACATTTTATATATATATATATATATATATATATATATATATATATATATATATATATATATATATATATATATATATAGCGGAAGTAACAAAACATGATATAATTACTCTTTATTAAATGATGAAAAATTAATAATTCAAAATCATTTAAATATAACTAAAAAATATATTTATTTATTGATGTTTGATAAATCTAAATATATATTTTTTTGTTATTGGGTTAACATAGTACTAATACTTTATAAGCGTATGAGCAACAGTAAACTTAAACTTAAAATTAAGTTAAAATTAAAATTAAAATTCAAATTAAAATAAAAAAGTAAAAAATAAAAAATAAAAACATGAGTAAAATAATTTCATTTCCACCTTAATTTGAAGTGATTTTAAGTGGAGAGGTGAAATAAAGTTAGTTAAGTTTTTAGTATAAAAAGATATGATATTCTTTTTCTATTATATATTAGTTGACAATCACATGTAAACAAACTATTATTAATATTATAGGATGTGTAATTCATTTTATGTTCATTTGATAAGCCATATTTAAAATAAAAATATGTTTTTCACTAAAAAAAAATATTTTAGTCCACATAATTTTATACAAAATGTATTAATATTATAGGATGTGTAATTCATTTCATGTTCATTTGATACTCCATATTTGAAATAAAAATATGTTATTCACCAAAAATATTTAAGTTAACATAATTTTATATTGACATTTTATAGAGAAAAATAAAGTAAATATAAATTAAAATATGTATTACATTTTCACTTTGTATGATTAGAGGTGTGCAATTTATTACATTTTTAATATTCATATGATATATATAATTGAAAAATATTAACAAGAAGAAAAAAGTTTAATGTGAAATTCATAAAATATTTCAATATGCATATTTTGTAAAAATATTATCATATCTAAAATAGAGACAAAAAACAAGAAAGCTTTAACAAATTATGAATATTTGCAATATATATATGTGTGTGTGTGTGTTATGGATATATGTTTTCTACTTGAGATATAAGGTTGCAAGAATTAACATTTAATGTGGAGAATGAAATTTATAAAAAAAAAAATCAATTTGATTTTTTTAATAAAAAATTCTTATATTTAAAACAATTTATTAATGTGTTTCTTAAAACCAATGTATATTCATTTAACTCTAAATTTACTAAAAGCTAAAAAGAATGAAATCTCTCAAATTATAAACTGTTTTTCAAATTTTACACTCATAAATAAAATATAGATTTAGATAATTATATGAATCAAATAAAAAACCATCTTAAAATTAAAAAATTTAAAATTTAAAATAAATATATATAAATTTGTATATTTTTTATTATTAAATAATCTAATATTATATTATATTACTAATAAATTTATTATTTTCTTATATATTTGTCAAATATTTAATAACTTTATATCATCTTAAAATTAAAAAATTTAAAATTTAAAATAAATATATATAAATTTTTATATTAATATAATAATATTTTTTATTTTTTATTATTAAGCAATCTAATATTATATTATATTATTAATAAATTTATTTTTTTCTTATATATTTGTCAAATATGTAATAAATTTATATCATCTTAAAATTAAAAAGTTTAAAATTTAAAATAAATATATATAAATTTGTATATTAATATAATAATAATTTTTATTTTTTATTATTAAACAATCTAATATTATATTACATTACTAATAAATTTATTATTTTCTTATTTATTTGTCAAATCTTTAATAACTTTAAATGTAATTAAAATTATTATTATTAAATTTTAAATATTCATTAATATTATTTCAAAAATTCTATATAAAAGTGATTAATAAAACTAATACATAAACTTTCTTTATTTTACATAAAAACTAAATGAAGAAATGGACATTAAATAACCCATTTTCTTCAATTTTTTTTTTTTTTTTTTTACAGTTTCAAACTTGGCCTAAATGCCAAAATTCTGATTACATTGAGAAGGACTATAGCTTGTTGCACCTCACCACTAAGGATGAGTGTGGAGCTAATGCTTGGAATTCTTCTCCTTAATAATGTTACTATGGATTTGATTTTAGAGATTTTTCCCAATTTGAAGATACATACAAATTGACTTAAGAGTAAACAGTAAAACATGACAGCAATTTAGCTTATGGAATGGGTTACCATGATTCTTCTTCGTCTTTCATCTTGATCCCAACAGAGAGGAGGGCAACTTTGTTGGCTTCAATGTCCACCTCTTTATTGTTAGTTCTCAGCACATGGTAGAAATTTAGCTTCTGAAAAGTGTTTTCCAAGCCCTTAATTCTGACTATCAGCCTTGCGAGTTTTAATTCCAAAGCTGGAGAGTTGGACACAATTGTATTTATGATGATCTCGGAATCACCAAATACATTTGCTTCACTTATGTTTAAATCTTTGAGAATATTGAGTCCTTAAAAGAGAGCCAAATCCTTAGCTTGAATGCTGGTTAAGTGGCCTAGCCCCCAGGCAAAGGAATGAATTTTTTTCCATCTGGATTTAAAATAACACCACCTGCACCAGCTTTGCCCAGATTGCCCTTTGCTGCCCCATAAAAAAAAAGAGTGTGTCTTGATTGTGTTATAATCCAGTCTTGAAAGTCTGTTTCACATTCTCTTATTTGCCAGGCTTTAGGAGGAGGGACATTCCTTACTTCTTTTTGAAAATGCAGATCAAGGAAAGAGCCCCAAGCTGTGTCTTGTTGATTGAGATTAGAGTCATCTTTTAAGTCAACCAGAAACTCTTTTAGATGGAATTTGATCTTGATTTCTAATGCCTTGTGGTTCTGCTCAATGTTTTTGAAGATTCTTCTATTCCGTTCAAGCCAAATATGCCAGCATATTACCTTTGGGAGGATAGACCAGGTAGCTTTGGTTATCTGATTTTTTGGAGGAGGATAGGGATCCCTGTTCGCCCACTTAGAAAATAACTCAGCAGTGGAACTTGGGAGGGTAATGTTGGAATTCAGCTTGTGAAGGAATGTGAACCATATCTGCAGAGCAAATCTACATTCTAGCATTAGATGGGCAACACTCTCTGAGTTTTCTTTACACAATGAGCATTTGGAGGGACTGTGGAACCCTTTCCTCTGCATATTTTCATGCATGAGAATTTTGCAATGGCAAAGAAGCCAAGTGAAGTAATCCACTTTAGGCAACGATAGGCATCGCCAAATGCCTTGCCTTGGTGCTAGGTCTGGGGGAATGTAGGGCCTCTCCCTCGGCTTATTGTATCCCAATGAGATAGCGCACCCTCTAGCCTTCTGTCCCCAGCCTTTTGTATCTCTTTTGCTGATGTGGATAGGCGCCATAACATGGAGGAGGTCCAGCAGCGTATGCCATTCGTGATGCAGGTGTGTTGGCACATCAATACGTTTCTAGCCTGCCCAATCTGAATCGTTCCACAGAGAGATATCCCACAGCGTGTGCATCCCAGCTCCTTCCATCCAGCAACGCAACGCTCTGATGGAGCCTCTGTCTTCTATTGGATGAACGTTCAAAATTTTATCAGTCCATATATTTATCTTTCTCCCATTTCCTGGGATCCAAAAGGAGTGTGATTTGATAAGAGGAGCAGCTTTAGCATAAAGCTTGAGAAAATACAAGTTGGGCAGTTGGATTGATTTGTCTAAACAAGTGCGTGGACCTCTAAAATATTTTTTCTAGAGAGCCAGTTGAGCCCAGCCTGGCTTTGGCGCAATAATCTTCCATATTAACTTCGCTCCCATAGCGATGTTCTGATGACAGAGATTTTTAAAGTTCAATCCTCCCTCCCACAAAGGCTTGGAGATGGTCTCCCAACTGACTAGAGGCAGTTTGTTTTCATTTTGTTTTCCTTCCTTCCAAAAGAATCTCCAAATATACTCCTCCATTTTTTTAAGAATACTTACCGGAGCAAGAAGAACAACGAAATGAAATAGAGGAAGACTGGTGAGAAAATATTTTATTAGAACTGATTTACCATCAATGTTGAGCTAGGAGTAACCCCAGGCTTGGATCTTGCTCTTAAATTTCTCAAGTTGTGGAAGTTAGTCTTTACTTATAGATCTTTTATGAAATACAGGAAGGCCCAAATATTTAAAAGAGGTCCAAGAAGAGGAGGCTGCAAAGCCCAGACATATAGCAATAGCAGAGAGAAATCTGGGCGATGTGTTCCAGCTTTAAATGTGACATTTGTTCTTATTTAAGACACTGCCTGAGGCCTCACAAAAATCATCCAACACTGCTTTGAATTTGGTGGCTGAGGATAGAGTGGCAGCCCCCAATAACAGGGTATCATCCACAAAGAGGGCATGGTTTATGTTTTTGACCCCTCTTGCTATACAAAGTCCATTAATATCTTGATCTTGCATCTTTTTATCTAACAGAAAGCTGAGAACTGAGGCTTGGATGAAAAATAGCAGAGGGGAGAGTGGGCACCCCTGCTTAAGATATCTCGAAGCTTTAAAAAAATCTGTGGCTCTGCCATTCACTAGAGGTGCAATCCAGGGCTCCGAGATGCAAGCCCGGATCCAATTTATGAAATTTAAACCAAAACCAAACTTGCTCAAGACATTTAATAGAAAGCTATGTCTTACTCGATCAAATGCATTTTCTAAATCAAGTTTGATAACCATACCTTGTTCATTTCGATGTAAGCTTGAGTGAATTGCCTCTTGGACTAGGGTGAAGTTGTCCACAATTTGCCTACCTTGGATGAAGCCTCCTTGATTCTCCGGAATGATTTTGGGAAGAATGAGCTTTAGTCTATTTGCAATCACTTTGGTGATTAGCTTGTACCTTGTATTGCACAAGGAGATCAGGCGAAATCTGTTAAAGTTGTTGGCACCTTTCTCCTTAGGGATGAGGGCTAAAAAAGCTGAGTTTGTGCTGCCCCCGATTTTCTGACAATCTTGGGATTTTTGGACCATTTTTAAGAGATCCTTTTCAACTATCGGCCAACAGACTTGGAGGAACCTGGCAGAGAAGCCATCCGGTCCAGGGACCTTATCAGGATCCCTGGAAAAAAGGGCATTTTTAACTTCATTCTTGGAGACTTTGGCCTCTAGGAGCGCATTCATTCTGGGAGAGATTGAAGGTGGAACAATATCTAACAGATCTGAATATTGATCCAGATCTGTGTCCTCACTATACAAGTTTTGAAAGTGAGAGAAGGCTGCTTTCTTGATGTCCTCAAAGTCCTTGTGGATGACATTCTCCTCCTTGATCTCGGATATGGTGTTGAAGCATTTCCTGGCCTGGGCTTGTTTGTGGAAGAAAGAAGAGTTCCTATCCCCTGCTTTGAGCCAAAGTTTTCGAGATTTTAATCTCCAGTATTCTTCTTCAGCTAAACAGGCCTTATGAAAACTCTGCTGAAGGTGAGCCTCTTTGTCTAAGATCTCCTCAGTAATGACGACATCCTCCACTTGAGGTTGATGAGAGGCTAGAGATATTTTAATGATTTTTATTTCTGTAGCTGGGTTGGGCAATGTTTTGGCCCATCGTTTTAGTGCCCCTTTCACCCTTCTGAACTTTTCCTCCTAGACAAAGAAGGGGGGTCCTTTGACTGGCTGTTTCCAACAATCCTTGACTAATTGCAAGAAATCTGGCTCCTTGACCCAGAGAGGACTAAATATGAAAGGAATAGGACCCAGATTTAGATGGGACAGGAGTTCTAGCTTGATGGGCTTATGATCCGAGGTGCTGTTAGTGAGAATATGCATTCTAGGTTCTAGTCCTAGTAACAGGAAAGAACTTTGAATGAAAAATCTATCTAGTCTGGCAGCAATATGGCCTGGGCCAATTCTTTTGTTAGACCAAGAATACTTACCGGAGGAAGGTTTGATGTCAAGCAGGTCCCAGTCTTGCATAAGATCCTCCGCCCATTCCCTTGCCAGATCTCGAACTACGTTGCCTCCTCTTTTTTCAAACGAATGAAGAGTGAGATTGAGATCTCCAGCAATGATTATGTTTTCCAAGTTTGCTAGATCTGCTTGGTGCCTTATAGAGTCCCAGCAGTCCTTTTTTTCCCCAACATTGACTGGGGAGTATACATTGAAAAGACAGAAAATTTCTTTGGTGACCAGATGCTGCATTTGAAGTAGCAACCAATGAATATTGCTAGCCTCATAGATAACTGAAAATTTATTGGCATTCCATATGGTGCCTAGTCCTCCCGAGGCTCCCTGGGCAGAGATTGCTCTTGCTTCGCTTTTGTTCCAAAGTTTCTTGCTTGCATGCAGAAATACTACGTCTTCTAGCTTGGTCTCCTGGACGAGAAGTATGTGTGGAGATTCTATTCTTATTAAACTTCTAATGGCTTCTTCCTTGGTTTTACTCCCCATACCTCTACAGTTCCAGGATATGACCTTCATTATTTATGTTTCTGATGGGCTCCCTTGGAGCCTTGGGGCTGATTTTTCACCGTCTTTGGCTTTGAGGCTAGCAGCTTCTCCAGAGTTGGTTGGCTGCCCTGAAGCTTTTCTTTGTATGTTTCCTGCTCTCTTTTTTCCCTGTCAGACTTGCGGTCTCTTGTAGATCTCCTTACCGAGGTTTGAGACACTCCTATTTTTCCTTCCTCCTCTGACTCTTCTGATTCCTGTTCTTCTTCCTCAACTTCTAAAGGAATGCCTTTGGAGCTTTCTGCAGCACTTGTTCCTTTAAGAGAGGAAGAGGGGGTGCCTTTGCTTGGTGAGACTGGCTTTTGGATCTCGATCTCCTAAGTTGCCTCTATTTGCTGGCTTAGAGGGTCGAATTTATTTTCTTGTGCCTTTTTGGGAGAGGTCTCTGAGCATTGGCTTGAAGAGGGCCTTTACCATTAGGGCCTCCAGGTTTTTGACCTTTGTGAGAGGTCTTTGGACGCTTAACTTGGTTCCAGCCCTCTTCATTTCCTTTCTCTGGCTAACCATTGGACGGACAGCTTCTAAAAAAGTGGCCGTGAACATGACATTTCTTGCATTTAAATGGCAGCTGCTCGTAGTCCAGTTTCTGCACATGAGACCAACTGCCGACATTGATTTTGATTGCCTCTGGGAGACCCACCTCTAGATCTACTTCTACGCAGATTCTAGCACAGTCGTACTGGTCCTTGTTGTTTGCCCAATCTATGAATTTCCCAAGGGCATTGCCAATGTGCTTCAAGGAATCCCAGTTCCAGCAATGGACTGGGAGATTTGGGAGCCGAACCCACACCAGAACCGCCGTGGGAACATCTACTGCCGGATCGAAATCTGGTGTCCATTTATTCAGATATAGACCCTGAGGGCCCATGAAATAGGGCCCATTTTGGAAAATCAGGTCTTTATCTTCTTTGGAAGAGAATTTGAAGAGGAAGAACCCTCGCCCAAGAAAGTAAGATGTAACACTTTTCTTGATCAGAGGAGCCCAGTTCCTGTTGACCCATTGCTCAGTAGTTTTCAGAGAAGGCTAAAGCCCCGTGAATTGGCCAATGACACCACGATCAGCGAGAGACAAAGCTACTTGGATGGGGGTCTCACAGGTGAAAAAGAACTTCGAGAATATCTAGTAAACCTTTACAAATTTAGGCACAGGGGAATTTCTTCAGATAATCCACCTGAAGGCGATTGAGCGATTAATAGATTGTCTTGAAGGTAATAAAAAAGATTTGAATTAATTAAACTCGCTTGCCATTAGTAAAAACTAATGTGGTTGATATACGCCGATAGGCGTATATAAAATAGATTTACAACCACATTTACCAATGTGGTTGATATACGCCGATAGGCCTATATCCACTACCCATCACATTAATTTATATATCAATAAACAAATATTATATATAATAAATTTATTATATTAACTTGATATATATATATATATTATATATTAATAAAAATATTAATATATTAAATATATTAATTATGATTAAAATCACAAAAATATTTTATATATATTAATAATATTATAATAAGTATTAATAATATATATTAAAATTATTTATTAATATATTAAAAATATTAACTATATACATACTATAAATTAACTTGAAATATATATAATACATATTAATATAAAAATAATATTAATAATATATCTTTGATGAGAATTCAAAGAGGGAAGAACCCTCGCCCAAGAAAATAAGATGTGACACTTTGCTTGATCAGAGGAGCCTAGTTGTTATTTACCCATTGCTCGGTAGATTTCGGACATGGCCAAAGACTCGTGAATTGGCCAACGAGGGCACGATCAGCCAGAGACAAAGCTACTTGGATGGAGGTCTCTGGAGGCAAAGAGATCTCCAGAATATCTTCTAGCTTCTTTAGAAATTTAGCTGCTTCATTTTTTTTCTTCTGAGACAATCCAGCCAAAAGCTGATTGAACGAATCTTGGTTAATGTTGAAGGTAATAAAGATTTGAATTAATTAAAAATATAAATTAAATCAACTGTAACGTTAGTGTTTCATTGTCAATATGCTTTAAATTTAATGAGTAAATCCACCCCACTAACAGCGTGTGATGTTGAGAATGATATTTATGTCTCACATAAAAAAAAAGTAGCCATCCAAGAAGTTTAGCGTCATTGTCAAGCATGCATTTTTAGGACGCACATAGTTATTCTTGCTCGTAGTTATGTTTTCTGTCATTGTCAACCCGCTTTCATGGATTTTGTTGTCAACCTATAAATCAATTGGTTTTTTCATTGTCCATATCCTTTCAATATAATGATTAATTCAACCCACTTCTAGTTCTCGTTGTTAAGAATAATAATTTTATCTTATTTTAAAATAGCCGCAATACTGGAAGTTTACTGTCATTGTGAGACACAATGACACGTTTTCTGGAACATGGTTTTTTTGGAATTAATAGTTATTATATTAATTTACACAATAATTTAAAAAGTTTTTGATAAATTTTTTTGAAAATTCCAGTAGCAATTCTCATACTTCAAGATTTTGTGTGTTTTAAAGGTTTTTAATAAAACTAACCAATTTCTATTATTAAAAAAAATTATTCAAACACTCTAATTAACTCATTTTTTGAAATTATTTTTATTTAATTAGGACCAAAAGAACGTGTAGTGCAACCTATTTTGTTGAGTTAGTGGACAACTCCATTATCAACTTGTTTTCAGCTCCTAGATATTATATAAAAAATAATTTTTTTAGTCATACAATAAAATTCTATTCTTTCTACTGCCGTTGTAAAATTCTATAAAAGAATGAGGTTGTCATTATATTTTCTTCATTTTTCCATATTGTTTGGTGGGTTGGTTTTCTATATTTTGTGCAGCTTGTTATCTTTCCTTTTATTTCAATGCATTATTACCCTCATATCATGTGAGGTTGTCATTACATTTTCTTCATTCTTCCATATTGTTTGGTGGGTTGGTTTTCTATGTTTTTTCCAGCTTGTTATCTTTCCTTATATTTCGATCATGTGCATGGATTATTACCATCATATTATGTGAATTTATGATTGTTATTTTAATTAGGGGTTTGCGTATGTGTGCACTAGTCTATGAGGTGTTATTTTGTGATTGTTGATTGATAAGGTAGTAGGAGGAAGAAGGAAAGACCACCTGATTTTTATTTAATGAATCATTTTAGAAAAAAATGTATAAAAGATGAAACTAAAGAGAAAAAATATATCTGATTTTTATTTAGTGAATAGCCTAAAAGAAAGTTGACATAAAGGATGAAACTCAAGAGTGAAAATATATCTTTACTTATCAATTCGAGGAAATAGGTGAATTAATATTTGTATGGTTAAACTTAGTTTTATGAAATGTCAATTTTGATTTTCTCTTACTGATATAATTTTGATGATGCAAATTTTAAGTGTGGATGATATGATTTTGAAATCATATGCTAGTTCACAAATTCACAAAGCTAATAGAGATGATATTGGGCCTAGGAGAGGAAAAAACTATCCAATAGCTAGGATGTATCCATAAAGCATGTATTATTACATTTTACTTTGTTTTATAACTATTTCTTTATGTTATGTATAAAAAACTAGAGGTGATACTAATTTATATTAGCTGTTTGTATTAATATATCTCAAGAAGAAAATAAAAAATGGGTGAGTCTATTTTGGTTTATTTAGTCTTTTTACACATTTTCCCTATTTTCTCATCTTGATGAAATAAATTTTTGTTTCTAGCTTTCTTGTGTGCCCAAGTCCAATATACAATTTATTCTTTTTATCAAAGATATTGTGCTCATTGAGTTAAATCCTTGTATACTTGAGATTTTTCTTTACTTTTAATTATTCAATAATTTGTACTGATTGTCATACATGCAACCTTTAACAAAATACAAAGCTAACTAATTCTAGTTTCAAGGATGTATCCTTGACCATCTTCTCTCTAATAAGTTTTACTACTAGATAACATATAATGAATGTTATGCATGGTAGCATTTACAATAGGATTCTGGTATTGAGTATACTTTAGATATAATACTATGATGAAATAGGGTATCATTTAGAAATAGGATTCTACCCATGCACACTAAAATTATTTTTTATACAAATCCATTTACCCATGGAACTGATTAGTATTCTCTTTAATTTACATGAGACTCATTCCATTAGTTTTGATAAGTAATTTAATCACAATACCTATAAAATTACAATTATCTAATGGTATCTCTTGTGAGAGATGCAATAGGCTTGTTTGGGTTTATAGAAATGAAAATAATCCATTAATGCATAAAGCTAAGACTCAAAAACATTTGAATCACTATTTTAGGTATCCCTCAAAAATTGAAGATTTTGAGGCCTACAATATGCTACATGCAGTGATCTCATAAAAATAATTGTATACAAAGTTGAGTAAAATAAATAATATTGTTAATTGGCACCTGTCATACTATGCAAAATCCATGTAGACCAAAAATTTACTTAAAAAATAACTTCAAAGAAAATGAGTAGAGAATTAGAAATAGGACTCTAATGAGATAAGGAGATGTGCAATTTATTACATTTTTAATATTGAGTTGATATATATAACTAAAAAGATATTAACTAGAAAAAAAAGGTTAAATGGGAATTAATCAAATATTTCAATATGCATGTTGAGTAAAATATTGTAACATCAAACATATAAAGATAGAGAATTTTTTTTTTTTTAATTTTATTACTATGTTCTATCTTATTCAAATTATGAATATATATATATATATATATATATATATATATATATATATATATATATATATGTTTTCTACATCTAAATATAAGGATGCAAGAATTAACTTTTAATGTGGAGAATGGAAATTTAAAAAAAATAAAATTTCAATTTAATTTCTCTAACATAAATATTATATTTAAAACAATTTATTAATGTATTTCTTAAAACCAATGTATATACATTTAACCCTAAATTTACTAGAAGCTAAAAGAAATTAAATCTCCCAAATTGCAAATTCTTTTTAAAATTTTACACTTCAATAAATTTGTAACTGGAAAGATTTCAACTTAAAATTAAAAAATTTAAAATAAATATATATAATTTGTATATTAATATAATAATATTTTTAATTATTAATGATTAAACAATCTAATATCATAATTATATATTGCTAAGAAATTTACTATTTTTTATTTATTTGTGAAATATTTAATAATTTTAAATGTAATTAAAAATATTATAATTAAACTTTGAATATTCATTAATATTATCTCAAAAATTCTATATAAAATCTGTTAATAAAACTAATACATTAACTTTGATAGTTTTACTTAAAAACTAACGTAATGAGGAAATTGATATTGAATAATAAATATATAACTATTTCAAACATGTGTATATTTAACGCATCTCAACTGTAAAGCTAGTTTTTTTCATTGTCAATATGATTTAAATTTAATGAGTAAATCCACCCAACTAACAGCGTGCCATGTTGTGATAATATTTGTGTCACACATAAAAAAAAAGTCTCAATCCAAGAAGTTTACCGTCACTGTCAAGCATGCTTTCAAGAGCCTTATTTTTGGGGCGCACATGGTTATTCTTGCTGGTAGTTATGTTTTCTGTCATTGTCAACCATCGATTTTGTGGTCAACAATTAAATCAATTGGTTTTTTCGTTGTCCATATCCTTTCAGTTTAATGATTAAATCCACCCACTACTAGCTGGCGATGTTGAGAACCGGGAAGTTCACTGTCATTGTTAGAGATGCTTTCTGGAAAATGGTTATTCTTGAATTAACGGTCATTACGTTATCAGTCATTGCCAAGCTTTATCAGTCATTGTCCGCCTGCTTTCAACTCCTAGTTAATCCTATTATATACAAAATTTAAATTTTTTTATAGTTACTATAGAATTCTATTCTGTCTTAAAATTCTATAAAAGAATGAGGCTGTCAATACATTTTTTTATGGTTTTAAAGTTTTTGTGGTTATTGTTTAATGAAAAGATTTCCTTATATTATTCACAGTGTGATAAAACAATTGTCATTATAAGATAATGAATGAAGAATAAAATAAAGAAAAATAACTAATTAACATTTTATTAATTTTTTTAATGAATTTTTTTAAAAATAAATATTATTATTTTTAAATAAATTTTAATAAAATATATACTATCATATTCATTAATTTAATAACAATAATTATTATTAATTTATTTTAATAAATTTTAATTCTTTTTATTAATTGCTTAATTGTAAGTGTTAAAACCTAAAATGTAAAATTTTTCAAAATTTTAATAATAAAATATATAATATTATATTCATTAATTTAATAATAATAATAATAATTAATTTAATAATAGAATATATATATATATATATATATATATATCATATTCATTAATTTAATAATAACAATTATTATTATTAATTTAATAAATTTTAAATTTTAAGTGATAAAACCCAAAGTAGCTTTTTTTTTTTTTTTTTTTGAGAATTACTCACTTAAATTATAAGTTTTTTATATATTAAATTGCTTAATTATGAGTTACTAAATTTTTAAAGAATTTTTTTAATAATTGTTTAATTATAAGCAACTAAAATTTTAATATAATTTACTTAAATTATCTAATTAAATTAATAATATAAGGGTTAATTCTTAATCTTAATTTTAGGGAAGAATTTTAAACTATAAAACTCTAGAATATAAAAAACCCTAATGATACTAGAAAGAATTATTTAAAAAATTGATAATTATTAATTAATTAATAAACATAATTTTTAATAAAAATAAATAATTGATTATTCTAATTAGTATTAACATTCATTAATTCAAATAAGAAAATACATTTTAATAAAATTAGTTATTATTTATAATTATTATAAATTAATTCTATTAATCATTATTTATTCAATTAATTATTAAAATTCAATCCTAATTAATCTAATATTAAATATGATCATTATTTAATATAATAATAATTATTATTTTTAATTAAAAACTTTAGATACTAATAATAATAAATAATTAATTAATTTTTTTAATAGAAAATAAAAATTAATTATTAAACATAATTATTAAAAGTAAATAATTTAATTAGATGTTCATAAAGAATAAACCCTAAAAAAAATCAGAGGAGAGGCAAACCTGAGATACAATACCTCGGAAGAAGATGAACTCTAGAAGTACATCTGTTGAATAAGAGGCCCCTAACTGTAACTGATCTCGAATCCTCCATCCCTGTTAATGTTATGCGGGTGTTTCACAATCTCGAACGCTTCTCTAATTTTTCTTCTTCGATAGTGTTCCTCCCTGGCAATGATTTTAGCATCCTCAAGACGCAAGTGATGTTTATTTTTTGAGAAGTGCTCAGCAAGGGCCGAAGTGCGACATCACTCATGCGTAATATCGACACCATGCTCCGTAAGACGTTTTTTATGAGAGCACTTGGTTTCACCAATGTAACTCTTCTCGCATGAACAATCAATCTTGTAAAATCCTTTAAGTTGCTCCTGACTAATACTATCCTTAACTGACCGCATTTTTGCCTTATGGTCCATGTTGTTGAAAATTGTGTGAAAATGTCATTTCTTCCCAAAAACTTGGCGATCTTATCCGTAACACCCTTAATGTATGGTAGAAAAACCCTATGATAACTCTCTTGAGGTCCCTGGTGCTTCTTGGATATGAATGAACCTTTAGCTCTTTTTATGGCTTTTCTAATTTCTCTCTTTTTATATCATATACCCATGAAAACATATGTCAAGTGATTGATTTCCTCTTTTAGATTCTCCTCATCGGATATCCTCAGAGGTCTTACAGTAAGAGTATTAAGGACACCAAATTTATTTCTTGGATGATGGTAAGACTCAGCATGAACGTAGCTATCAATATGGGTTTTCTTCCTAAACACCTGATGCCCTAATGTTCCATCCTCCTTTCTAGTGACAAGGACATCCAAGAAAGGAATGCTCCTATTTTCTTCAATCTCCATAGTAAACTTAATCTTAGAGGAAACTGAGTTGAGATGATTAAAGAATCTCTCGAGATTTTCCCTACAATGTGTCCACTTTATATTGGTGTCATCTACAAATATTTTCCAACAAGTTGGACTTAAGGGAAAATAGGCAAGGGATTTCTTCTCGAAGTGCTCCATAAATAAGTTGGCGATAATAGGCAAGAGTGGCGACCCCATTGCGATACCTGTAAATTGCTCATAGAATTCTCCTTGGCAGCTGAAGAAGGTGGATTGTAAACAAATCTCAGCAAGATTAGCTATTTTTGGATCCGTAACCTCATTAATAACTTGCACTGATTCATCTAATGAAATTTTGGAAAAAAATGGAACTACATCAAAGCTCACCAAGATGTCGCTCTCCTCTACCCTTTCCTCCTCAATAATTTTAACGAAATCATCAAAGTCCTTAATGAATGAATTTGTGTTTCCAACGAGAGGCTTGAGAATTTTGGCAACGTATTTTTCCAATTCATAGTCGGGGGATCTAATGGTATTAACAATCGGTCTAAGGAGAACACCCTATTTATGAATCTTGGGTAACCTATAAATTCTCGGAATGACCTCACAAGACGAGGTCAATTTCTTTTTTAACTTGTCATTGAGATGAGAGCTCGAAATTTCCTTCTTGACTTCCCTTAAAACCCTTGGCAAAGGGTTGGACTTCAGCTTCTTATAGCTTCTACAATCAAGATGCTCATTCATTTTTATAATATAATCCACTTTATCTAAAACTGCTGCTGCTTCTCCCTTGTCCACCTTAAGAAAAACAATATTGTCGTTATTGCGAAGGACTCTGAGAGCACTCATCTCATCCTGGCTAAGGTTACTCTTGGGGGCTCTATATTTCCTTATAATCAGGGATCATTCTTTTCTGAGAGCTTCTTTATCATCCAAACTTAAACTTTGAATGCCTTCATCAATGCTACAAAGAATGTTCTCTTTTGGGATGCCTTTAAGAGAAACAAAAAATCCTAAACCCTTGCTGAGAATCATGAGTGTTTCTTCAATTAACTCCACTGTGGATAGGTTCATAAACTTCTTGTTAATAGTTCCACTGGCATCATATTTTAGGGGCTTCTTTATAATACTTCTTTCCTCATGGCTCCCATGCCTGGGGCCTACCATGCTAATGCTCTTATCCTCAAAGCTTCCTATCATGTTGTGTTCCATAATAGTTTGATTCTTAATGAGGGGCTCATTGTGGCAATGACCCACATCATTCTTTGAGCATGCATTACCGAGCCGTTCATTACTACCACTCTCATCACTAACCAAATAACCTTGGCCCACCACATATTCTTTATTTAAGCCCAAAATCATCACGGATCCATGACCCTCACTACGATGGAGAAGAAGCTTACTGCTAACGGTCTTCGTACCATCACGATTTCCACCAACCACTCTAAATTCATTTCTAATGGAGTAATCAACACCAATTAACTCTGATCCACCGGACCAACTGTTTAGTGAGTTGAATTGAGAGTCGGAAGAAGCATTACTAGTCCCTTCGATAACATCGACCACAACATTATCCCAAGATCCAAATGCTGGACCGACTAACGCTGCAGAGGAATGCGAATACACAGATGAAGAATTCGAATGCACTACTGAAGAACTCAAAGCCAGACCTTTCATGAAATTATGAAGGAATCAGAGCTTAGAAGACGGAAGTGGTAAATTCGAAGGGGCAGCGCAATCTATGAGCCTGAGCAACTTATTAACGTTGTAGGAAAATGACTTCTTCCTCGAGGGAATGACAATGATATTAACAATGTAAACCAAATGAGCTCAGCTCCCTGACTTCTGAAGACATGCTGACAGGATTATCACTCAAACCAACTACCGCCCCGCCTAAAATACCCGGGACCTCCATCATCGAAAATTTGGAGGGATTATTATCGATAGAGGAATCATCAGAAACCCAGTCCATATTAACATGCTTTGATGTTAAAATTGGAAAACTTGAGAAGCCTATAACGTTCAACAAATTGGACTATGAAAATATGACAACTTCGGAAGAAATTAAAGGCGCAGGTATTTCATAGTCAACTATATCTTCCACCGATAGAGTATAATGTGCATACAGATCAACAGACCGCGAGTCCACTCTGGGATTACTAATGGTGCCTGAATGCAGTACATATCTCACGGATGATAGTGAATTGTTATCGGAATTAAAGATATCCTCAGTGTCGAACGAACCTACAGAGCGCAAAGACACAACAACATTTTTAATTGAGACAAACCACTGAAATAATCTCTGTGGAACCCTATTTGAATACTGGTAATCTTTAGCATCATCAAATTGATTCTCTAAAAGATCCAACTTCTTGATTTTTTCAAATTTTTTAGATTGTCTATCGTGAGCCAACTGACCCTCCCTCTGAGCCTTCAGAGTAGCTTTGGCATTGATGGTTTTCCTTAGATAAGAATTAATAGAATTATAAAGTTTTAAATGCAAAGACAGAGCAGAGCGCCCAAGCTTATCCAAAGTAGCACGCGTCCTCGTGATTTCACCACGAATTAGGTTAAAACTAAGTTTTAAAAAATGTTTGTTGTATCTGCGAAGGTGGAAGATAGGCCTAATGCAAGCGAAGAACGACTAAGATTGTTTTTACGACATTCTTTGAGAAAATGGAGGTCTGCGACCCTTCTTTCAATTTTCTTTCTAGTTTTTTTCTATATAACAAATATCTTCCTAGTAATCCCCTCCGTGCATGGAAAAAATTATGGTTTTCAAGCTTCTTTGGTTATCGTTTAATGAAGAGATCTCCAGATTATCCACAGTGTGATAAAAAAATGGTCGATGTTTCGAATCCCAACGTGATCCATCTTCAAGACAAGATGATGAATGAAGAGTGAAATAAATATGCAAAGAGCACGGTTTATATATAGCGAAAAGAAGAGAAGAAGAAAAGCGAACTCACTAATTAATATTTTGTTAATTTATTTAATGAATTTATTTTTTAAATAAACAATAAATTTATTTTAATAAATTTTAATATTTTAATAGAATATATACTATCATATTCATTAATATAATAATAACAATAATTATTAATTTATTTTAAGAATTTTAATTTTCTTTATTAATTCTTAAGTGTATGTGATAAAATCTAAAATAACTAAAGTTTTTTTTTTTTAATTTTAATAATACAATATATAATATCATATTCATTAATTTAATAGTAATAATAATTATTAATTTAATAATGGAATATATAACATCATATTCATTAATTTAATAATACTAATTATTATTAATTTAATAAATTTTAAAATTTAAGTGATATAACCTAAGGTAGCTAAAGTTTAAAAAAAAAATTATTTAATTTTTAATATATATTAAATTGCTTAATTATAAGTAACTAAAATTTTAATATAACTCACTTAAATTATCTAATTAAATTAATAATATAAAGATTAATTCTTAATCTTAGAGAAGAATTTTAATCTACTTAATATTTAATAAAATAAATAATAAATTACTCTAATTAGTATTAACATTCATTAATTCAAAGAAGAAAATAAATGTTAATAAAATTAGTTATTATTTATAATTATTATAAATTAATTATATTAATCATTATTTATTCAATTAATTTTTAAATTTCAATCCTAATTAATCTAATATTAAATATTATCATTATAAATATAATTTATTTTTATTATTTTTATTTTTATTAAAGAATTTAGATACTAATAATAATTATTAATTAATTAATTTTTATTAATAGAAAATAAAAATTAATTAATAAGGATAATTATTAAAAGTAAATAATTTAATTAGCGGTTCTCAAAGACCAAACCCAAAAAAAGAAATTCAGAGGAGAGAAAAACCTGAGATATGGGAAGAAGACAAACTCTAGTAATGAATATGATAGTATAGATTCTATTAAAATTATTATAATTTATTAAAATAATTTTATTATTTATTTAAAATATTAAATTCATTAAATAAATTAACAAAATATTAATTGGTCAGTAGACTCTTCTTCTTCTTTTTTCACTATATATAAACCTTTCCCTTCTTTCACTCTTCATTCATCCTCTGGTCCTGAAGATGGATCCCGTTGGGATTCGAAACTTTGACCATTTTTTATCACACTGTGGATAATCCGGATCTCTTCCATTTTGTTGAGTGGGTTGGTTTTCAGAATGAGACGGTCATTACATTTTCTTCATTCTTCATTCTTCCATTTTGTTTAGTGGGTTGGTTTTCTTTGTTTTGTGCAGCTTGTTATCTTTATTTTTATTTCAATGGTGTGCATGCATTATCACCCTTATATCATGTGAATACATTATTTCTTTCTTAATCATGGGTTTGTTTATATGTGTACTATTTTATAAGGTGTCACTTTGTGATTGTTGATTGGTAACCTAGTAGGAGGAAGAAGGAAAAAGGAAAGGAAATTCACATGATTTTTATTTAATGAATCATCTTAGAAAAAGTTGGCATAAAGGATAAAAATGCAAGAGTGAAAATATATTTTTATTTATCAATTTGAGGAAGTAGGTCAATGAATCTTTGTCTAGTTAAACTTGGTTTTATAACATGTTAATTTTGATTTTCTTTGACTGATATGATTTTAAATGTAACATCCATACCATAATTATCTTAAAATGTATATAATATGAAATAAAATTATTATTAGTTTCTTTAACGAAATCAAGAATTGGTTAGGATTCTAGAAGTTACAAACCACCGTGGGGGTTGTTCCAATATAGGGGAACATGCTTTTTATTAATCAAGAACATTCAGCTCTACCGGGGACAATGATCCTTTCACGGGTTAGGTCAGTAGATCGAGTGGCTGGACTTCCAATTCTATTTAGCTACTAGTGAATAATAGATTTGGCTCTAAGATTCCAGACAACTCACTCTTCTATGTAGATGAAGGGAGCGAGATCAAGAATGTTTCAATCCATTAGTGAATAATGGACTTAGCTCTAAGATTCCAGACAACTCAGTCTTCTATGTAGATGAAGAGAGCTAGATCAAGAGGGTTTCAATCCACTATTTGACATCAGGAAAGAAGGTTGTTATTTTTAGAGTTTATGAGGCATTTACTCTAATAAATAGAGGTTTAAGAAGTTCAAGTCGTAAGGGTTTTATCCATAATTGAGAGAGAAATATTTTTCTTTATTAAAAATAATTTTAAATTTTATTTATCTAAGAAGAAATATGATAAATTAGATAAATTAAGGAGTTTTCTATGAAAACAACTAATGAAATTTTGTGCATACGGATAACTTATGCTAGTTTTATTAGTAAAGAAAATATTTTAGTGTATGTAGATAAATATTGTTATTATGTTAACCTTTTAAAAAGAATATATATATATATATATATATATATATATATTCTAATCATTTAATACATGTGTACTAAATCCCTTTTAAAAGAGAACAAACATCCTATATTTTTTTACATAAGATGCATATATATTATGTAAGAAAATATAGGATGTTTGTTTTCTTTTAAAAGGGATTTAGTACACATGTATTAAATGATTAGAATTCCAAGTTATTTTCTTGAAAATTAATATAGATTGAAGAGGCTAACTCTTGAAATATTTTCATGTGTGGTGAAAGAGAAAAAGAAAAGTTAATTTAAAATTAATATTCTTGGAATATTTTTCATGAATATGTATATATGTATTACCATGTTGGTTATTTAAAGATTGCAAGGATATGAGTGCATAAAAATTACATAGAAAATAAAAATTTATTTTTTATTTAAATGCATATGAATATTGTCCATACAAGGGTAACAACATGCTTGTTTTCTTAAAAATATTATATGCATTGAAGTAAGGGAAATTGTGTTAAAAGAAAAAAGACATGTTTGCATGCACAAAGAGTAATTGTGATATAGGGAATAGTAATTGTGATATAGGGAATATGTTTTTGAGTGTATATAAAGAAAATTATTATGTTAATTTTCTTGAAAAGAATAACCTCTTGAAAATACTACATGGCTAGATGAATTGTCTCAACTTCTTCATTTAAGTGTATAAAAAGTTAAGATAACCTTAGTATAGTTGCCTAGTTTATACATAAAATATGGTTATCTATGATAATTTCTTGAAAGGAAAACATGAGAAATTACAGTAGAAAGGCAAAGAAACTAGGTTATGTTAACTTCGTTTTGAAAATGAAGTATGTATTTTTTTACATGAAAATAATATTGTAAAATCTCTTTCGGTAATAATCACATGCAATGGAACATTGTCAACATGTTTTGAACAATTTAATGTGATTATTACCGAAAGAGATTTTACAATTTTATATGTATCACAGAAGCATAGATTCTAAAAATATGAAAATAATAGTTAATGATGGTAGAATTCTAAGAAGGGAATATTTTGTGTATACATTAAGAAGAGCTATTATGATAAGCTCTTTCATGCACAAATAATAGCCATTGTGTTATAGATATATCTTCTTTGCATGGATAGAAGAAATCTTGAGCTATGTTTTTTTAGGAGAAATTATATGTTAGTACTTTATGCTATCATAACAATTATGTTAGTTCCTTTTGGAATAAGATCATGTATATGCATGAAATATTTATATTAGCTTTCATTGGAAAGAATATACATATTTGTATGTGGGAATTGATAGCATGTTGTGTTAGACTACATTGGAAAAAATTGTTACTATAATATTTGAAAAAGAAGACATGTATTTATATGCTTTATTGCATTAGTTTTACATGCTTTGTTTTGTTAAGCATTACTTTGGGGAGACTCTTTTGGGAACCATATGCATTTGCATGCATAGGAACAAAATTTGTTGTGTTATATTTATTTACATGCACCAAAAGTAATGACTTAAGGGTTAGTTATTTTGATTAATTTTATGTAATTTTCATGCATGAATATCGATGTATCAATTTCTTTTAAAGAAGTGTTTGAGAGTTGTAGTTATTTGTCTTGCTAGAATGTGTGCTTATGCGAGGGAAATATTAGTTAATGTGATTGTTTATAACTAGTGCATATGCAGTGATATTAAAGAAAGCATGTCATGATATTTTACTTGCATGTCACGAGTGTATATGAACAGATGGAGAAGCATTGCTAGTATAGATTTTTGAATGGGTTGATTAATACTTTATGAATCCTAACATCACTATATGTTGAAGACAACATTAGATGGTGACTTGTGCAAATGATACATTATGCTTAACATGGTGGCATGTAAATGATTAATGGTCCATGCAGATGAGTGCAAGCTGTAGGATGGTCCATTGTAGGTACAACCATGCCACCAAGATATGAAGATTAGTGGATAAATTCTATCATAATTATTATAATGGATTTAAGCTAGATATTTGTATTTAAATGATATTTCCTTGTAATATTTATAACAATGGTTAAGGGATGGTCTCCCTTATAAGCCATTGAGTGAGGGGTGGACACCCTCATGAGCGTTTAATAATAAAATTAAATGTTTGTTGGTTTTCACGCTACGGGGTTTCCAGGGTATAACGATTTTCAATGATGTGACTTCTTATTGTGTCATTTTGATGATGTATATTCTTTGCATGATGCAATGTTGATAATCTCAAGATGTGATTAATTAATATTTGTAAAGGAATCATGAAATGAATGCAAGGTTACATTATACATTTTATGTTAATAGACCAAAAAAATGGTTGTTAATGGTTATGCAACTTACTATTCCTGTACTAAAGTTACTCTATGAACCTATCAACATTCTATCTAATTATTAGTGAGGAATATTGAATACTGTTTTGGATAGTTACCCGTGGGTGAATTGTATAAAAAATTTCTCACTCATTGCATTTCCATGTGAGGATATCGGGGTATGTTACAAGTGTTATTAGGGCTTAAGGTTTCAATAATCATGCCTTTGGGAATTGTAAGCAGAAAAAAATTGAGGTATGCTATTAGTGGACATAAGCTTATGTATGAGTCTAACAATATACATATTGATATATGCAGTAGATTATTTTTGTCATGACATATGCGAGCCATGTTTATAATTTCATTGAAGAGTATTAAGTAATAGAGTTTGTTGTAAATCTATGAACATGATATTTGAATCATGTTGAGGATAAAATATAATAAAACCTTTGTTGTACTTATAAACAACCAAAATAATCACTAGTGAAAGTGATATTTGACTATCAACACTTGCACATATGGAGGATTATTGATACATTTAATGAACATAACTAAAGTTACCATGCACTACTTAAAAAAGTTTGAATTTGTATAGTGATGGTGTGTGAAACTAATGCATGAATGCAAAATATGGGGAAATTCCTTGAATAGAACGATGTAGTGCTTTAAAATGAAATTGAATTAACCCTTTTAGATGTTAAAAATACATAATGAGTCGAGTAGTGATACTTGAATATAATGGCTAATTGCTAAATGAGTCATGTCATGGCTACATTAAGATGATTAGTAGCATTGATTAGTTAGTGTTGCATGACTAACTAATAAAACTTATACGCTTGAAATGGTTTTGATTAAATCTTATTGCAAGTTGTGAACAAGTGGTTATGGTAGTTACTTCATGTGTCAGTCTATTGGTTACAGTAAACTGTGTGAATTGGAAATGTTTGGACTCTTACCCTAATCGTGATTGACATATACACAATAATTAATATTTGTACATATATGTTTTTCATTAAATCATTGTATGCATGAAACTAAAATTATTTTGGAAGATAATACTTGTTTAAACAATGCATATTTATGACTAGTGTTGTTGATGAGATTAAACATGGGTATCTTAATGTCAACAAGAAAACCTTTGAAAGTAAAATGCTGCAATGTGAATTGAAACTGTAAATGATAAAGTATAATGTTATAATGTGCATGATTGTGTTATTTTGAAAATCATAATGTATACAACGTGTATTTCAGTTAGGTTTCCTACAAATCTAGATTGTGGACTCATGTTGAGTGCCAAGTATTATGTATGATATACATACAAGTTTCTTTTTCTTTATATATAATGTGCATATGTTTCATTATGTAAATTACTATGGGAAAGAATGCTAAAAGATAAATTTAACATGCCAGACAATTGTGAGCAATTGTTAAAGACTAGAAGGCCTTGGGTTGATGGTGGTTACTTGCCCAAAATTCCTCTCCATAGTGGTAGATAATCTTAGTAATGGAAAAGAGTTGACCAAGATGTTTAAGAGTGAAAAATACTAAGGCAACTCTATTTATTTTGGAGCCTCTTAGAGGAGGCCCAAAATTTGTCATGGATGGGACGTTGTTAAAGGAATAGGCGGGACACTGCGAAGAGGAATCCTATATTGGACCTTGTGTGGTCATTGGAATTCTTGAGTTGGTTTGTGAGTGGAATTCCAGGCTCGACTTAGTATGGTATTTAAAATAACTATCTGGATGTGAAAATAGCTTGATCTGGTTGTGGAAACCAATTCCCATTAGTTATGAGGAGCATTCCTTTTTTGTTCCATTATGGTTCTCATAGCAGAACCAATTAACTAATCAGTTATGTGTTGTATTAAAATGATTTTTATATATAATTGTGTAAATAATTTATGTACTTTGTATTACTAATCATTTGAATGCCTTAGAAGTGGCTACGACAATATGCACTTCGTGCAATTATTGATAATCTCTATGCTTAGTGTTAGGTCCCTATATTACTAGTTTAGTCCCTTATTGTTATTAGTGTAGCCCCATTATTGTTATTTTTGTACCCTTGTAACCCAAATATTGTTATTATAGTGCCCTTACATTATTAATGTTAGGTCGACTAGGATTATATTGTGGCCCCATGGAATCCTATATATAGAAGGAAGTTTTGGTAAATTGTATCATCCAAGAATTGTTCATTTATGTAATGTATTGGAGATTTCCCCCTTGAAGTGGCTGATTTATAAGGCAGTGGTATCTCTTTTCTTCTATTTTTGGATCTGGTTTCATACATTTAATATCAGAGCTTTGGATTCTAGGGTTTTGCTGCTCTAAAAAGGTCATCGTGGAATTTTTGATACAACATTTTTTCTACGAACATTCAAAAGATGAAATTTTTATAGCACAAAGCCGAAATCTTGAGGAACATTGTGAAAATATTTCAGATCTTGGTTCACAATATTTTAGGAGATATGATCTGTGGAAGCTAGGGATTTTTGCAGGCTCATGAATTTAACCTAAACAGGTAATCATGATATTTTTCACTATAACATTTTTTCTACGAGGGTTCAAAAGCTAAATTTTTTACAGAGCGAAGCTGAAATCCTAAGGAATGGTGTTGAAAGATTTTAGATCTTTATTCACAACATTTTTGGAGATATGATCTATGGAATTTAGTGTTGTTTCAGGATCTTGAATTTCATTTCAAAGAGGTGACCGTGGAAAAATCATCATAACTCTCTCTCTGAGCATCGGATTGGAATTCTGTAAGATGTGGCAGCAAGTAAATGGACTGTAGTTTCCTCTGTATCAATTTCAGAGCTGAAGGAGGAAATAGTGACACATGAGATGCCGTACAAGTTCGCTCTACTGAACCACTTCATAATTAGGTCATTGTGGGAGATTGGGCATAACCTTGTTTTGAAGAATCCAAATCAGGTCAGGCCTATGGCATTTGAAAGAAGCTTTAGAGGGACACTACAAGGCCAAATTTGAGATATTTAATATCCGAAATCATAGATATAATTCAGTTTGAATATCAATCTCCTCAAAAGAAAGAAAAAGGTGTGTATTTTTTTTTTCTCGAATTGCATAAGGCTTGTGTAAAAAATTAGTTTGAATTGATTCCAAGGGCATATTTTAGAATAGATATCAGTATTGGGTTCTAAAAATTCCTCCTAAAAATAATTCAACACCCATTAAGCCTTCCAAAGGCTCTATTATGATTCATGAAGACGAAGAATGGCAACATGACATATCAAAATTACAAGAGCAAGTGCACCAAATTTCGCTCTTGCAAAGAGAAACAAAAAATGAAATGGAAGTTTTGAAGAAAGGCATGGAAGCTAAGATGGATGGTTTTAAGAAAGGCATGGAAGCTAAGATCGATGGCATGGAAGTTGGCATGGAAACTAAGATGGATTACATGGAGGCTAAGGTCGATGAAAAAATGAAGGACAACATGGAAAACATGAAGAATGATCTAAAAGTAGACATGGAAGGTTTGACAAAGTTGTAACAAGAAATTTTTCCTAATGGTGAAAAGATAGTAGAGGAAACTCATGATGAGAACAAAATAAATGTTAATCGCAATTTCATAAACTCTAATGTTGGATGGGAGAACCACCATATTCCAAATATGGATATGAGGAAGTTTGATGGCAAGGATCCTGTAACATGGATATTATAGATGGAGCATTATTTTGATCTCAATAATGTGTAAAACACACAAAAGGTACGCATTGCAACTTTACATTTAGAACAAAATAAATTTGTATGGTGTCGATGGCTTTTCTCCTGTAAAAAAATTATCAATTGGTCAATTTTTACGGAGGAAATGATATCACATTATGAGGATAAAGAAAGAAACACCTTCTTTAGCCAATTGATAAATCTCAAACAAAAGGGTTCCGTGGTGGAGCACATTGATGGCTTCCAAAAATTGAATAGAAAGGTAACTGATATTCCAGAGGAACACATGATTGATGCCTTCATAGGGAATTTAAAGGATAACATCCAAGGTTAAGTTCACGTTTGGGAACCCGATTCATTGGAAAAGGCATTCAGGTTGGCAAGAAAAATTGAATGTAAATTATGGAGACAAGGAAGCCTACCACTCACTTATATAAAGATGGAAGTGTTGCTACTCCTAGACTTCCACAACCTACAAGGTTGACACCACAACAATTGGAAGAAAAAGGAGAAAAATAGCTTTGCTACAGTTGTCATAGAAAATACACTAAAGTTCATAAGTGTGCTGAGAAGAAATTATTTTACATATATTTTGAAGAGGAAGAAGAAAATGAACAAGAATATTCAAAAGAAGAGGATATACACCAGGAACCAACCCTAGAAGAGGAAGAAACGAGTCCAACCATATCGTGTAATGCATTGGCAGGAATTACCACTCCTCAAACTCTCAAGATAGAAGGACATATCAAGAAGAAAAAGGTAATAGTGTTGATTGATTTGGGTAGTACCCATAATTTTATTCATTGTAAGGTAGCCAAGGAATTGAATTGTTTCCTATACCTAGCACCAAAATTTCAAGTGATGGTTGCAAATGGAGGAACTATAAATTGCTTTGGAAAATGCCATAATATCAAGCTAACCATGGGGGAATATGTATGGAATAGTCCAATGATTTCCATTCTAATGGGAGGTGATGACGTTGTACTAGGAGTACAATGGTTACAATATTTGGGGATGGTACCGTTTAATATTCAAGAAATTTTCTTGAATTTTTTTTCAAAAGGAAAGGAAGTCGAATTACGAGGTATCGCAAGGAGGCCAAGAAATATAATAAGCTATAATGTCATGAAAAATCTTCTGAATAAAGAACAACGAGGCGTAATTTCACAATTATGCTCACTAGAAGTTCTAACATCAAAATCATCTATTTCTGGAGATCTCCAAAAAGTCTTGGATAATCATTCCAAGGTGTTGGAAACTCCTAAAGCACTCCCACCTATTCGTGATCATGATCATGCTATTAATTTGATTCCAGGAAGTGTTCCTCCAAACATCAGGCCTTATAGATATCCTTATGTCGAAAAGAGCGAAATTGAATTTATGATTGCAGAAATGTTAGAGGCAGGTATAATTCAATCTAGTCAAATTTATTTCTCTGCTCCAGTGGTATTGGTGCACAAGAAAGATGGGTCATGGTGCATGTGTCTGAATTATAGGGAGCTCAATAAGCTCACTATTAAAGATACATTTCCCATTCCTGTGATTGATGAATTATTGGATAAATTACATGGAGAAATTTATTTCACCAAGTTGGATATTCATTCAGGATATCATCAAATTAGAATGAATACTGAAGATATTCCGAAAACAACATTTCGAACTCAGGAGGGTCATTATGAATTTTTGGTCATGCCTTTTGGCCTTACCAATGCACCTTCTACATTTCAAGGCTTGATGAATTCCATTTTCAAACCCTTCCTTATAAAATTTGTGCTAGGATTTTTTGATGATATACTAATCTACAGCAGGTCTTAGAAGGATCATGTTAAACATGTTGACACAGTGCTCAAACTATTGCAGGAGAAAAAATTATATGCAAAAAAATCCAAATTTTTCTTTGGAGTATAAGAGGTGGAATATATGGGTCATATTATATCTCACGAGTGTGTTAAGGTAGACCCTAGCAAAATTAATCAATTAAGGAATGGAAATTCCCCACAACCATAAAGAAGTTGTGAGGATTTCTTGGGTTAACAGGGTATTATCGCAAGTTTGTTAAGAATTATGGGAGAATAGAAGCACCTCTAACAACATTATTGAAGAAAGATGCATTTTCATGGACTCCTGAAGCAACTAAGGCCTTTGAACATCTTAAAGAGGCAATGTACCTAGCACCGGTCTTAGCTACGCCAGACTTCACAAAAACCTTTATTGTGGAATGTGATGCCTCAGGAAATGGAATTGGTGTTGTTTTAATGCAAGAAGGAATACCCATTGCTTTTGAAAGTCGTCCAATCAAAGGAAAGTATTTACAGAAACCTATTTATGAGAAGGAAATGTTAGCAATACTGCATGCACTAAAGAAATGGAGAACTTACCTAATGGGAAGACACTTCAAGGTAAAAATTGATCACGATAGTCTTAAACAATTTTTGGAACAAAGACTATCTTCAGAAGAGTAGCAAAAATGGGTCACAAAGATGTTGGGTTATGACTTTGAAATAATCTACAAAAAAGGAAAGCTTAATGTTGTTGCAGATGCACTCTCAAGAAAGAATGAAGAGGTAGAAGCATTGCTTTGTGCCATTTCTATTATCCAACCAGATTGGATAACTGAAGCAAGAGATGAATGGAAGAAGGACAAAGATGTATGGATACTCATTCAAAAGTTGCAGCAAGATCCTAGTACATCTGATACATTTAGTTGGAAAAATGATTCCATATGGTACAAAGATCGCTTATATCTTTGTAAGAATTCCCAACTAAAACAAAAGATTCTTCTGGAATTGCACACTTCTCCTTTAGGAGGACACTCAGGATTTTTAAAAACTTACCACAGTGTGAAGAAAGATTTTTTTTGGGATGGCCTTAAATCTGATATTCAAAAGTTTGTGGCGGAATGTTTGGTTTGCCAGCAGAATAAAGTGGAGACAATTAAGACCCCGGGACTTCTACAACCTTTATCCATTCGAAGTCAACGTTGGGAGGAGATTTCAATGGATTTTATCACAGGTTTACCTAAGTCCGAAGGAAAGAGTGTCATCATGGTGGTAGTTGATAGACTTACCAAGTATGCACACTTTTGTGCATTACCTCATCCATTTAAAGCAAGTACAGTTCCTACTACATTTATGGACAAAATTCAAAAGCTACATGGAAGCCCAAGGGTTATTGTGAGCGACAGAGATCCCATTTTTACTGGAAATTTTTGGACGAAGTTATTTTCTTGTTTGGGTACTCAATTAGCTCATAGCTCATCTTATCATCCTCAATATTATGGTCAAACTGAGATAGTAAATAAATGTTTGGAAGGATATCTTCGTTGTTTTGTATCTGATAAACAAACACAATGGGTCAAGTGGCTACCTCTCGCTGAATGGTGGTATAACACTTCCTTCCATACTGCAGCAAAAATGACCCCATTTATGGCACTTTATGGATATCATCCACCATCCATCACATCATATTTAAGAGAAAATTCTAAGGTTCAAGCATTGGAAGATCACATCGAGCATCAACAAGAAGTTCTCCAAATATTAAAGGATAACCTAAATTTGGCACAAAATCGAATGAACAATAGGAAGATAAACATCGCAGCGAGAGAAGTTTTGATGTAGGAGACTAGGTATTTTTACGGCTACAACCATACAAACAAATGTCCCCCAAGCAAGCTAAGAAGGATAATAAATTATCGCCAAAGTACTATAGTCCTTACAAGGTGTTGCAAAATATTGGTACTATGGCATAAAAATTGGAACCTCCTGCTTCTTTGTGAGTGCATCCAGTTTTCCATGTTTCATGCTTAAAGAAGGTTATAGGTGAAAATATTACAATTCAAACAATATTGCCAGAACTTGATGAGGAAAGAAAAATCATATTAGAACCTGAAGCAGTCACGGAAACAAGAACTTGACAGCTACGAAATCGATCAATTTCAGAGTATCTCATCAAGTGGGAGAACTTACCCACTGAAGATTCTACATGGGAGGATGAGAATTTTATACAGAGGTGCCTAGAGCTACTCAAGCATTAAGAAAAACACTTTTTTGAAGGAGAGGGGCATTTTTGGTCCCTATATTACTAGTTTAGTCCCTTATGATTATTGGTGTAGCCCCTTTATTATTATTGTTGTACCACTATAACCCAAATATTGTTATTATTGTGCCCTTACATTATTATTGTTAGGTCGGCTAGGATTATATTATGGCCCCATGGACTCCTATATATAGAAGTAGGTTTTGGTCATTTGTATCATCCAATAATTGTTCATTTATGTAATGAATTGGAGGTTTCTCCCTCGAAGTGGCTGATTTCTAAGGTGTTGATGTCTCTTTTCTTCTATTTGGAGCTGGTTTCATAAAACTTAGAGAGCTATGTGCTCTCTGAGTACTTTTAGAAGTGCTAGGTGGATGTCTTTAGCACGAGGTAAGATTGTGCACATGGTGTAGTGATTTATCATTTTTATGATTAGAGGCTTGTTTCTCTATAAGTATTTGTAAGAGTATTGTGATTAAAATAATATTTGAAATGGACATAATGATTGATAGTTTAAAGTATTTCGTTTGATTGAAAATGGTGACTAATGTGATAGAATTTTTTAGTCATACATTATAGGGTACTTGCCATGGAGTGTTGATGGGTTATCAAACCATTATTAGATTGCTTGTGTAAGAGTGATCATGAATTGCAAGAGTAATTGGTAAGTAAAAATAAGTTGGTATATATATTTTATTTTGATTCTAAGAATCGAGTAAAATTTAAAGATCCAACAGGAGATGAACACCAATGACGATGTTCTCTTTAAGGGTTGGGGGGGGGAGGGGAGGGGGGAGGGAGTTTGTAATATCCATATCATTATTCTTGAAAAAATATACATAATATGAAATAAATTATTATTAGTTTCTTTAACGAAATCAAGAAGTGGTTAGGATCTGAGCAGTTACAAACCACCATGGGAGTTGTTCCAATCTAGGGGAACATGTTTTTTATTAATCAAGAACATTCAGCTCGCCAGGGTGCAGTGATCCTTTCAGGGGTTAGGTCAACAGATCGAGTTGTTGGACTTCCAATTCCATTGCACTACTAGTGAATAATGGCTTGGATTACAGTTCACTCTAAGATTCTAGATGACACACTCTTCTATGTAGATGAAGAGAGCAAGATCAAGAGGGTTTAAATCCATTATTTGGTCGTCTGAAAGAAGGTTTTTATTTTCAGTGTTTCCGAGGAATTTAATCTTGTATGTAATCATTTTCTTTGGTGAAAGGCCGCGAATGGCTCTGAGACATTTCCTTGCAGTCACGATTCTGCACGAAAAAATGAACAATGTGTTACTATTAATGGTGAATAGTCACCAAATTGGAATCTTGGCACCTCTATTTAATAAACAAAGGTTCAAGAAGTTCAATTCACAAGGGTTTATCGACTATTGAGAGATAAGTATATTTCTTTATTAAAAATAATTTCAAATTTTATTTATCTAAGAGGAAATATGATAAGTTAGATAAGTTAATGAGTTTTCTAGGAAAATAACTCTTCAAATTTTGTGCATATCAATAACTTATGCTAGCTTTCTTAGTAAAGAAAATCTTTTAGTGTACATGTAGATAAATATTGTTATTATGTTAACCTTTCAAAAAAAAAAAAATCTATATACAACAACAAAAGATAAGTAACTTAGTTTGTCTTTATATATATATATATATATATTTCAAATGCATCTTATGTAGGAAAAGATAGGATGTTTGTTCTCTTTTGAAAGGGATTTAGTACGTGTGTATTAAATGATAAGAATTCCAGGTTATTTTCTTGAAAATGAATATAGATTAAAGATGGTAGTTCTTGAAATATTTTCATGTGTGGTGAAAAGGAAAAGAGAAAAGTTACTTAGATTAATATTCTTGGAAGAATTTTCAAGAATATGTATGTATGTGTTAACATGTTGATTATTTAAATATTGCAAGGATATGAGTGTATAAAAATTGCAAAGAAAATAATTTTATTTATTTATTTAAAAGAATGCATATGAATATTGTCCATACAAGAGTAAGAACATATGCTTGTTTTCTTAAAAATATTATATGCATTGAAGTAAGAGAGATTGTGTTAAAAGAAAAAATGCATGTTTGCATGCACAAATAGTAGTTATTGTGATATAGGGAATATGTTTTTGAGTGTATATAAAGAAAATCATTATGTTAATTTTCTTGAAAAGAATAACCTCTTGAAAATATTGCATGGCTAGATGAATTGTTTCAACTTCTTCATTTAAGTGTATAAAAATTTAAGATAACCTTAGTATAGTTGCCTAGTTTTATGCATAAAAGATGGTTATCTATGATAATTTCCTTAAAGGGAAGCGTGAGAAACTACATGTAGAAAGTCAAAGAAACTAGGTTATATTAACTTCGTTTTGAGAAAGAAGTATGTATTTGTTTACATGAAAATAATAGTTAATGATGGTAGAATTCGAAGAAGGGAATTTGCTGTGCATACATTAAGAAGAGCTATTATGATAAGCTCTTGCATGCACAAATAATAGCCATTGTGCTATAGAGATATCTTCTTTGCATGGATAGAAGAAATATTGAGCTATGTTTCTTTAGGAAAAATTATATGTCAGTACTTTATGCTATCATAACTATTATGTTAGTTTCTTTTGGAATAAGATAATGTATATGCATGCAAGATTTGTATTAGCTTTCATTGGAAAGAATATACATATTTATATGTGGGAAAATATAGCATGTTTTGTTAGACTACATTGGAAAATATTGTTAGTATAATATTTGAAAAAGAAGACATGTATTTATATGCTTAATTACATTAGTTTACAGAAAATAAAAAAATTGTTTGCATGCTCTGTTTTGTTAAGCATTCCTTTGGGAAGACTATTTTGGAAAGTATATGAATTTGCATGCATAGGAACAACATTTTTTCTGTAAGCTTTCTTTACATGCACCAAAAGTAATATCTTAAGGGTTAGTTAGTTTGATTAACTTTATGTAATTTTCACGCATGAATATCATGAATAATGTATTGGTTTCTTTTAATTTAAGAAATTTTTGGCATTTGTAGTTATTTGTCTTGCCAGAATGTGTTCTTATGCGAGGGAAATATTATTTAATGTGATTATTTATAACTAGTGCATATGCAATTCTAATAAAGGAAGCATGTCATGATATTTTACTTAAATTTCAGGAATGTACATGAATAGATGGAGAAGCATCACTAGTATAGATTTTCGAATGGATTTATTAATACTTTATGAATCATGAAATCAATGTATGTTGAAGAAAACATTAGACGATGACTTGTGTAAAGGATATATTATGCTTAACATTGTGGCAGGTAAATGATTAATGGTTCATGCAGATGAGTGTGAGTTGCAGGATTGTCCATTGTAGGTACAACCTTGCCACCAAGATAAGAAGATATGAATATTAGTGGGTAAATGCTATCATAATTATTGTAATCGATTTGAGCTATATATTTGTATTTAAATGATATTTCCTTGTAATATTTATAATAATGGTTAAGGGATGGTCTCCCTTATAAGACATTAAGTGAGGGGTGAACACCCTTACGAGCATTTAATAATAAAATTAAACATTTTTTGGTTTTCACCCTACGATGTTTGTAGGGAATAATGATGTTCAATGATGTGACTTCTTATTGTGTCATTTTGATGATGTATATTCCTTGCATGATTTGATTTTGATAATCTTAGGTATGTGATTAATTAATCTTGGCAAAGAAATCATGAAATGAATGCAAGGTTACATCATACACTTTATGTTAATAGATAAAAAAAATGGTTGTTAATGGTTATGCAACTTACTATTCCTCTACTAAAGTTAGTCTATGAACTGGTGAACATTCTATCTAATGAATAGTGAGGAATCTTGAATAGTGATTTGGATAGTTACCTGTGGGTAGTTTGTATACAATATTTCTAGCTTGTTGCATTTCCATGTGAGGATATCGTGGTATGTTACATTGAAGGTGCAAATTTTGAGTGTGGATAATATGATTATGAAATGATATGTTAGTTCAAAAATTCACAACACTAATAGAGGTGATTTTGGGTCCAGGAGAGGACAAAAAGGACTCCAATATGCTGTCCAATAGGTTGGATTTATCCATAAGGCATGTAATATTTCATTTCACTTTGTTTTATAACTATTAATTTAACTTGTTTTTTTAAGTTGTAATATTTCCCTCCTCTAAAGTATTGCCTCTAATTTCTAAATCATGGCTTGTAATTTATACTATGTATAACAAAGTAGAGCTGATACTAGTTTATATTATATTTCTTTATTAATATATTTCAAGACGAAAATAAAAAATGGGTTAGCCTATTATGTTTTTTTAGTCCAGTATTTTTAGTTTGTTTTTCAATAACCCAACCATGTTTTCTCATATTGGTGAAATAAATTTTTGTTTCTAGTCTTCTTGTTTCCTCAAATAAAATATATAATTTATTCTTTGTATCAAATATATTGTGCACATTGAGTTAAATCCTTTCACACCTCAGATTTTTATTTATTTTTACATTATTCAATAATTTATACGTATTGTCAAACATGAAACCTTTAACAAAAGACAAAGCTAACTAATTATATTTTCAATGTTGTATTATGCCCTGAAAGTGTAATCCATGACCGCCTTCTATCTAATGAATTTTACTACTAGATAAATTAAAATGAATGTTAGACACAATAGCCTTAATAATGGGATTATGCTATAGATAATATTTTAGATATAATACTATGATGAAACAGGGTATCCTTCAGAAATAAGACTATACCCATCTAGAGAAATTTTTTTTTTGTGGAAACATCCATCTTAAGTGCACAGCCAATCCCTTTCTCCAGAAGCATAATGTATTTGGAGCATGTCTTGAGAAGAGCTCCTAGATATGTCCCGTGGAACTGATTAGTATTCTCTTTAGTTTACATGAGCCTGATTCCATTAGTTTTCATAAGTAATTCAATCACAATACCTCTCAAATTACAATTATAATTATCAAATGGTATCTCTTGTGAGAGAAGCAATAGGCTTGTTTTAGGTTATAGAAATGAAAATAATTCACTAATGTATAGACCTCCTCTGAAAGCTAAGACAAAAAACATTTGAATCACTATTTTAGGTATCAATCCAAAAGCAAACATGCATTGACCTCATAAAAAGAATTGTATAGAAAGTTGAGTAAAATAAATAGTAAAGTTTAGTGGCACCTATGAGACCATAAAAAATATATGTAGACCAAAAATTTACTTAAAGAATTAATTAAAAGAAAAATGAGTAGAGAATTAGAAATAAGACTCTAATGAGAGAGGCTATACCTAGAAATAAGACTTTTGTAGTGCACAACTAATTTTTTTTTATGGGAAGATCACTATTAAGGGAAAGGAAAGAGTTGTGTATTTACTAGGTGTCATAGGAATATGTTGCATGGAATTGATTACTACTCTCTTTTTACCCATAAGCTTTTACATCAATGCCAATGCCATCTATTCTAATTCCATTAATTTCTGTAAGTAATGAAATTAAAATACCTCTCCCATTAAGACTAAATATCAAGTGGTATCCCTTATGAGAGATGAAATAGGCCTATTTCCACAAATAGAAGAAAAAATAACCTGTTAATATACAAGTATACCAAAAAATAAAAGAATCAAAAAAATTTGAAAAGATTAATTATTTTGAAGCGTCAAGAAGTGGCTTCCGGAGAATTTCTTAAACTACCCTGAATTACTTAAATTACTCAGAATTAGTTTTAGTTATTTCTAAGTAATGTTATGTAAATTTTAGGTTTATCATTTAAATTTAATATTTTTTTAAAACTTACGACTATGGGAAGGAGGGAACGAGTAAAGGAGGGAGATATAGTGAGTGAGAGAGTGATAAAGTGCACAAGAGGGGGGTTGGGAAAGAATGAGATAAATAAAGAGAGAGGGACATATGGTGAAAAAGAGAGAGTATGTGTGTGTGTGTGAGGGATAGAGAGGAGGGGAGGAGAGTGAAAAATTTAGGGAGAGAAAAAGAGATATGGGAGACTAAAAGAGAGAGAGGGGGGGGGGGGGGGGGGAGAGAGATCATGAGAGAGGGAAAGACTAGTTGAGAGGAAGAGAGAGAGAGAGAAGGAAGAAAGGAGAGGGGAATATAAATAAATAGGGAGAGAGAGGGGGAAACAAGGGAGATACATATGGAAAGAGAGAGAGAAATATGAGGAGAGAAAATAATAAATTAAGAGAGGAAAAATAGGGAGAGTGAGAGAATGAGGGAGACAATGAGATAAGGAGAATGTGTGTGTGTGTGTGTGTGAGTGTGAGAGAGAGAGAGAGAGGGAGGGATCAAGAGAGGAGGAAGGGATAAATGAGGTGTGAGAGAGAGAGGGGGAGAGTGAGAGAGAGAGGGAAGGGGTGAGTGATGGAGGAGAGAGAGAGATTTAGAGTGAGAGAGGGATAGTAAGAGGAAGGATGAGTGAGATAGAGAATTAGAATGACAGAGAGGAATTTCATAGGAGGTGATAGAAAGAGAGTGAGAAGGGAGGAACAAAGATGAAGAGAGTGGGAGAGATGTATTTGTCTTATGTCAGGGAAGAGACCTCTTGTTTACTGCGTGGCCACATGGGTAAGGTTTGTCACCCTTCTTACCATGGTAATTGGGAAATTTTGTTGGGTTTGATTCATTAAATCTCATGGCCCTTTCCCTTCCCTCAGTACGAAGGTAATTTCTGTCTACCCAGTCAATTATGGGTTTGGTTATGGTGCAGTTGATATGTTAAATATATTATTTGCTAATTTATGTTCTACCCATTTAATTATGGGTTTTATTATTTTGAATTTTATATGTTCACAAGATTATTTTCTATTTGGTTTTTTGCCTCTTATTGTTCCATCGTCTTCATGATAATGCATATAACAACCCGAGTTCCTAGTTTGAGGTTCTATAAAAACCTTTTTGCCTCTTTTTTGCATCGTTGTGCATTGAGTATAGATTATCTCCTCTTAGTATGAATTCTGAGTTAGGATATTATTTTATTTTGTTGGGTTTTTGCTGCATGGTTGAACATGATATCCAAAATGGGGAATTGAGGGTGAAGAGAAGTGATTGCTATCCTCACGTTACTCCTTCCATAGGTAAGTTATATACCTTGTGAAAATTATCGGTGTTCAATTTGGTTCTGTACCTAGTAGATGTGCTTAATTATTACTTATCTTACCAGTATAATTTCTTTCATGCACAGGTGGAGAAACTCATCATTATGACAAATTATTCAGGTAACTCATCTCTCTATCCTCACACAGTGAAGTTTTTTATATGATGTTATTCTGTCTCTTTTGGCTTCCTCCTAAATTTCATGTTCCTATTTTCATAGGTATGACTTTGTGGTTCTGGGTCTGCATGTGTTTCTTTGTTCCCCCATTTTCCCATACATACATGCTGCCTCCTTTCTCAGGTTGGTAGTATGCCTGTTCCGCCATGGTTCTTCTTCTCGTAAGGATTTTGGGTTTTAATTTTTGGCGATGCTACTGTAGTTTCAATATTTTGATGTCAATTCCATAAATGCCATCTGGGCCTGATAAAATATTTTTGTATATTTTTTCCTCTTTATAACAAAAATGACACTATAAAATCAAGTAGTCAAAGGTTTTTTTTTTTTTTAATTTCGATAACTTGATCTTATTTATATTTTAACTCTTAGTAACATTACATTTCCTCATAGTTTATGTTGATGGGTGCGTATGCATTTCCTGCTGTATCAATGGAATTAGCAGTTTTGTCTATCTTTGATACCTCGATATGTTGTATGATTCACTCCTCTTTGATATCAATTTGTGTATTTATTTAATTTGAATGGTTCTTGTTACTAAATTGATGATAAAAATTTGTTGGTTGAGTTTACGATTAAATGCGAAGTGAAACTTCTTTCTACACTTTGTATTATACATTTACATCTTTCTATTGCTATAATAGTTTAGAAATATTTTTTTATGAGTACAACTATATGATGAAATAAACTATAGTTTTGACTTTATTAGGTCCCTATAATTTGGTAGATTGGAAATGAAAAAATATACAAGGGTAATGTCAAACCAACTTTGGAGTCCTCGTACTTAGCCTTCCTGGAATCAAAGAGGGTTCTCACTAAATTTGTAAAAATGATATGACTTGTATGATTTTAGGATGTTGATTTTAGGCTAGTTATAGTGATATGAATTTTTTGTTTTTTTTTGTTTGGATAGGTAGGTTGTTAAGAAGAACAGATAGAGTAAGATAAATTCAAACCATTGGGCTATGGGGTCAGTGAAAGGCTTGAAAAGTATAACAATAGATCAAGGGTGTTTGATAGGGCAAGTTAACAAAGCCAAATGGATCATAATAGCTTGGGTGGATGTGAAATGAAAATTAAATTGTGAACATAGTAGGTTTAAAGGGAAATTAAGAATACTTTGACATATATTATAACAAGAAGGGCTTTCAAGATCACTATTATTAAGAAATAATCAAAGGACAGGGTGCACCATAAAATTCTTTGACCTAGCTTCATCGAGTAAACTTTAAAACAACAATCCAAAAAACCCTAGAGAGCAGGGAACTCCTAAATTCTCTAGTTATTCACCTTCAGAGAAAGAAAACATTCAAGATAACACATTAGTAATGATTAAAGAGCAAAGAACTCCTAAATTTCTTAATAAAACTATAAAATACCTTCAAAGTGACTATTTGAGATGGACTAAAGGACAGGGAAAACCATAAATTTCTTCAGCCAAACCCTAATTAGTAAACTTCAAAGAAAAGGCCTTAAAAACAATTTTTAAGCTACACCAAAGGACATGGCATACCATAAACTTCTTTGGCTTGACTCCATTAAATTATTTCCAAGACAACAAGCTAAGTGGAATCAAAGAGTAATTAAGAATTCTTCAATAATATCTAGCAGAGGAAAACATATAAACAACAGAAGGTAGACATAAATAAGGTGCCTCTCAACAACATATCTTAATCTAAAATTTCTACTCTATCATAAGGGAAAGATGCACAATATGGAAAACATAAGAAGACAAGTACTAGATTAGAAAAACATCACCATTAAGTAGGTTCATTAATCCTATGAATGTGCTTTCTCCATTTCCATTCAAATCAAAACATTCACAAAAATCCAAAGCCAATTTCTTCACAACTCCAAGTCTATGATATTGAGCTCAAAAATCAACCAACAACCAACAAGAACTATGAAGCATTACATGCAGTATTTATTTGCAAAATGAGGAGGTGAACCATAGCTAGGGTTTTATAAGTCATTTATTACATATTTAAGGCATTTTTACCTTTGAGACCATGCAAGGCCCAAGGAAAAAATATCTAAAACTCATTCATTTCAATAATAACTTCTAACATATCTATTGAGCTAATTTTGGAAGCATTTGACCTTAAGGCCTCTTAATAAATTTTACAATAACTCATAGTGTCTTTTTTTGACTTTCTAGCAAGGGCGCAACACCATTGGGCAAGAGTGAAACACCACGGGTAAACACGAAGCACCAATACTGGGAAAATTTCCTATTTTGCAGTTGACTTTTGGCAGCCTTCCCGGTGTCCAAATGAGCTCCACGATAACTCATTGGAAAGCCTGTCATGTATAGTTTCCAAATCTATTTCCAATTTATAGATTAATCTCCATTTTATTTATAAAATACCACTACTCCAAAGACTTCTCAACACCAGTGCCAAAAAGAGGGCAGAAAGGTAATTTTTTGGTAGTTTTTGGTCTTTTTGAGGGACCCATTTTACTCCAAATGGTCTAAAATTTTATGAAAATGATGTCCTTCACATGAGAAACATGAATATGCTGAATTTTTTCCATTTTATTGTTCCAAAAAAGAGTTTATCGCCAGTGGCGCTGCGCGTTTGGCCCAAGTGTAAACGCACAATGCCAAGTGCTGAACTCGCAGCGCCAGGATGAAGAACATAGCACTATTTTACAGACCACTTTTGGAGGTCCTCCCAATGTCAAAATTTGGCCCATGATATCTCTATGGAAATATATTGAAGTATAATATCGAAATAAGCCTTTTTTTTCTGATTGGAGTTGTTTCGAGCTGTCAAAAGTTGATGCTCCCAAGACTAGTCAAAAAGTGCTGAATGATGGTACAAAAATGCAGAGTGTTGGTGCAGGAAAATTTTGGAGGCCTTCCTCAACTCCAAATTGAGCTCATCAGAAATAAATTATAGTATTTCTGTCATTTAAATCATCAAGAAAGTCATTTGGACACTCCAGCTATGAGAAAACGTGATTTTCCCCAGATCACTCCAGAAGTGAAGCAAACCTCTTATAGCACCTGTAAATTTAACATATTTTGGGTATGTGTTATATTCTTTCCACGACTAAGCACGCGCGCAACGAGGGGGTCATAGGGGGGGCGGTAGCCCCCCCTGTCGGGGTACGGGGCAGCGCCTTAGCAAAAATTTTTGGTCTTTAAATTCCGGTGGGTAGTCCGTGCCCATGGTTTTGCACATGGTTTTAGGGTGCGATGGTTTTCAGCCCCTGGTAATTTTTTGTAGATTCGGTCAAGGGAACTATGGTTATGTTCTAATCCATGGTTAATGGATTAGGGTTTCTGTATGCTTAGGCATGTATATATATGTGTTGTAACACTAAAAGGAATATAATGAAAAATCAAGCTAGTCGTCCCGATTTGGGATCCAGGGGAAAATCTCTGTGTTTATCTGTTTTATGTTTTATGCTCTCGATATTGTTTATTTTCTGTTATAAGATTCATGTGTAGATAATTTCTTTTCAGGGTTAAAACCTACATTTGGCATCAGAGCAGTTTTAGCTTCAAGGGGACGCCTTTGCTGCTGAGGGTTTTTTGCTTGGGCCTGTGGTAGATCCGGTTCAGTGGGAGATCTGCGGAATCGATTCTTATGGTGAAAGAAGATGGCGAGCGGCGGAAAGATAGAGATCGAGAAATTTAATGGTCAGAGTTTTGAGTTGTTGAAGCTCAAGATGGAGGATCTGCTGGTGGATAAATATCAGTGGATCACGGTAGATCTGGGTACTAAACCAACAACAATGTCAGATGAAGACTGGAAGAAGCTGGATCGGAAGGCAAAGAGCACAATACGATTGTGTGTCTTAGATTCAGTATTGTTGAATGTATCTGGGGAAGCTACGGTGAAGACCTTGCGGGACAAGCTAGGGACTTTGTACCAATCTAAGTCTCTGGTGAATAAATTGTTCCTGAGGAAAAAGTTGTATAACCGGAGGATGAAGGATGGAGACTCGGTGACAGTGCATCTGAATTCCTTCAATACTGTGGTAAGTCAGCTGTCATTTGTTGATATTAAAATCTCAGATGAAGATAAGTGCATCAGTTTGTTGTGTTCTCTACCAGACTCGTGGGACAGTCTGGTTATTGCAATAGGTAGCAATACAACTACCTTGAATTTTGATGACATTGTCTCAGCCTTGCTGTCGGAGGAAATGAGACGGAGAAATATGGAGGGTCAGAATGGAGATGCCTTATCTATATGAGGAAGGTCCCAGAACAGAAAAAATAATAAGGTTTCGAGTGGGAGATCTAAATCTAGAGGGAGATCTAAATCTCCTGGAAAGTTTGTAAAGGTGTGCTGGAAATGCGGAAAGGAAGGGCACTACAAAAAGGAATGCAGATCTAAAGCTCCCGAGAAAGGAAAGGGATCTGATGAAGGTCCTTCTGCAGAGGCAAAAACCACCTCGGATGAAGGAGGGGATGTGTATTTGGCTTCTTCTTCAAATACACATGTAGATCATGAGTCATGGTTGATTGACTCAGGTGCATCCTTTCACTTCACTCCCCATCGGGAGTGGTTCTACAAGTATGAGAAATATGATGGTGGTGATGTCTTCCTAGGGGATGATAGGAAGGCCAGAATCGTCGGACGTGGAAAGGTCAAGCTGAAGCTGCAAGGTGGAAGGATTAGAACACTTCCTGGTGTTCTGCATATTCCTGCATTGGCCAGAAATCTTATTTCTGTAAGCAAGATGGATGATGCAGGTGTAAAAACAGTGTTCAAGAAAGATGCCTGCAAGATGGTTCGGGGAGCACTGGTATTAATGTGGGGAGTTCGGATTGGAACTCTGTACAAGCTACAAGGTAGCACTGTTATTGATGGGTGTAACAGTTCTGTGGTTCCTGAAAGAGGAGTGGAAAGCCTAGTTGTCTCTGGAGAAAAGACCATGCTATGGCATCAAAGGCTTGGACATATTGGAGAGAAGGGCCTTCGGATACTGCATAGAAATGGTATGGTAGAAGGTATGTCTAATTTTTCTATGGATTTCGATTTCTGTGAACATTGTGTATATGGGAAGCAGAATCGGGTGAGTTTTCCTTCTGGTGCTAAGAGGGCAAACAAGATATTAGAACTTGTGCACAGTGATGTGTTTGGGCCTGTGTCAGTTCCATCACTGGGAAAGTCTGTGTACTATGTTTCATTCATAGATGACTTCTCAAGGAATACATGGATATATTTTTTGAGGAAGAAATATGAAGTCTTTGACAAATTTAAAGAATTTAAGGCTCTGGTGGAAAACCAGACAGAGAAGAAGATAAAGGCATTGAGGACAGATAATGGTGGGGAGTTCTGTAAGAAGGAATTTGAAGAGTTCTGTAAGAAGTGTGGTATAGCACGGCAGAAGACTACTCCATACACACCTCAGCAAAATGGAGTTGCAGAAAGAATGAATAGAACACTAATGGAAAAGGCAAGAAGCATGCTCAGTGGTACCGGGTTAGGACAAGAATTCTGGGCAGAGGCAGTAGAGACTGCATGTTACTTAGTTAACAGATCACCTTCATCAGCGTTGGAGGATAAGACTCCACATGAGGTATGGACTGGTAAGAAACCCTCTCTTTCACATCTAAGGGTATTTGGATGTGATTCATATGTACATGTTCCAAAGGAGAAAAGGACCAAGTTGGATAATAAATCTGAAAGGTGCATCTTTATTAGGTATAAGGATGGTTTAAAGGGTTACAAGCTTTGGAACCCAGAAACAAGGAAGGTTGTGTACAGCCGAGATGTGGTGTTTAGAGAAGTGAAAGATGTTGTTAAACATGAAGTCCTAACAAAGGAAACTGAGAAGATAGAGTTTGAGCTAAAGGAGGATGAATCAGACTCTACAACAGAAGAAGACTCAGAAGATGAAGAGCCACAAACTCCAGCTTTGAGAAGATCAGTTCGGGAAAGAAGGAAACTAGAAAGGTATAGTCCATCTGCTTTCTGTTCAGGTTTTGCCTTAACTATAACTGATGATGAACCCAGAACTGTCAGGGAGGCAGTAGATTCAGAGGATGGAAAACTCTGGAAGGAGGCCATGGTTGATGAAATGGCATCCTTGTACAAAAACGATGCATGGGATCTGGTGGAGTTGCCGGCTGGAAGGAAGCCCATTGGGAGCAAATGGGTGTTTAAGAAGAAGATGAATGTAGAAGGCAAGGTGGAGAAATACAAAGCTCGGTTGGTAGCGAAAGGTTATTCCCAAGTGCCGGGAATTGATTTTGGTGATATTTTTTCTCCTGTTGCCAAAGTTACTTCTATTACATTACTTTTATCTGTTGTTGCTGCATTTGATTTTGAGATAGAACAGATGGATGTGAAGACAACATTTCTTCACGGGGATCTAGAAGAGGAGATCTACATGAAGCAACCTGAAGGTTTTATGGTGAAGGGTAAGAAAGAACTAGTATGCAGGTTGAAGAAGTCTCTGTATGGGTTAAAACAGTCACCAAGGATGTGGTATCAGAAATTTGATACCTATATACGGAGACTTGGCTTCACCAGAAGCAAGGAGGATCACTGTGTTTATTTTAAATTAATTGGTGACCGTGTTATTTATTTGGTCTTGTATGTGGATGATATGTTGTTGATTGGAAATGATAAAGAAATTATCCAAGATTTGAAGACCCAACTGTTCTCCAAATTCGGCATGAAGGATCTCGGTGCTGCAAACTATATTTTGGGCATGGAAATTAAGAGAGATCGGGCAAAGAGTATGCTCTGGTTAAACTAGAGGAAGTATGTAGAGACTATATTGCAGAGGTTCAATATGCAAGATAGTAAATCGGTGAATGTTCCTATTCCTGTAGGTGTAAAGCTGTCTACTGAACAGTGTCCCAAGACACAAGAAGAAGAGGCGTATATGTCTCGTGTTCCATATGCAAGTGCAGTGGGTAGCCTGATGTATGCAATGGTATGTACTAGACCAGACATTGCACATTCAGTGGGAGTATTGAGCAGGTTTATTTCAAACCCAGGAAAGGAGCATTGGACAGCAGCGAAGCAGGTTTTCAGATATTTACGTGGCGCTAGTGATTATGTCTTGTGCTACCAGGGAAGACCAGGATTGGAAATAATGTTGGACATTCGTGGTTTTTTTGATGTAGACTGGGCTGGAGATCTGGACCAAAGAAGATCTACAAGTGGGTATTTGTTTAGCCTATTTGGAGGCCAAGTCAATTGGATGAGTAAAAGACAGTCTGTAGTAGCTCTTTCAACTACAGAGGCAGAATACATAGTAGCCACTCATGCAAGCAAGGAAGTAGTTTGGTTGCAGAGATTGTGTTCAAGTATGGGGTTGGTACAGCAAGCTATAAGGATAGACTGTGATAGCCAAAGTGAAATTTTCTTGGCTAAGAACCTTTCTTATCATTCAAAGACAAAGCACATTGATTTTCGATATCACTTTGTTAGAGATATGGTTGAGTCTAAAAGGGTGTTGTTGGTAATGGTGGACACTTTGAAGAATGTTGTAGATGCATTGACGAAGTCTCTGAGCACTCAGAAGTTCTCTTGGTGTAGAGAAACAATGGGTGTTGAAGAATTGGGCCAATGACTAAGCTCTCATGTGGCCCCCTATGGAAAGAAAAAAACAAGTGGGAGAATGTTGGGTATGTGTTATAATCTTTCCATGACTAAGCACGCATGGGGGGGGTGATAGCCCCCCTTGTTAGGGTCCAGGGCAACGCCCCGGCGAAAATTTTTGGTCCTTAATTTCCAGTGGGTAGTCCGCACCCATCGTTTTGTGCATGGTTTTGCACATGGTTTTGGGGTACGATGGTTTTTGGCCCCTGGTATTTTTTTGTACATCCGGTTAAGGGAAATATGGTTATGTTCTACTCCAGGGTTAATGGACTAGAGTTTATGTATGCTTTGGAATGTATATATATATGTGTTGTAACACTAAAAGGAATATAATGAAAAATCAAGCTGGTCGTCTCGATTTGGGATCCAGGGGAAAATCTCTGTGTTTATCTGTTTTATGTTTTATGCTCTCGCTATTGTTTATTTTCTATTATAAGATTCGTGTGTAGATAATTTCTGTTCAATGTTAGAACCTACAACATTTCTCCCCAACCATGATACTTGTGTAAATTCTAAAGGACATTTTTCTTCCTTGAGCTATGATTGACAAAAACCTCTCTCACTTTTTTCAAATCCATCTTTACTTGTTTAGAAGACCAATTTGAAGTGAAACTGGCCTTGTGTGTGGGAAATGATTTGTCCCTTGGAATGACTTCTTGAAAAATGATGGAGTCATGAATTTTATGTGTTGGTATGGCTTAATTTTTGCTGAAATGACCTACCTTATAGATCCTCTGCTCATATGCCTCTTTTTCATAGCAAACCCTAGCTCAGTGGGAGATGAAATTAGGGTTTAGTGCTTATGAACAATGATGACTCAGACATGCTTGGAACAAGACAACTCATTTTGAAATTTGATGCGTTGGCATGTGGAATTTTGATTTAGCTTTGAAAAAACCACTTCCTAATGTTTTTAAGTCTTCTTCCTTTTCTCACTGATACTCTTTGACACTTTTTTCTTTGCAGGTTGCTGAATTCATGGAGCTGGCTTTTCTTTTGCTCACTGAGGCTTTAACAAAATGGCTTTGATAGCATGATGATCATAATCACTCCTTCTCATATGTGTGTTGACCTCATCAGAATGAAAGTACCTTGATAAATGCAAAACCCTAATGACCTAGTGAGAATGATTTTGACCTGATTTTGAATGAGATTTTGACTTGAATATTTTCAACTGAAAACAAAGCATTGTCATAGGTTATTATGCTCAAAGAGGCATGGGAATGATTCAGCAATATGGTCTTGCAGGGAGAATGGAGAAATGAAATTTTAGGTAGGAAAGAAGGATGAAAATGAGAGGTATAAGCCCATAATGAGTCTTTTAAGAGCAACAAGGTGACCTTGAGAAGACCAACTGAGGAATAGTGAAAATAGGTGTATAAGGATAATGAAAACAATGAGATTTTTTAAAAACACATAATGTTTCAATAAATTTTGTTTTCAGAAGGTTTCCATGAATCTATAGTCATCCAAATATAGCGAAAAATACTAATGACTAACAGACTTTACCTTTGTGTTTTATACATTAGCTTATATACAATACTACCAGCTCGACTTAATCCTTTGACATAACTCTAAATAGTACAAATTCTGAAATGCTAAATTTCTTTTTAGCTTGGTTTCTAAATTCTAGATTCTGCTATTAGTTCTAGCAGTAGATCAGAAATAGCGGTTTTTGACACTAACATGATTCGATATGATTAGCTCACAATTTATCCTTAAGGCAGTGTGAATGTAATTATTTTATAAATAATGACCAATGTTCCAACCATTTTTTTAGCAACATGTAATATTTAATACGGATTATACCTCACATCTATTATGACAAATGTCTTATTCTGGTTAAATTAAAGCTTTGTTGTACATGTATGAGCACATGCTTGGTTGGTAATTTGTTCATAAACTTATTTTCCCATCTACTTAAATCTACTGTATTGATGTAATTAAGGAAACAAGTTGACCTATCCCTTCAACATCTCATAGCATATAGATTATCCTATAGAAATACTAGCACTACACAACAAATACTTTATAAATTTAAAAAATACTAAATTCTTTGTTCCAGGATTACATATTTATGACCATTTTTCAATACCAATTCACACTTAACTAGTAGAGCTATAAATACTTATTTCAAAATGGAATTGGTCTATTAAACCTTGAACAATGTTGTACATCTAATCATCATTATAACAAAAGAATTTTATACATGCTGCACACCAACTTGTAAAGACGATTTATCTCCCATCCACTAGCTTCTCCTCAGAGCTCTCCCCCGAGCATTGATCTATTTTCCCCCAGTGTTGACAACCTGTTATCAAACTAGTGAAGGCACTTTTAAGAAAACTTTCCCCAACAAGTTTCCATAACGACGTCTCGTAATTCTCTGCTGTTGTTTCCCATAGCCTAGGCTTTTACTTTTGTTTTTTCCACAAATTTTTTGTTTTAAGACTTACTTTTCCTCAAAATTGTTTTTTCTTACCTCTTCATAGTAACTTTCCTCTTTAGTGAGGATTCCTTAGATATTTTCTTCTATCTATTTTGTTTTTCAAATTGATTTCTCTCCAAAGGAATTTTTTGGAGCAATTGGGAAAGTATGAAATTTTATCGTATCCTCATGGATAAGAATTTCCAAATCTCTCTATACTATGTCTTTTCAATTTTGGTACAATTTATTTTCAATAAATATTAATATGTAAAATTTATAATTCCTCTAATAACATAATTGTTTGATAGGTCCACGTAGTATTTGTCCTATCTACATAAGAACATAATAGTTGTAAGTTAGGGGTATTTCAAAATCCCCCCCTAAAAGAAAAAAATTGTCCTCTGTGTTAGTAGATAACTTGATCCAGGTGGATATTGGTGGCCACCCACCTATTCCATTTAGACCCACACGATCCATTCTTTCAGTTTTCTAGTTTCAACACAACTTACTATTTTTAGAAATTTTTCGGCTCATGAATTTCCGGAGCCGTTTTGAGGTCCTAATGATCCAGGTGGATATTGGTGGCAACCCACATATTCTATTTGAATCCCCACCATCAGTTCTTTTAGTTTCTTAGTTTCAGCACAACTTACTATTTTTAGCAGTTTTTCGGGTCATGAACTTCTGGAGTTGTTTTGAAGCCCTAAATGACATTTTTTGGGAAAAATGGGAGCAGCATGGGTCCATGGACCGATTTTTCTCACATCAAAATTTATCCTTGGATAGATATTTATAACGAGGTATTGAGCACGTCAAACGGAGATCGTATGCCAAAAGTTACGTCCTCGGGAAGATTGATGTACCAATTTACCCAAACAAGGCCCACAGTTTTGGCGCTTCATCTCCTAGTGTTAGGTTTTTGGATGTTTAGGGTTTTATACTATTTATAAAAAATAAATAGGCCTTCGAGCCTCATTGTAACACAATTTAGAGGCCTGTAGGTGCTACATCTCTTCTGAAAGATAAGCTACCAACACCCTAGCTAGTCTATTTCCATGATGTCTGTAAGCATAGTTTTGTTATTTGATAGTAATGAAATTAAGTATTATTTCCATTGTATCTCTGTGTTTATGCCTATTTCTATACTTTTTTGTGTTATTGTATAAATCCGGATCATAAATATTTATTCTTTGAATAGTGCTGGGAAAACTTGTTTCATGCTTTCTTATTGCTCCCATGTAGCCTCCTCGAGTGTAAAGTGATTCCACTACACTTTCACCTGAGCGACTGTTCTATTCCAGAGCATAGTTTCTTCCCACCCCAATATACGAAGTGGTTCTGGAAGAAAGTCCCCTTCAGTTTCCACCTATATCAAATTCTAGTCAACCAAGTGAGAAGGATCATGAACATATTTTTTCAATAACGAAACATGAAAAACATTATATACTTTAATATGACTAGGCAGAGCCAATTTATATGATATTGGACCCACTCGTTCCAAAACCTCAAAGGGACTGCAGTATCGGGGTGCTAACTTAGCACAATTTCCGGTGTGAAGGGTACTCTTGCGAGGTTTTACCCCCAAGTACACATGATCCCGAGTATTAAATTATTTGTTTGTTTTTTTTTATCTACATAACTCTTCTGGTGGTCTTAAGCTACCTTTATGTTCTGTTGAGTTTTTCGTATTGTTTTTTCCATTTCATGTAATGCCTCGGGTCCAAGTACCATTTTGTCATATGGTTGACTCCAGCTAAGTGGAGTATGAAAATTTCTGCCATATAAGGCCTCAAACAAACTCATTTTAATAGAAGTTTGATATTTGTTGTTATATGCAAATTATACTAAATGAAGAAAATCCTCCCACCTGGTGGGTCTATCCATAACATAGATGCGAAGCATGTCCGCTAGTATTTCATTTTTTATTTCAGTCTTCTCGTCGGTGTAGGGATGATAGGCTGTGCTGAAATTCAGTTTTGTTCCCATCCCTCCAAACAAATTTTTCCAGAAGGTTAATGTGAACTTTGCATCTCTATCAAATATGATCATCTTTGATATCCCATGAAGCTTAAAAATTTCCTTCATAAGCACATTGGCCACTTGAGTTGTCCCAAATGTAGAATTCACTCGAATAAAATGTGCAACCTTGGTTATCATCTCCACAACTACCATAATGGAGACATGTTGATACTTAGTCTGAGGTAGTCCTATTATGAAATACATGAGTATTATTTCCCACTTCCATTCAGGAATTAGAAGGGTGTTTAGCAACCCTCTGGGGTGTTGATGCTCCACCTTAACTTGTTGGCACTCTAAACATCTTGCCAGATAATCAACTGTTTCCTTCTTCATTCAGAGCCAAAAAAAAATCTGTAATGTTGTCACCATATCTGGGTAACCTAGATGACCTGAATAAGGTCTCTTATGGTATTCATCCATTATCATATGTTTCAATATAGGTATGTTGGGAATATACAGTATTTGTTTATAAATGATTAATTCTTTCAGATTCATGGTATACCCTAGAAATACTGGTTGTTGTATTTCTTTTTTCAATTCCAAATATCGGGTTTCTTGTGAAATAACTTCTTGAATGTGTTCTTCAAATTTTTTTTTTACACTACTACCTGTGTAAGACAAAATTTGATGAGAGTGTTTACTTAAGGCATCTACAATTATGTTTTCTTTTCCCTTAATATTTTTTATTTCCGTATCAAACTCGCTAAGGAAAGTTAACCATATAGCTTATCTTGCATTCAAATTTGGATAAATAAAGAAATATTTCAAGCTAATGTGGCTAGTCATTAACACAAAATTTTTACCCAACAGATAGTGTTGCCACATTTTTAATGCATGTATGACAACAACTAACTCTAAGTCATAAAATACATAGTTTTTATAATGTGTTTTTATCTTCCTATATTCATAGGCTATCACAACATTGTCTTGTAGTAACACTCCTCCCACTCCTTCTATGCAAGCATCAGCACACACAGTAAAGATCTTTGCTAGATTTGTAACTTTTAGGATTGGGGCAACAGTTTTTTTTTGTTTCAACTTCTCAAATCTTTCTTGACATTTGGGTGTCCACTCAAAATTCACCCATTTTTTTGTAAGGAGGCAATGGGATAAGCTAATGCAGAAAATATCTACAAAAACCTACAATAGTACCCAACAATACCCATGAATGAATGAATTTCTGATATATCCGTGGGTACAGGCCAATTTAAAATTTCTTGTAATTTTCAGGTCTACCTCCAACCCCTCCTTTGAAATAACATGCCCTAAATACTGAAAATTTGGTTTATAAAACTCACACTTACTGAGTTTTTCATATATCTTATGTTCTCTTAGTGTTTTCAACACTATTCGTAGTTGTTCCTGGTGTTCCTCTTTGTTCTTAGAGTACACTAGAGTGTCATCTATGAAAACTAGCACAAATTTATCCAGATATTTGTGCAGGACACTATTCATGGGACACATAGATGTATCAAGGGCATTAGTGAGTCTGAAAGGTAGGACTACAAACTCGTAATTCCCATAATGATTTTTGAAATTTTTATTGTGGATGTATTCATATTTTATGCGAAACTAGTGATACACAGTTCACAAATCAATTTTTGAAAATATTGTTGCTCCCCTTGATCAAACAAAATGTCTATTCGCAATAGGGGGTATCAATTTTTGATGGTCAATTTATTTAACTATCTATAGTCTATACACATTATGAGGGTACCATTCATTTTGATGAAAAATAAAACCAGAGCTCCCCATGGTGACACTCTTGGTCTGATATATCCCTTTTTTAGCAGTTCTTGTAACTGAAGTTTTAATTCTAGAAATTTAGGTTTACTCATTCTATATGGGGCTCGGGAAAATGGGGTGGCTCCTAGTACCAGTTCAATAGAGAAATCTATATCTCTGCGAGTGGGATGCTGAGGGATTTATTCAGGAAATACCTCGTGAAAGTCTCTAATTATAGGTGAGTTTCCTATAAAATAATTTTTTGTTTACTGTCCCAAATCTTCAACTTGTACCACATACACTAGATAACCCTTCCTCTCTATCTGTTTCAATTGTAATGTAGAAATTTGTCTAACAAACAAAGGTTTCTATTTCCCTCTTACTACAATTGACTGTCCTAGTGAATTTTTGTAGTTTACTACTACTCTCTGTTGTTCCAACCAATCCATACCAACTAGTAGGTCATAAGATACTAAAGGAAGGATATTATATTTATATATTTGATATAACCATTTATATTTACATGATAGTTATGCTATTTATGGGTTACCTTCCATTTGGTGCTTATAGTTAACTGCACCAGCCAAGAGTGCTGAAAATTTTTCGTCTGCAGTTTACGATTTTTCACTATGTGTGGACTAATATAGCTTAGACTAGCTCCATGATCAATTAAAATAGATACATGTTGGTTGGAAATGATACCTTCAATTTCAATCATGGTTGATTGATGTTTAGCCTATCGGGCTTCTAATGTAGTGCTGATTCGTGGAATACTTCTCGCAACATCATTCACTGTGCTTGCATCGTGCACTGCTTGAATGTTTTGAATATAACGGGGGTTGTGTGGACAATCCTACAACATGTGAGGTTCTCCAGACCCCTATAATTCTAGTGGTTCCTTTGGTTTTACCATTGAATCCAATTTGATGTTCCCTTCCATGGGCTTGGATCTTGTATGGGAATGGGCTGGCTGATTTTCCCCACCTTTGCTGAATTTTTTTTTGTTGGTGATTTTTGCCAAATATTTTGAGATAGGATATTTTGGGTCTTTTCGAGATGGTTTCAAGATTTCATTTTCCTTATTCTGCCAGTTTTTAAAGTTATTATTATGGCCCTTAAATTACTAGTAGCACAGTTGGGATTTTCTAACAGCTTCGTCCATAGTCTTTGGGTTATCAAAATCAATTCTGTCTTTTTATATTGTGCATAGGAAATTTAAGAATATTTGTACCTTTATTTTTTCCTCTCTTATTTATGGTACATATCGAAGTAAGTTTTTTTATTTGGTTACAAATTCATCTATGGTGAGTTTCCCCAGCCTTAGCTCATGAAATTCATTAGCCCTATCATCATAATATCTTTCAACAAGGTATCGAGATTTAAAATTTTCCTGGAATTCTTCTCATGAGACTGTCTTCTCATCTAGCAAGTGTATAATTTTGGTCTCCTCCCACCAAAGTGTGGCTTTACCTTGCAATTGGTAAACTGTCAGCCTTGAGTTTAGATTGTTTCCATCCTCATATACTTGAAAATGTTTCACCGTATTCAAGAGCCGGGCTTATGCATCCTATTCCTTTTCTCCATGAAAGGTCAAAGGCTTTATATTGCAGAATTCTCCCTGCAACTCCTTCCTCTTTTTAGATTTACAAGCTACTTTCCCAGACTCTTCCCCACTCTCATATTTTTCTGAGTTCGTGTCTTTCTCTTTTCTTTTCATTTTTTCTTGTTCTCCCTCTTGATGACTGGATTTAGAGTTTAATTCTCTTATCAAACTCTCTTTTGCATTGCTATCTTGTAGTAAACGTTAATTGCTAGTCCTTATCTGAAACATTGCATGCTGAAATTCTTGATAATTTCCAGTATCTAGGTGTTGGAATCTAAAGGAATATCCTCCTACCCTAGTTCCACATACAAATCTTCTCTGTCTGTCATGAAAATGGTTGTAATTATGTTTGCACTTTATGTCCGATGCACATTAAACCATTAACATTAATAAACCATAATATTCCACTAATCATTGTTTTAAAAACAATTTTAGCCATACAATTAAAATTTCCAAACAATAAAATCTTCAAGTGTTGAGGTCCATAAGGCCAGTGTTTTAACTTGGGCTCTGATACCACTTGTCATGTCCCCAAATTTTTTTTTTTGTAACACTCTTTTCATCTATTAATTTGGTTCACTACTTACCTCTATGCTTCTTTGATGGTTCTTTAGTACCATGGTAGGTTTTGAAATGAATCTCATGGAAGATTGTAATTATGGTTGAATTAGACCTTGGCTCCAAGAACCACAAATTTTGTTTGATTTTATTTTTTGTTAATCACAAGTCCACCCATTTCATCTTAATATAATTAACCTACTACTAACACCTTAAGTAAATTTGATTCTTAGGTATGTTTGAAGAACTCTTAACTCCCTTGTTAATTTCATGCACACTAGATTTTGGTTATAATGGTGCCCTAACCATTGAATACTACTAATACCTTTACATTTCTCTTTAGTTACCTTAGTATTTGCTTCTCCTATGATAGGTATAATGTAAAATGTATTAATTTCCACTAAAATATTCGTATGGTCCTATTATCCTTGGTCCTAAGGCTTAATAATCACTTAATGAAACCAATACACACTTAATGAAACTATGTCTCCCTCATGATGTGTCCCACTCCACCATTTCCACTTTTCGGAGGCCATGTGACAACCTTCCTTCCTCACGTGGCCTTCACAATATTCAAGGATAAGGAGGAATGGATGGGATCTCTCGGTGTATATATATGGTCTATAAGGGGGATCACGCAAACCCTAATGACTTACTTGCCTTTACTTTTCTCATTCTTTTACTTACACTCAGAGGGTGTGGCTACCATGCTTGATGGTGTTGTTCTGCCCTTAGCCCATACCTACATATCATTTACAGGTGCCATGGTAGCTATATTTTTTCACAATGCATCCTCTTTGCATTAATTATGTGTAATAGAAGTGCAGAATGAGGAAGTATGCTGCTACGTAGTGGGTTACTTCCCCATTTTACTCACAGGTAAATTAACTTGCAATGTTTTCTTAGTTCATGATTTTAGCACTAAATGTGTATGGTATTTTGGTTTATTTCCTTTCCATAATAGCTCATCAATTTTGTTATAATATTTAAAGAGAAACCCTAAGAGAGAGTCAACCTTGGTAATCGAAATATCAAGTAAATCTCTCACTTTGTCACTGAGTCATTTCCGCAAATTTATATATACTTTTTTATTTCTTTATTTCTTTTTCTTTAAATTATTATTACCCATATCACAGTGGAATTTGTCTTGTCCAAGGGGAGGAGCCTCTCATTTTACTGTGTGGCCACATGGACAAGGTTTGTCACCCTTCTTACCACGGTAATGGAGAAATTTTGTTGGGTTTGATTTGTTAAATCTCGTGGCCCTTTCCCGCGGTACGAGGGTAATTTTTGTCTACCCATTGACTTCTGGGTTTGGTTATGGTACATTTGATAGTTAAAAACATTATTTTCTAATTTATGTTCTACCCATTCAATCCTAGGTTTTATTATTCTGAATTCGATATGTTCACAAGGTTATTTTCTATTTGGGTTTTTTCCTCTTAATGTTCCATCGTGTTCATGATAATGCATGTAAAAATATCGGTTCCTGGTTTGAGGTTCTATAAAACCATGGTTGACTCTTTTTTGCATTGTTGTGCGCTGAGTACATAGTATCTCCTCTGCATAGAAATTCTGAGATAGGTTCTTATTTTTTTTTGTTGGGTTTTTTCAACCCAGGTTGAACCTTCTATCTAGAAATATGAATTGTGGGCAAAGGAAAGTGACTTCTATCCTCACATTCCTCCTTCCATATGTAATTTCTATACCTTGTAAAAAATGATTGGTTTTCGATTTGTTCATATGTCTAGTAGATGTACATAGTAGATGTGATTAATTATTACTTCTCTTACCAGTTTAATTTCTTTCATGCATAGGTGGAGCAACTCAGGATTATGAAAGAGTATTTAGGTAACTCATCTCTTCATCATCACACAATAAAGTTTTTGATATGATGTTATTCTTTCCCTTTTGGATTATTCCTAAATTTCGTGTTCCCATTTTTGCAGGTATGACTTTGTGGTTCTGAGATTGCGTGGGTTTCGTTGCTCTCCCATTTTCCCATACTTATAGGTTGTTTCCTTTCTCAGGTTGGTAGTACACTTGTTCCACCATGGTTCTTCTTCTAGCAAGGATTTAAGGTTTTAATATTTGGTGATGCTACTGTGGTTTCAATATTTTGATGTCAATTCCGTAAATGGGCTCTGAGCCTGATAAAATATTGTAATATATTTTTCCTCTTTATAACATAGATGATTGTGTAAATTCAAGGAGTCAAAGGTTATTTTTTCTGTATGTGGACAACTTGATCTTATTTATAATTTAACTCTTGCTAAGTTCAATTTCCTCATAGTTTATGTTGATGGCTTTTTATGCATTTCATCCTGTTGTATCAATGGAATTATCAGTTTTGTCTATCTTTGATACCTCCAAATGTTATATGATTCACTCCTCTTTGATATCCATTTCTATCTTTATTTAATTTGAATGATTTTTGTTACTGAAATGATTATAGAAATATATTAGTTGATTTTACGATTAAATGTGAAGTGCAACTTCTTTCTACACTGTGTATTATACGTTTACTTATTTGTGTTGTTATAATAGTTTAGACACATTTGTTTACGAGTACAACAATTTGAAGAAATAAAATACAATTTCCACTTTCACTTTGTGGTTTATATAGTAGCTTATATATAATACTACCAAATCAACTTACTCCTTTGAGAGAAGTCTAAATAGTACAAATTATGAAATGAAAAATATTTTCTTCGCTTAGTTTCTAAATTCTAGATTCTGCTATAAGTTCCAGCAGTAGATCAGAAATAGTAGTTTCTGACACTAACATGATTTAGTGTGCTTAGCTAATATTTTATCCTTAAGGAAGTGTCACTGTAATTATTTTCTAAAAAATGACCAACGGTCCCAACCATTTTGTCGACAACATCTAAATTTTAATCCGGATTATACCTCGCATCTATTATGACAGATGTCTTATTCTGGTTAAATTAAAGCTTTATTGCACATGTATGAAAACATGATGGGCTAGTAATTTGTTCATAAACCTACTTTTCCCTTTACTTAAATCTACTTTATAGAAGGAATTAAGGAAACAAGTCGACCTATCCCTTCAACATCCCATAGCAGGTAGATTATCCTATAGAAGTTCTACCACTACAAATCAACTACTTCATAACATTGAAAAAGACAAAATTCTTGGTTCGAGGATTACATAATTATGACCATTTTTCAATACCAATTAACACTTAACTAGTACGACAATAAATACTTATCTCAAAATGGAATTGGTCTATTACAACTTAAACAAGATCATACATCTAATCATCATGATAATATAATAATTTGAATATTGATCTTTCTACATGCTGCATACCAACTTGTAAAGACGACTTTCCTCCGATCCATGAGCTTCTCCTTAGAGCTCTACCCTGAGCAGAGATCTATTTTCCCCTAGTGTTGACAACCTCTTTTCAAACTAGAGAAGGAAATTTTAAGCCAACTTTCCCTAGCAAGTTTCCATAATGACATCCCATTATTTTGGGATGCTATTTACCATAGCCAAGGCTTTTACTTTTGTTTTTCCACAAAATTTTTTCTTTAAAACTCACTTTTCCTCAGCATTGTTTTTTCTTACCTCTTCCTAGTAACTTACCTCTTTACTGAGGATTCCTTAGATATTTTCTTCTATCTACTTTTTTTTTTTCAATTGTATTTCTCTTCAAAGGAATATTTTGGAGAATTTTGGAAAGTATGAAATTCTATCCTATCCTCATGGATAAGAATTTATAGATCTCTTTATACTCTATATTTTCAATATTGGTACAATTTCTCTTCAATAAACATTATTATGTAAAATTTATAATTCCTCCAACAACATAATTGTTTGAAAGGTCCACATAGTATTTTTTCTATCTACATTAAAACATAATAGCTATAAATTATGGGTATTCCAAAGGGAGATAGAAATTTGGAGGAAGAGAGAGAGTAAAACAATGAAATATAGAGCGAGAGAGTGAGAGTGAAAGGGGGAGAGAGAGAAAGAGGGAGAGAAGAAGATATATAAAGATAGAGAGGGAGAGATAGTGAAAGAGGGAGTGATATATAGGGAGATATGGAAAGAAATAGATTGGGATTAAGTTAGAGAAACAGTGATCCAGGTGGATATTGGTGGAAAGATGCCTATTCCACTTGGGGCCCCACCATTGTTTCTTTTAGTTTTTTAGTTTCCTTAATTGTAGCATAGTTTACTATTTTTATCATTTTTCGGGTCCTTAACTTCCGGAGCCGTTTTGGGGCCATAAATGACGTTTTTTGGAATAATCGAGAGAAACATGGAAGTCCTATGATGTTTCTCACATCAAAAGTTGTATTCCTCGAATAGATATTTCTAATGAGCTATTGTTCACATCAAACAAATATCGTATGCAAAAGTTACATCCCCGGGAAGATTGATGTACCAATTTACCCAAACAGGGCCCATAGTTTTGGCGCTTCATATTCTAGGGTTAGGTTTTTGGATGTTTAGGGTTTTCCATTATTTCTAAATAATAAATAAGCCCTCTAGCCTCATTGTAATTTTCTTTAGAGGCCTATAGCCACCACATATCTACTCAAACATAAGTTACCAGTGCCCTAGCTAGTTTATTTCCGTTATCTCTATAAGCATATTTTATTTATTTGTTATTAATTAAATGAAGTTTTATTTTTGCTACATATTTGCATTTATGTGTATTTATGTATTTTATTGTGTTCCTGCATCAATATGGATCAGTGGTATCAAAGTGGTATTCTCTTTCTTGATCCTTCTTTGCATGTCCCTAACGAGGTCGGGGTATAAGGAGTTAGGGTTCAATCTCATTGAACATTTGCAAGATCAGCCTCGCAAACACCGATGACTACCCATGGGGGAAGAGCTCCACTCACAACACAACTGAGTATCGAGCCAAGCAGCCACTGGCCACCAAGATGAAGGCTTTTCAATTAGGTGCATGCTTTGACTCTAAATCATAACCCAACAAGGGGAATTATAAAGGGAAGCAAATTATCGATGTGAACCCCAATTCCACCATTTCCACCATGAAGGTCTAGAAGGAGGAACCAAAAGATCCAAAGGAGGAGGAGTGTCTCTTCCAATCCTAGATGTGGGTAAAGGGTTCCCCGCTAAAATTCATTATCGATAATGGGAGCCAAAAGAACCTCATTTCCACAGAGGTCATGAAGTAGTTGGGCTTGCCGACCAAAACACACCCACAACCGTACACCATTATGTGGCTTCACCAAGGATGGGATCTATGTGTCTGCCAGTAGTGCCTCCTTCCCTACAACATGAAGCCCTTCATGGATGAGGTATTATGTGACATTTCCCATCTTCATGTTTGTTATGTATATTAGACCAACCATACTTGTGGAAGTGAAATGACGTGTATGAGTCCTGGCCTCGTGTTGTTATTTTTAGTTTGGGAAATAAGTTGTATAGATACCAAACATACCACCACCTACCACTATATCTTTGGTTACTGCAAAACAATGTTGTAAGCTCATTTACAAAACCGAAATATTTTTTTCCTAATGGTCTTCCCTCATGGCAAGAAGAGAAGAAGATTGTGGCCATGACCTCCAGATAGGGCTCCTTTGCATGACAAAAACAAATGAACAAGGTCATGGAGGAGCACGGGGACATCTTCACCTCCTCCACAAGGGTGCTTCTACACTGTCAGGTGAAGCACCCCATTGATATGACCCTAGGTGTGTTGCTGCGAAATGGACCGATCTATTATTTCTTTGTTCTCGAAACGATGAAATTAAGAGGGAGATTCAGGAGTTGCTGCAAAAAAGTCACATCCGGCAAGTTCATCACCCTGTGAGAGTCTAATCTTGTTGGTGCAAAAGAAGGATGGGACTTGGTGACTTTGTATTGACTATCAGGTGCTGAAAAATATTAATTTCCAGAATAGGTATCGAATACCAAGGATTGATGACCTTCTAGACCAACTCAAAGGGGCAAAATATTTCATCAAGATTGACTTGAAGTCAAGGTATCAAAAGGTACCAAGCGAACCGTCTGATGTGTGGAAGTCTGCCTTCAAATCCAAGTAGAGCCTTTTTAATGGATGGTCATTTCTTTTGGGTCGATGAATGCTCCTGCAACCTTCATGAGGATTATGGAAGACATATTTCAGCCATTCATCAACTAATTTGTAGTAGCATACTTCAACGACATCCTAAAATTTAGCCAAACTTGGGAAAATCACCACCACCAAATCTGACATGTCCTCCAAACACTGTGGCAACAAAATTTATATGCCAATTTGGAGAAGTGCACTTTTGGCATGACCGAGGTTCAGTATCTGGGATACTTTATTGATGAGGAGGGGGTTGATGTAGATCCACCAAGGTCCAAGTCATTCATAATTGGCCTGTTAGGATATCGACACATAGGAAATAGTTAAGAATAACTTAGTCTAGTGTAGAGTTAGGTAAAGTGTGTTTCTTTACCATGTACATTTGTAACTTATGATCCGACGGTCACGATTTGTAGTGATTCGAAGGTTATCTCTCACCTCGGTATTAACGACACTTGATCCGTGGCTTAACACCCGATTGGTCCATGATCTCTATTTAAAGAGCATGGAGGGTCATTTGTCTAGTAACCATTTATGACAGAAACATATGTAATTTTTTTTTTATATTAATAAATTGCCTGAAGTGGCCGCGTTGGCTCAGGTCATGGACTGTTTCCCTCTTTGAGGGTTTTAACCACGTGATTATACTGGTGTACTGATTTTTGATCTGTTTGTGAGTGGTGACCTTTGGTTCTTGATCTAAGGAACTTACCCTATAAATTCCTACATGGTATCAGAGCTATTTTGAGGGCTACGTCCGTTGTTGATAAAAATATGAAGCCAGTTTGACTGCATGAAAATTCCGTTTTGTAGATCTACTATTTATGAACATTTTTGGGCTTGGAAAACTGCTCGGTTGTTTTTGGAGCCTCTGTTACAGTGAGGAATGCCTTTCGTTTCATGCGAAAAGGTTTCCAGCTACCCAAGTTATGACAGTTTAGATCTGGAGGTATAAAGCATCTGTTTTGCAGTTATATTCGTTAATAGTTCTTCTTATTTTAGTTCCCTCTTTTTATTTTTGGTTTTTAGGTTTTATTTATTTTCCGGATCTATACCCTCTTCTCTGTGTATGCTCTTTGTTGTGCATTGTGTACGATCTTGGCAAATCAGAAACAGGAAAAAGGGATTTTTTTTGCTACGTATGCTCTTTCCCCGTGTCTTTGTGTGATCTCGGGAAATCAGAAATAGTGAAAAAAGTGATAGTTGCTGGTAAGGATAATTGAGAATCTAACATTCTGCTGTAAGGGTTTGCATTTCATTTTTTTTGCTGGGTTCTTTTTTTTTTTTTAACTCTTCGATGTGCGTGCCTTTTTTGTGCAGGAAAAGGCACGCACACCGAAGAGTTGAAAAAAAAAAAAAACCTTCCTCCTTTCATACAATAACGTGATCCTTTTAGTATCTCACTTGGTGAGGGGTTAGTTTATGAGAATAGATGTTTTGAGTTCAAGTCTCCTTCTCAAGCTTCTTTTGTAAAAAAAAATTGTTAAAAGGGGAATTTTTTTTTTTTTTTGAAAGCCGCACTTCATCTCGTTCCCATAACTATTCGCCATTTACAACTCATATTTTTCAAAAGGCATAAATTCTTCATTCGGAAGCCATTTTTTTTAAATGGCCTATTTTTTCAAGATCTTTCCATTGGAGAAGTTAGTTTCAACTTTTCTCAGCTTCAGTTTAAAAAAAAAATGGAAAGTGCATGCACGGTTATTCTTAACAACATCAATTATTTCCAATAGCTACCTCACATGGTAGATATACTGAGAAGTAAATGGATTTATAGAATAGCCATAGGATAAGAAACTAAACCTTCTGATGATGATAAAGCTACTAAATGGAAAAATAAATAGGATCAAGCACGAGGGTTGATAGGAATGTCCATTGCTCAAGATTTTCGATTTCATATCCTTGACATTGACACCCCTGATGAAGCCCTGGAAAAGCTAAAAACTATTTTTCACTTTTAAAATCAAATCAGGGCCCACCAGCTTTAAAATTAGTTGCTTACTTTGGACCCCAATAATTTCTCCTCCATTGAAGATTTTTTGTCCAAATTTAAGACCCTCATAATTCTTTTAGAAGGTTTTAAGATAAAAAAGGACGATGGTAGCCTCATCTATTGCATTCTTTCTAAGCTTGGCCCTACATACTCTGTTTTTGTTTCCACCTTCCATTCCACTAGAGAAGCCATCATTTCTTCAAGAACCACCTACAAGAATCCCTCTTTTGATGCCTTTTGTGATTCTTTGATAAGAGAGCAAGAAAAAAATTTACACCTTGGTCTTATCACTGTTGGAAATGCTTCTAAGAAAACCTTAGCAACCCAACAACAACCATATCAAAATAATCCCAAGAAGTAGTATCCTAAAAAATATGGTCCTATACCAAAAAAGGGCCCTAAGAAATTTCAGCCACAAACTGAAAAATCAAATCACCAAAATAATAAGGAAAATCAAAACAAAGGGAATAAGACAGATAGGCATTGCAAATTTTGCAATCGGGATGGCCATATAGAGTCCAAATGTTTTAATAATATGTAAGCCTTAGAAGTAGCAATGAAGAAGCACAACATCAATTTAGAGCACTCTTCACCTTCATCTTCAGGCATGGCACTTTCTTCTTGTGGTTGTCAAGCATCAAGATTTGGTTATGCATTAAATGTATCTTCTTATTCTCCTTCTCATGAGTGGCTCATTGATTATTGAGCTTCTTACCACATTGGATAAAAATAAATCCATGTTTTCTTCTTTAAATGATTGTAACACCAAACATATTTATGTTGGTGATGATAGATCTCTTAGTGTTGTAGGATCTGGAACCATTCATCTAGATAATGGTCAGTTTAATGATGTGCTATGTGTTCCTACCTTGTCATGCAACCTTCTATCTGTTTATAAAATAACTCATTCAGGTGAAGGGAAAATTGTAGAATTCTCACCTCATGATGTTGTAATCAAGGACCTTAAAGATCCTAATCATATTTTAGCTACTGGAATTGCTGATGATTCCATAAGGTTGTATAAGTTTAACAACTTTGGGTCATCATGTATTCCCTCTATTTTTGTTGCTCATAATGATGATGTGAGCAAACTTTGGCATGAGCGATTTGGTCACTTAAACTATCACTCTCTTCAAACTCTGTCTAAAGAAAATATGGTGATGGGTCCTCCTATGGTATCTTGCCGAGATGATGTTTGCTTCGGATGTGTACTCGAAAAACATCATCGGGATAGTTTTTACAAATGTGCATCTTGGCACGCTTCAGCTCCTTTGCAGCTTGTGCACAGTGATTTATGTGGTCCACTTCCTGTTGTTTCTTTCTCTAGTTGCAAGTACTTCTTAACTTTCATTGATGATTTTTCCAGATGCACTTGGGTATATTTCATAAAAATCAAGAGTGAAGTTTTTAACATGTTCTTGGCCTTTAAGGCCTTTGTTGAGAAACAATCTGAACATCAAATTTTTAATTTAAGATCAGAAAATGGTGGAGAATATGTTAACAACAAATTTATCAACTTTTGCATTGAGCACGACATTCAATTGCAACATATTGTTCCATATAATCCACAAAAAAATGGTGTAGCTGAAAGGAAGAATCACACCTTAAAATAAATGGCTAATTGTATGCTTCAATCTAAAGGAATTACTCTCAATTTTTGGGCAGAAGCAATTAACTATGAAAATTACATAGTAAATCACACTCCTACTAAGGTTTTAAAGAATCTAACTCCAAAAGAATCTTGGAGCTCAATCAAACCATATATAAGTCACTTTTGTGTTTTTGGAAGTGATGCTTGGGCCCATATTCCAGATGTGAAACATAAAGCCTTAGAACCTAAGAGTGAAAAATGCATTTTTGTTGGATATTCTGAAGATGTCAAAGGATATAGACCTCTTTAACCAAAATCAAAAAATATAATCAGTAGAAGAGATGTAAAATTTGATGAAAATATATCGGCCTACGAGCCTAGTTCGATGGGTGTGCCACCTTTGGCCTGTGAACCTGATTCGGCATATGTGCCACCTCTCTCTCTCTCTTCTATCCTTAATAGCATTCCTTCTTGTTCAAATGATGACAGCGAGGATGGAAATCCTCCTCCACCTCTTAAAATTATTCCTTACACTCCACCACTTCCAAGATGGGTCTTCTCTACTCAGGATGCATCAGGTTCTCTTACAGGTGACCCTGTAGATCTATGGCATACACGTTCTCAGTTCAAAATAGCCTCTTCCTTATTGGCTCAAGTTCCAGAAAATCCTGATCCAAAAACCTTTGAGGAAGCCTCTGGTCATCCAACTTGGGATGAAGCTATGAATGCATAATATCTTTCCTTATTGGTGAATGATACTTGGGATCTTGTTCCTCTTCCAAAAGGAAGAAAAATTGTCAGATGCAGATGGGTTTAAAAAACAAAGTTTGAACCAGATGGAAAAGTGGATAGACATAAAGCTCGTCTTTTCGCTAAAGTACTTTCACAAGTTGAAGGCATTGATTATACTGAAACCTTCTCCCCTGTTGCCAAAATAAATTCTATCCGCCTTGTTCTTTCCCTTGCTACTTCCTTTAAATTGGAATTCCATCAGATGGATGTTAAATCTACCTTCTTACATGGAGATTTACATGAAGAAGTCTACATGGAACAACCCCCTGGCTTTATCCAAAATGACTCTAGCATTGTTTGTCACCTTAGGAAGTCTCTCTACGGTCTCAAACAAGCTCATTGGGCTTGGTATGCCAAAATGGATAGATTTCTATTAGATAATGGATTTTTTAGGTGTCATTCTGACAACACTGTCTACACCAAGAAAGTGGGTAAGTCCTTCACCATCCTTGTTCTTTATGTTGATGATATTATCCTTACTGGTATTGATCCAAACCGTATAAACCATGTCAAGTATAGCCTCAAAAATAACTTTGAAATGACATAATTAGGACACTTGCATTATTTCCTTGGTCTTCAAGTCTTGCAATCCAAGGAAGGCATTACCCTCTCGCATTCCAAGTATGCCTGTGATCTTCTACACCACTTCACATGGAAGACTGTAAGCCAACCCCTTCTCCCTTTCAGTATGGAGTCAAGCTTTCAGTCACTTGTACTACCCCTGAAGTTGATGCTACCTTATACCATCAACTTGTTGGTAAACTTTTGTATCTAACCCATACCCATCCTGAACTTTCCTTTGTCGTTGGTCTTGTCGCTCGGTTTATGCACCAACCTCATGAAAGTCATTGGAAAGCAGCTAAAATAATACTTCGATATATTCGAGGTATAGTTCAGTTTTGGATTCATTACAGTGCAAGAGTATCTCCCTTATTGATTGGTTTCACTGATTTTGATTGGGCTGGTGACCTTGATGATCGGAAGTCTACTGCAGGATATGTATTCACTCTTGGTTTAGGACCTATTACTTGGTCTTGTAAGAAAAAAAGTTCCATCTCTCTTTCTTTAGCAGAAGCAGAGTATCGTGGTGCAGTTGAAGCCAACAGGGAAGCCATGTGGCTTTGTCAGATCCTGTCAGAATTTGGTCTTCATCAGCAGCATCCAACTACACTTTGGTGTGATAATCAGATCTCCATTCAACTATGTAAAGATTCAGTTCAGCATCAGCGCATGAAACAAATTGAACTCCACATACACTTCTTCAGAAAGCTCATTCATGAATGTCTTCTTGAAGTGCAGTATTGTCCAACCAATGATCAAGTAGTCGAAGGCTCTCATAGAAGTGAATTTTACCAAAATTCAATCCATGCTTCGAGTTTAGGAAAGTTGTCATTAAGGGGGGATAGGCTCTAATGCCTCCATCCTTATCCTAGTGTATCACTTTTGTAAATCCTTCAATCCTATCCCAATTTTTTCTTAAGGGGGGATGCTAGGATATTTCGACACATAGGAAATAGGATCATTTTATGTGACCTTTGTAAATCCTTCAATCCTATCCCAAGTTTTTCTTAAGGGGGGATGTTAGGATATTCCGACACATAGGAAATAGTTAAGAATAAATTAGTCTAGTGTAGAGTTAGGTAAAGCGTGTTTCTTTACCATGTACATTTGTAACTTATAATCTGATGGTTATCTCTCACCTCGGCATTAATGACACTTGATCCGTGTCTTAACACCCGATTGGTCCATGATCTCTATTTAAAGAGCATGGAGGGTCATTTTTCTAGTAACCATTTATGAGATAAACATATGTAACTTTTCTTTTTATATTAATAAATTTCCTGAAGTGGCCGCATTGGCTCAGGCCGTGGACTATTTCCCTCTTTGAGGGTTTTAACCAGGTGATTATAGTGGTGTACTGATTTGTGATATGTTTGTGAGCGGTGACCTTTGGTTCTTGATCTAAGGAATTTACCTTGTAAATTCCTACATAACCAACCCCAACCACTCTAACAGAGATTTGAAACTTTCAGAGTCTTGCTAATTTCTACCATCGGTTTGTGTTGGGATTCTCTCATATCACTTGGCCCTTGATTCAAGTCACTAAGGGAGGAGCAAAAGAAAATTTATTTTGGTAGGAATATCAACAGAAGGCATTCATACAATTGAAACATCGTCTCTTCTCTACCCCAGTGCTTACATTACCATACTTGTAATAACCATTTAAGATCGAGACAAATGCCTCTGACTATGCTATTGGGGAAGTTCTTACTCAACGGGGGCATCTAGTGGCATATCACAATGAGACAATGTCCAACATAGTTTGCAAGTATCCCAGTTATGACAAAGAAAATTATTCCATTGTGCATGCTTGTCGACAATGGAAGCATTACATCTAGGGAAGGAAACAGATCACTGAAACCTATAATTCATACAGACACAAGGGAAGTTGCAGAATAATTTCCATCAAAATTTGTCCACATATATGCAACATTTTCATTTGAACATCAAGTACATAAAGGGAAGCACCAATAATGTTGCAGACATCCTCAGCCGACCATTGATCTTGGCGCCAACCACCGTTATCAACTCTTGTGGGCATGAGACTTCTGATTGGCTGCTTCTCTACAAGAGTGATACATAATTTGGCCACACATAAAAGACACTCTTGGAGGGTACACAAGTTTCAAATTTTCACCTCCAGGATGGACTGTTATGTCACCTAGGACACCTTTGTGTTTTTTCAAATGAGTGTGGTAAGATTATTTGGGAAGAGCAATAGAGTCGGTTTTCTAGGAATTTTGGGGTTAAGAAAATAGTGGCAGTACTACAGAATCATTTCTATTGGCAAAACCTTCAAAAATATGTCAGGAAGTACATCAGATGTCACACTGCTTGTGCTATTTCCAAACCAACCATCAAGATGCAAGGGCTCTATACTCATCTACCTACACCTATTCGACCTTGGGAATCCATATCAATGGATTAATTTTTGGGCCTTCCTTATACTAAGCATGGAAATGACTATGTTTTCGTGGTTGTTGATAGATTCTTGAAGATGGCCATTATGACGGTGTGCAAGAAGAATGTCACAAAAGAAGCCTCTGCTAAACTCTTCTTTGAATGAATGTGGGTGCACTTTGGGATCCCACAATCTATCATCTTAGATCGGGACAATAGGTTCCTCAACAGATTTTGGTCCAGCGTCTGATCAATGCTAGACACCAAGCACACCAGGTCCACATCTTTCCATCCCCAAAATGATGGCTAGAGAGAGGTCATCAACATGATGATCATACACATTCTGTGCATGTACAACTCAAATAATTTATGCACATGGGATGAGACCCTTCCCTATGTACAACATAGCTTAACTGGGATATCCATAGCTCAACTGGGCACAACCCCTTTCAAGTGGGCTTCAGATTCCAACCACTATGTCTCATTGACGTAGCCATGCCATTTGCGACTACTCAGGACAATTAGAATCATGTCCAGTCTGAAGATGACAAGGTGAAAAACTTTATTTAGTGCATTCAACACATCCACCAACAAGTTAATGACATATTAGACAGAGCCAATTCTAAGTACAAGAAATGCAATGATCAACATCAGGTGCCACACAATTTCCAAGTGGGTGACAAAGTGTGACTACATTTGTAGAAGGAGCGCCTCGCTGGACCCCAATGCAAGCTTCTCCTCCTTCGATATGGGTCATACACCATCACCAAGGTTACAGGGTCCAACACATTCAAACTCAATATTCCACCATTCCTTTGTCTGCACCAGTGTTCAATGTGGACCACCTTTGGCCCTACTTCCCACCTCTACTTGACACCTCAGACATTGCAGAACAACTCACACCAACAAAGTTAAATGTAGACTACATGGAATAGGCCACCACAGATCATATCATGGACATGCAAATAAATAACACTCCCTAGCAGAATATCCAACTATTTTGGATTGTCAAAGCTGGCCAACTCCTGCACCAAGGCAAATGGTTCATCAGGGACCGAGTTTAGTAGAATTTTCCTCATCTCATGGAGGAACTCAACGCAATGGGGACCATTTATTCCTAAGGGGGGAGGAATGACCAAGGTGTATATTGGTGGCCACCCACCTATTCTACTTCAGGCCCCACCATTGTTTCTTTTAGTTTTTTAGTTTCCTTAATTGTAGCATAGTTTAGTATTTTTAGCATTTTTTTTGGATCCTAAACTTTGAGAGCAGTTTTGAGGCCCTAAACGACGTTTTTTGGAAAAAATGATAGAAATATGGAATTTCCTTTAATGTTTATCACATTCAGAAGTTTTATTCCTCGGATATATCTTTCTAACAAGGTCTTGTGCACATCCAACATAGATCGTATGCCAAAGTTATGTCCCCAGGAAGATTTATGTACCAATTTACCCAAACAGGGCCCATAGTTTTGGCGCTTCATCTCCTAGGGTCAAGTTTTTGGATTTTTAAGGTTTTTCATTATTTCTCATAATAAATAGGCCTTAAAGACTCATTGTAACATAGTTTAGAGGCATGTAGCTGCAACATCTCTTCTTAGAGATAAGCTACCAACACCCTAGATAGTTTATTTCCATTCGGTTTGTAAGCATATTTCAGTTATTTGTTATTAATAAAATGAATTTTTACTGCTTCTCCATCCCTTATTTTATGTGTATTTCTATATTTCATTGTGTTCCTGCATAAATACAGGTCAAACAGGGAGAGAGAGAGTGAAATAGAGGGAGAAACTAGAAAAGTGAGTAACTAAGAGAGAGAGAGAGATAACAAGTAGCAGAGAGAGATAAAGAGGGAGAGAGAGAGGGAGGGGTTAGGAAATAGATATACAAAAGGAGAGGGAAAGATAAATATAGAGAGAGGGGGAGATAACGATGGAGATTGAGAGGTTGAGATACAAAGAGGGAGAGGGATGATTGGAAAAGGAGAGAGAATGACTAAGAGTGTGAGAGCAGTAAACATAGGGGTTAGAGAGAGAGAGAGAGTGAGTGATAAAATAAATAAGTCATGGACTCAAAGTGGGATGTGGAGAATTGGGTAGAGAGCTAGAGTTAGAAGGGGAAGAGAGAAAGTAAGAGGGAGATAGAGTGATAGATAGTGAAAGAAATAGGTATAGATAGAGAGTTAGAGGGAGATATTGAAAGACATGTATAGGGAGAGATAGAGAGAAAGTGGTATGGAGAGTGAGATAGAGGGGGAGAGTAAAAGAGAGGGAGAAGGAGGGAGATTGAAATAGGGGGAAATAGAGAGAGAGGGAGATATAAAGAGACTAATATAAGGGAGGAGATATGGAGAGGAATTTCTAGAGATATACATGGAGAGCCATTGAATGAGAGTCAGTGAGAGGGGAACCAAAAGAGTGATAAAGAATCAGATAACTTGAGGTATAAAACAAGAGTTGGATAGAGGGAGTGAGAGAAAGAGAGGGAATAAAATGAGAGAGATAATGAGAAATAAATAATGATAGGATTGGAGGGAGTGAGAATAAGAGAGGGAAAGGGAGTGAGGGATGGGGAGAGAGAGAAAGAAACAGATAGAAAGAAAGTGAAAATGTGTGTGTGTGAGAGAGATGTATAGAGAGGGAAGGAGAGTGAGAGAGAAATAGGGAGAGAGAGAAAGAGAGTGTGTGAGAGAGAAAGTGGGATACATGAAGAGAGATAGAGGGTGTGAGAGAGTGATGGAAAGAGTGAGAGAGAGGGAGAGAGTGAGAGAGAGGGAGAGAGTGAGAGTGAAATGGTGAGAGAGATACATGGAGAGAAAGAGAGGGAGGGAGAGTGAGGGTGGTGGTAGAGAGAGGGAGTTAGGAAGTTGTATGAATAGGGAGATAAAGTGAGTGAAAGGGAGAGAGAGAGATTTGGAGTGAAAGGGTGAGGGAGATTGAAAGTGATGGAGGAAGAGATGAAGAGAGTATAGAAAATGGAGTCAAAGAGTTCGAGATGTAGGGAGAAATACAGGGTGAGAAAGAGAAATAAAGATAATAATATAGCATGAGAGAGAGGGAGAGTGGGAGTGACAAAAACAGAGTGTGTGCGAGATATAAAGAGGGAGAGAGAGAGGGATAAAATAAGAGGGAGAGGGAGAATGTGTGTCTGTGTGTGTGTGAGAGAGAGAGAGAGAGAGAGTGAGAGAGAGAGAGAGAGAGAGAGAGAGAGAGGAGGTAGATAGATGTGGAGTGAGGGATGGAATGGGTGATGGAGCTGGAGAGAGAGGGAGACATATGGATAAAGTGAGAGTGAGATGGGGGGAGAGTGAGCATAATATGGAGATAGAGTGAGAGATACTAAGAGATATATATTATGAGAGATATATAGAGATATGTGTAGGGAGATATGGTGAGGGTGGGAAATAAGAAGAGGGATTGAGAGAAATAGATATACGGATAAAGTGAGATATGGATATATAAATAGAGTGTCATAGAATGGAAAAGAGCGAGAGTAATGATAAAGTGAGAAAGATATAGATAGGGAACAAGAGATAAATAAAGGGGGAGGGAGAGAGGGAAAGAGAGGGGTAGAAAGTGAGAGAAATTAAAAAATGATAGAGACTAAGGGTGAGAATTATAGAGGGAGAGGGAGAGAGAGGGATACATTAGGAGAGATCCAAAAGAGGTGGGATATATAGGAGGGGATATATAGAGTAAAAAACAGGGGGGGGTGAGAGGGAGAGAGAGAGAGGGGGGACAGAGAGAAAGAGGAGACTAGAGAGCGACATGGAGAGAATATGGAGTGGAAGGTAGAGAAAGAGTGAGATGGGAAGAGATAGAGGGTTATAAAGGGAGAGGGAGAGAGAGAGAGAGAGAGAGAGAGAGAGAGAGAGAGAGAGAGAGAGAGTACAAAATGGAGAGATATGATGAGAGAGAGAGAGAGAGAGTTAGTGAGAGATAGAAGAAGTGTCATAGAGATGTATATATTGAAAAATAATGAGCAAAGGAGATAGTGAGATAGGTAGAGAAAGAGGGTGTAGGAGAGAAGAGAGTGCGTGAGAGAATGGAATATATTAATGAAGAGATAATGGAAAATATTGAGTGAAATAGATAGCAAGAGGGAGAGAATGTGATAGAGAGAGATAGAGAGTGAAAATTTATGAAGAAGAGAGAGAGGGAGAGAATGTGATAGATAGAAGATGTGGAAGAGAAAAAGTGTCTAAGTGAAAAATAAGAAGATAGAGAGTGAGGAAGTGGGGGGAGAGAGAAAATTATAGTGATATGAAGAGAACGATATGGAAAGAGATAGTAAGAGTGAGGGAGGGAGGGAGGGATATAAAGAGATTATGTGGGAGATTGAGAGTGTGATAGAAGGAAATAAGAGAGAGAAAGGTAGGGGAGGGAGAGGGAAATTTATAGTGAGAGGAAGAGAAAGAGAGGGCAGGAGAGTGAGAGAGAGGGAGGGAGAGAGAGGGAGAGTGAGATGTATTTATATAGATAAGTGGGTGAGAGAGAGAGAGAGGTAGTGACTTAGGGAGGGAGAAAGACAAAGAGAGAGAGAGAGGGAGGGTAAGTTTTAGAGGGAGATAGAGAGAGTGAGAGATAATGTTAGAGAGAGAGGGAGATAGATAAATAAGGGGAGAGAGAGTGAGAGAGAAAGGGTGGGCGAGAGAGGGAGTGGGATAGATAAAGGGGGAGAGAGGGGGAGATACAGAGAAAAAGAAAAACAAAGTGACATGGTGAGAGAGTAAGAGAGAGGTAGAGAAGGATAGGGTACATGAGAGAGTGTGCGAGAGAGAGTAAGAGAGACAAAGAGAGATAGTTGGATTGAGGGTGATAGAAACATATAGTGAGAGAAAGAGAGAGAAATAATGTGAGAGAGAATGAAATAGGGCGGGAGGGAGGGGGATGTTTTGTGAATGCTTTCAAACAAAACTCTCTATTATATAGGTCCTTTTACTAACAATTACATTCTCTTTTGAAATCAAGAGAAATTCAAATTATAAACAACTCTTTAGTAAACTATCAACCATATTGAATAAATAAAATAAGAAGAAATCATAAACACAAAATATGATAAAAAATTTCATTCAACGTGGACTACATCGATGGGCCCTAGGTCAAGAGTTGGGAGGTCTCTTCATTAGTATTTTCAAGAAGATGATGAGTACAGGATGCAATATTTTTCAATACAATGATGAACCCCTTATCTACAGTGACATGTATCTCCCAAGAGATATTTTCCTATAAAAATACTCACTCACAAGATGTTCTCCTTCAACATGAAAAAGGAAAATATCTCTTATAAAGTCGTATACAATTATCCTCTCGCAAGCTTGCATACATTTACCTCAGATTCCAATCATAATCTCATTAAAAATCAAATGAACACATGGAAAAAATAGACTTTATACCTCCACATCTAGGGATGACTTGAAATCATCTACACAAATGAAGAAATAACCCATGCCATTGTGTTCCTTGTGAAAAACTATGAAACTTGAGCATAAACAGGACCCCTTTCTTTCATAGTCAAATTTTCACTCCTGAGGAATATTTTAGATTCCTCACAAGATTCTCTCCTGAGATTGAGAGAGAATTTTGTTGCTTAGATGAAGAAATGGACTGCACCATCAAACTCTTAGAGAAACATTGGTTCAAATGAGTATAAATTTGACATATTTCTAACACCATCAAAACTCTATCCTGGGGAATATTTCAGAATCCTTAAGATTCCTTTTCTTGTGATTCCATATCCTAGACCTCCATAATGGTTCCACTCTCCTTAGTTTGCATTCAAGTCATGGTTCTACTATCTTGGCTTCAATTCCTTCGTGGTATTGGGTTTCGTACTTTCACTCATAATTCCACCTGCATTCTTTTGCGGCTTCACTATGTTGGTCCTAACGGTGGAATAAAAACTATGGTTTTCATACAAAAGTATTGGTGGAGTTTCCATATCCCATAGATGTGGTGATTTTATTGGTTTAAGGTAAATAAATAATTTTGTTGGGGTCGCCTAGGTTCTAACCCACAACCCACCTGTTTTATTTTGTAAATATGGTATTTTGTGGTTCCACCATTGTGCAGTAGTTATGGTTCCACTGAATGGTTTTTGGAAACATTAATAATGGGCAGCATCTGGTTTTTTGCTTCATAGTTTGGGGCCGATAGTTGGGTAGGTTGACCATTTTATTCTGGAGAGTTCGATCTCCACTGACCCCATATATATGGAGGTACGTTATTTTTGGTTGGGTCACAGACTTGTTGGGTTTTTTAATATATATTATGTATATAGAGGGTCAAGAGATAGTGAGACTTGAAATCCTTCCATTCCATATATATATATATATATTATTTTTTTTATTTTTTAAACAATAATAAAAAAATATTGAGAGATTTTTTGGTGGTTATTGGAAAATTAAACATTTTAAAAATTGACCAATTCTAGCTATCGTGTACTTCCAAAATTTCAGTCAATTACATTTTGCTAATTTCAACGGATTCTTCCAAATTTATTCGATCGTGAGAGTTAGCGAAGCCTCCAAATTTAGCTCGAGACAAAAGTACTCATCCTTTTGACCTAAAATTTGACTGCTAATAGCTTGGGCAGACAAAGTCACATTTGATTTCCATCTATCATTTGAATTAGGATGAAGAGATATTTTATTTTTTCCTGCCTTTGATGAGATCAAAAGACTTCAATTTTTATCCTCTCTAGAGCCACCTGGATCACACCATGCATAGAATTATATATGAATTTAAATATGATATTTTAATATTGTTTTAAAATTACTCAACACATGGAAATAGTCCTTTTTTGAGTTCTAACCTACCTACTTAATAAAGAAATCAAATATTTGTTAATCTAGGAATATGGAATTTTGATAATAGCGGGAAGACATAAAATTAAGGAATGTACCAAGAAATGCACAATTTTGAAATAAAATCACATAATTGTTTATTAATATTTTAGAAGAGGAATTAAGTTAAAACATTAAAATTCTGGCCTTTGTTGGATAATTCCTACATTAAAATCTAAATGAGTAAAATGAGTGCCCATAGATTATCCATTGTAAACTAAGATATAAAATGAATCCAATCACATGCAAAATAGTTCCTTCAGTAGAATTATTGAAGACAAATCCTAACATGACTTGATTCCATAGGTAAATGTTCCCAAGCGATTTTAGTTGGGTGTAGATTTTCGTTTTATGAGGAATATTTTTTAACCTATCCACTAGGTTTGATCCCACTATATGGCATATTTCCCTTATTTATTTAATGATGATTCATAAACCTAACATGTGACCTAAATAATTTCAAGTTCACTTTGGTTAGTAGCATAGAAATGAGGGGGAAAGCATGGGAGGATACTCTTGAGATAAGTTACTCACAAAAGAAAATATCTTCCTAAATGAAGTGTGCCAATATTGGGGATTAAATGAGTAGACAAGCTTGAATGAGATATTTATGTTAAGTTTCACTAGAATCCACATGCATGAGTTTATTGATTAACTAGAAAATTGTGCCCTTTAATTGTCCATGCAAGTACTAACTAAAATAAAACTAGAAATACATGTGAAGTGTGAAATATAAATATGATCTAAATTGGAACTAAAGTGAGGATGGTATGTATATACATCATCCTCTCCCACACAAGTTCTCCTATACCCCCATTATTTTTATATGGAAATATTGAATGGGGTTCGTATGGAAACAAGTTACTACTATATGTAAGTTTTTTTAAGGAGATTTACCTCGCTAACATATCGACATCCACATCTATCACACATGACTAGGTTTTATAAATAAATGTATCCTATACTAGTTACTACTATGAAATTCTCTATATGTTTTTAGAGATACTAAAATTCCACCGTGATTGGGATCATTTCTTTGGTTTTCATAAGGAAAAATGGAAGACTAGAATATAGAAAAGGGATTGAGAAAATCCGCATGGAAAATATTTTTTGAGGTATTGAGGGGACTATCTAGAGAATATAGTTTATTTCAATGAAACTATGATACTACTAGATACCTTGTGCATTCTTGTTTACAATATTTTAATGCTCATGCTTGTTTTCAAATACAATTCCTTCCATTTTTTAATGAACAAATACATTAATAAATGAATTTACTTGAAGGTGACACTTTTAATTTGTAGATATCCATTTAACACATTCCTTCTACCATGTTATCTCCATCACCAAAAGCTATTTCCTTTATGATCCTTTCATCTTGAAGTCAAAATCCATTGCATAAAGAGTTATCATTCAAATCCTATTTAAGAAATATAATGCATGCATAGGGATAATTCCTTCATGGATAACATTCAAAGCTAAGGGATGTGAATGCATTCATCATATATCTTTTGTCCTCTTTAAATAATACTACAATTCTGTGTATACCTAGAAAATACATTTTAAGTGTGTATATTATAAAATTCAATCCAATATGGATTTTTTATTTTCTAGTGTCAATGAAATTAAATAAAATATTATATTTCCCTACATGTATAAATCTCATTTATGTGATAAGTTGTATTGTGAATTTAATATATCCACACACACACACACACATATAATTTAACTTGTAAAAAATCCAAAATCTTGTAAGAAAATAAAAATTGGTAACCCAATATACACTAAAATGTATTACTATGTGCTACTTATTTAGAATCATGAAAGTCGATTGAAAAATTAATTATTTACAACAAAATTTAAAGGAAAAAATTTAGCACCCCATGAATGTATCAAAAATAAATCTGAATCCATTTACTATCTAAACCTTGAATCAAATAAATCTTAGCTAATAAATAAAATAACCCCCACTCATTAAACTCTTTTAGCTCTTGTGTGCTACATCTTACTCAAAAACATCACATTGCTAAATTATAAAATCGATAATATAGATCACTCAATTCCTTGAGATGTTGTTTTTGTGTAATAATGTAATATTCCCAATTAGCGCAAGCTAATGGGAATGTACAATTTTGTTTCATTTTTCTTGTTGCATGAATGAAATTGTAAAGGAGGATCAATAAACTCCTAAAAAACAAAATAAATCAATGCCCCATGTGAACAAGGCCAAATCGAGGCTGCCTTAGCAAAACACCCTTATGTTTGAAAGGGATTAAGTCATTTGACTGGGTCAACTAGACCAAATCAACATCGCTATCTAGATACATTGAATCACCTAGATGCACAACGCAATTTTAGTTGGAGGCTAATCATGTGAATGCAGCTAAATCATTGAGATGGTTTAGGGTTTGGCAAGGTTTCCATCTTATTTAAGGAGGAGGAGGACAACATGAGAAGGGTTGTTGAAGATATTATTTCTGAAGGATTTTTCTACTTAGACACTTCTCATTCTCTAGCTATTTAGCTTAGAATAGTGATGTTTATCACTAGGGTGTTCCTGATCAGGAATCCCACCTCTTTCATTGAGTAGCTCTTGGAGGAGTATTTCATTTCTTGACCACTATCAGGCATTTGGCCAAGCTCTTATTCCAAATAGAATGCAGATCCTATTGAATTTTTGGTTTCCTTTGTAAGATGCAGCAAGTGGAGGCTATATCTATTCAGATCTAAGCCATTCTAGTGCCTCTTTTAAGTGGGAAAGCCTTTTATCCCCCTGGAAAGAGAGTATTGGATGAGGAGAGCTAATTTTTAGATCTTGGCTTGAGGCCACATCATGATCTAGAGCCTACAACACAATCCATCTTCCAAAACTGTGTTATTTGCAAGGAGAAAGTTTCAGGGTGTTTTGGCACTTCAAGGAGGAGAGATCTCTAGTGTTGAGAATATGCCCTTCACTGTGGTGATCCGTGGATTACAGATATAATCCATGTTACATTCATATCTAATCTAAATACTAATGTATTTTCTTCAGAAATTCTAAATCATTCTACAAATCAGTTGCATTAGATCTCAGATCTACTCCATGTACATCATTTTCTACTGAAAACCCCAAGGGGATTTTGAAGAGGGGACTCTATAGTGTACAGATCTGATATATATCTATATTTTTGTACATAGATATTCTCTAGATATTAAGTGTAACTTACAACTCTTTTTAGCTAATAAAATAACACTGTCAAGCTTGTACAGTCATATCATCTGGTTGCAACCTCTTATTTTGAGTATTTCTTCATGCAAAGTCTATTGCTTTCTATTTTGTAATGAAAGGGATTCAATATAAATATGATTTATTGTTATAAAAAATCATATTGAGCCTCCATATTGGCCTCCTACATATATTTGGCTGAACTGCATTATTTTCTGAGCAGTTTTGTCACATAGTGTTGCAGTCCCATCATTGGGTAATTTCCAGCTGTACTAGGTATGGGAGATCTGTTTGACCCACCTAGAAATATTTTTTTTTCTGATATACTCTTGGATTTGGGTCTTATATTATCATATCTAAGGGATCTAAGGGCTGATTTCCAGTGCTGTAGCATACATTTTTGAAAAATTCATTTTTCAGACATGCCTTGCTAGCAGTCCCAACTTGGGGATATTACAGTGGTATCAGAGAAGCTATCTTGGCACAACCTATGATTTTCTTATTGAAGAGCCAATATGTCCTTTCATGGAAAGAAAATACTAATGGAGAAGTGTAGTTACACTGAAGACACAGAAGTAAAGGGTCCAAACCCTTTATCTAAAAGATTGAAAGGGAAAGAGTTCTCAAAAACTCTATTCCAAACTATGCATGAGCTAAGGAATGAAATCAAGGGAATGAGGACTGAAATACCAACAAATATTTTGGAGATTTTTTCACATGAAGGAAGTCCCACTACTTCATATGATGTGTGTGAGCATTCAGCCACACAATCTCATCTACAATTTTGTAGCATGCCTACATTCTTTGCAAAAGGAGAAGAAGAAGGAGAGACACCAGAAGAGTAGACTCTTCGTGACTATCTCCAAGAATATGAATCTTAGTCTAAAATATTCAAAGAGAATCTAAGCTTCCCAGAGTTTTGTCAACTCAAAGAAGAGAGAAGATCCAATAGAAACATTAGAAGAAGAGGGTGCATGCAGCACACCTTGGGTAGAACCTTCCTACCTACATTTGATGGATCACCTAAGGACTCAGCCAAGTCTTGGGTAAAGAAGCTAGGTAGATATTTTTAGCTGCATTAACTTTCTAAAGAACAAGTCATAAGAGTAGCAGTGCTACACCTCCAAGGTAAAGCTTATGCCTGGTGTTTATTTGAGTCTTCTTCATTAAAAAATGTAAACATCTCTACTTATGCAAATTTCACTAGGAGGTTAGTGAAAATATTTGATTCTATGCCATCTGAAATTTCAGTGGGTAAAAAAACTAAGCCCAAGAAATCAGGACCTTTGCATGAGATGGAAATATCCATGAAGATAACTCCATTTCATAACATTGTTGAAGGGGTTAAAGATCTGCTACATGTTTTTCCAAGGGAAAAGGCCCCACTTTAGCAAGAACCTTCTTCTCAAGAAGAAGACATGAGTGTTCCTTTTTCAAGGAGAGATAAAGAGAAAGGATCTCTTATTGATGAGGCATACTCCATTGATGAGGAGAATAAAGAAGAAGAACTCAAAGGTTCCTCCATGACTGTGACAGAAGGAGGAGATATATTTTTATTGAGAAATGGAGATGAAGCCATTGCTTACACTAAGAGGACTCTTGTATCTTTGCAAGAATGCCCCAAGGATCCTATACATGATGAATATGAGCAACATGTGTATATGATGATAGAAAAAGAGACAAAAAAATGGAGGAAATGTGTTCAAACACTGCATCCAATTTTTGGAACACACACTATGATGGATCAGTCCTTTGTGATCAAGAATCTTGAAACCAAGGAGATGATGGGTGTTCATGAGTTAACTGCATCTAAAGGGAGCACCTTAGACTGTGAGATCTTTCAGAAGGTAGGCGATGAAGAAAAATATGGGGGAGTTTCTCCAATTTCTCCTTATCATGATAATTCCACATAGAAATCAGAGATGGATTTGCGCAGTGGAAGCAGTCATAATATATTCCCCTCCATTGTTCACATGGGAATGAGCTATGAGACCTCATTATATTGTGGTGGACCACCTGAGAAACCACTTGATTTAGATTTGATGAAATATGTTTCATGCATTGATGCTCCTTTCATAGAACCAAGGAGGAAGGGAGAATTAGAAGACCATGCTTTAGTGCTGAGACTATGGGGAAAGTACAAGGAGAGGGAAATAGTTTTTCCCTTAACATCACTATCCATTCCCTCATCTCATACTGCGTTGAGAAAAGATGCTGTAATAATGAAGGATGACACCATCATGAAGCAAGGAAGGAAATCCTTGAATTAGAAGACAAACTTGTTTGGAGGATCCTCTTCCATACATGATGAGAGATGGTGGTCACACATGCATACTTTGGCAAAAACAAGGAGTTTTTGGATAGATGATGTCCTTCCATGGGATATTAACTTCCAAGAACTCCCATCTTCTTTTGAGCATGTGCATGTGAAAGGAGGGAAGCAAGGAAGGACTAGCAACCTTCCACCTTGTACCTTTGGCATGGGAGATGTCAAGGAGCAGAAAAATGGGAATCTTGGCTTTCCAACATACACCTTTGACATGGGAGATGTCAAGGAGAAGAAAAAAAACATTGCAGACACTTCATATGACACATTATCAATGCTGTCATTGTTGGGCACATTAGATCCCTATTGGAAATCCCAACTGCTGGTGGAATATTCCAAGGATCTTCATACTTGCATGATTCTTGATGACTAGTTGCATGAAGAGAGCTATTCAATCCTTGATGGAGTCATCTATAATCATGGTAGGATATTCTTGTCTAGAGCTTCCAAGCTCAAGGAGAAGTTACTATAGAGGGCTTATGAAGAGTTATATTTCAGCCACACATATTCTATGAAGCTCAACAACATCATTTTGAGGAGATATTATTGGGAGGGCTTTGAAAGAGAACTATATCAGCATTGTTAGAGATGCATGGACCTTGTGGAGTTGGAGTAGCAACATGACTCTAAGGAAGAGTTAAATCATCCCTCTCTTTCTTTCTTTGAAGGAAGAGTAGATCTATGCACCACTCCATTGTTAGGAGGAGGATTGTTGGTGAAGAGCATGCTCTTAGTACATATGTTTTATATTCTAATTTCATGCATCCTTACACCATGTTTTTGCAGGCCATGACTCCAAGGAGGAGTGATATATTTTTTAAGCCTCATGGCCAATATTGTGTCCCAAATTTTTTTAAATTGGGCCACTCCCTTAGAAGAAAAAGGGAGATTTTTCATCATGATGGGTGCTTCCCAAAGGCACCAAATATATCTCATACTTTTAGCTAAGGTGAGATGGTATGGGAAGTAAGTAAGTGGTGGGAAAAAAACTTACCACATCTTGGTTTGATGCAAGTAGGGGATGCTCTGCGCTCGTTCCACATGTGGGACTATGATCCACCTCCATGTGCACACATTTCTGTTTGTTTTTACATTTTTTTGATCCCCTATCTTGATGATGTAATTGTACTTTTCATGGGGATGTATGGAGGAAGAGGGAAAGGAATGCATGTGCCCTATGGGATGACTACACTCCCTGTACTTTCTTTCTTATATTTCAGAGAGGGCATTGGGAAAACCATGATTGTTTCATGTGATTCATTATTTCCTTATGGGATGAGTTGTTTGCCTCTCATGAGAACATTGTTGGAACAAGTCATGGATGGATGGATTGGTGATCACTTAGCTTATGGTAGAGGCTTATCATTTGTTTGTGTCACCAATGGGGGAGGAAAGGAGTTGTATTACTCACCTTATTAGTTGCTTGAGGACAAGCAACATTTTAGAGGGGAGGATTGTAATATTACCACTTAGCCCAAGCTAATTGGAATGTACAATTTTGTTTCATTTTTCTTGTTGCTGTTGCATGAATAAAATTGTAAAGGAGTATCAATAAACTCCTAAAACAACAAAATAAATCAATGCCCAATGTGAACAAGGCTAAATCTGGGTTGCCTTAGCAAAACACCCTTATGTATGAAATGGATTAAGTCATTTGACTGGGTCAACTGGACCAAATCAACAACGTTGTCTAGATGCATTGAATCACCTAGATGCACAACGCAGTTTTAGTTGGAGGCTAATCATGTGAATGCAGCTAAATCATTGAGATGGTTTAGGGTTTGGCAAGGTTTCCATATTTTTTAAGTAGGAGGAGGACAGCATGATAGGGGTTGTTGAAGATATTATTTCTCAAGGATTTGTATGCTTAGACACTTCTCATTCTCTAGTTGTTTAGGCATTCGTTTAAGCTCTTCTTCCAACTACAACGCAGATCCTATTGAGGGTTTGGTTCTCTTGGTAAGATATAGCAAGTGGAGGCTAGATCTATTCAGATCTAAGACATTCTAGTGCCTCTTTTAAGTGGGAAAGCCTTCTATCCCCCTGGCAAGAGAGTATTGGATGAGGAGAGCTCATTTTCAGATCTTGGCTTGAGGCCACATCATGCTCTATGGCCTATAGCACAATCCATCTTCTAGAACTGCGTTATTTGCAAGGAGAAAGTTGCAGGGTCTTTTTGCACTTCAAGGAGGAGAGATCTCTAGTGTTGGGAATATGCCCTTCACTATGGTGGTCCGTGGAATACATATCTAATCCATGTTCCATTCAGATTTGATCTAAATACTGATGTATTTTCTTTATAAATTCTGAATCATTCTGCAGATCAGCTGCATTAGATCTCAGATCTACTCCATGTACATTGTTTTCTGTTGGAAAACCCAAGGGGCTTTTAAAAAAGAGAATCTATAGTGTACAGATCTAATATAAATATATCGTTTTCTACACAAATCTGATATATATCTAAAGTGTAACTTACAGCTCTTTTCAGCTAATAAATAACGCTGTCAAGCTTGTACATTCATATCATCTAGTTGCAACCTCTTATTTTGAGTATTTCTTCATGTAAAGTCTATTGCTTTCTATTCTGTAATGAAAGGGATTCAATATAACTCTAATTTATTGTTATAAAAAATCATATTGAGCCTCCATATTGGCCTCCTACATATATTTGCCTGAAATGAATTATTTTCTAAGTAGTTTTGTCACATAGTGTAGTAGTCCCATAATTGGGTAATTTCCAGTTGTACAAGGTGTGGAAGATCTGTTTAACCAACCTAGAAATATTTGTTTATGATATCCTCTTGGATTTGGGTCTTAGATTATCATATCTAATGGATCCATGGGCTGATTTCCAGTGTTATAGCATACATTCCTGAAAAATGCGTTTTTCAGACATGCCTTGCTAGCAGTCCCAATTTGGGGATATTACAAATAAGTAAAGTGATAATTTGTTAGTGGATGGAGTATGTGATTTAGTAACCATTGGTTTCAAAAACTAAGGATATGATTATTTTTTTCTTACTAGAATGGATAATAATTTCCTAAGTGTGAGTATCCAATACAATACAAGTTCTAAAATATGGTCTAGAGTATATTATCACTTCTATAGTAAAATCAACCAAAGGGAATATGATGAGTTTAGTAAATAATAGTGTGAATATAGTTTCACATAAGAAAATATCATGGAAAATATTCCTCTTATTTATTGGTCTATTATCCTTGAGCATATAAACATGGAATTATTTTTTTCCTAACTCTAGATCATTTTAAGCAAACAATGTTTCAAATAAGAACAAAATCACTCCTTAACAAATAGGTAACTTGAAGGAATGCATCAAAAGGCTTTACCATTTCCATGTATATTACTAGAACTATGTGGGTTTGCATCACTAAGGAAACAATACTTTGGAAAACTAGTTGGGTAAGGTACCACTCCTTAGATATATTCAAAACATGTATATCTAGTATTATTAGATGGGACATTTTAATTTATTACTTGGAATTATTTATAACATGGCCGATAGGAATAGGAATATATTTGATGGCCCTCAGTATTTTGAAATAATATTGACACTCCAAAGGGTATCATATTTATTTATTGATTCAGGGTTCTAACAGACTTAGTAGGGGTCCACACTATGTGTATAGCTTGTAGTTATATTTTTCCTTTGCTAAATTCTATGAAAACATTGAGATGAGATCTTGTCACTCAAAGACAATTCAAGCTTCTATATGCTATAGGAAAAATTTAGGATTGTAGTAGTAAATGGAAGATAATAAGAAAAGATAACATATATGATAAACATGGGAGAAAACCATCTTATATATGAAAAAACATATGCATTTTATTCTGAAAAAACAAACCCTAGTTTTGCAGAAAAGACCATTTTTATAGCAAGTTAGTTCAAAGAATACCATTGGGATATTGGCTTCTAGATTTCATATTTATTATTATAGTGATGTTTTAACATGTCAAAGAATACTAAAATTTATTTGGATGATAGTTTGCATGAGTTTCAGATGCAAAATTCAATTAATTACAACAATCCTTCTTATGCTACAAAAGAAATTCGAGTGAGTAGGAAAACATTAGTGGTTTGAAGGAAAATTGATCTAAGTGGAGGAAAATACACTATCAAGAATTAATTTCCATGTTCTTATGTCAATGAATTTTTTATTTTTTTACCACACATGTGTCAACTTCCGGAATATGCAAAGTACATGGAAGAACAATCAAAGTATTTTTAAAGTCATCATCATCATGCAACTTCTATATTTCCATTGTAATCCCAAATTCAACAGCCTTATGGACCATTACTATAAAACTTATTCTAGTATGTGTATGAATCCATTTAAAAAATATAGGTAATCCTATGATCCTCAAAAAAATGTTTCATTCTCGGGAATATTTTTTCCTCCGTTAGTTATTTTTGTTTTTTGACAGTTATAACTTGTAGATTTTTTCTCCCACTCATACCTCAAATATATGGTGGTGCTTGATCATAAGGTATTAGGTGAGTCTTATTGTTATTGAGTCTATGTAAATTTTAATACTAGATCATCTATCAAGTGTTGCAAAATTTGGTTACGTGTAGTGTTAATTTTTTAATTGTCACATTTTCGCTTCTGATGGGATCTCCATGCAACATTTTGTGTAAACAGTGTTGTCTATAGAAGTTGTTTGCGGTATTACTACTTGATTATAAACCTCAACTCTTAAAAGTTGTAAATAGTCATACTTTGAGGGTGGAAAATATATGTAAACCCATTTGGAGTAATTTATTTATTTTTTTGGGAAAATGGAAAAGTAATTTGTTGGAATTTTTTCAACAAAATTAAAAAAGAGAGAAACAAATATTCTCTCCATGTGGAAAAATTATTAAAAATCGACGAAAAAATTTCAAAAAAAAAGGAATTAGGTTAGTAAATGAGAAAGGAGGCATAAATGTCCTACTCAAAATATTTTTTGGGCCAAAAAATTAATTTTCAAGGGAAAATTGAATTTCTTAGTCTACGAGGTTATTTTGAATGGGAAAATTTTGAGAAAAATATTTTTGAAGGTTTAATAGCGGTCGAAAACCACTCTTAAGTCAAAAAATGGTCCACGAAAATAAATAATAAAGGAAATCAAAATTATTTTTTGAACTTTTGAAACAAGATCAAAGGTTCAAACTTTTCTAAGAGGGATGAAGCAACATATGAAGTAAACTATCCATTTTTCGACTTTGAGGGGGCTCATGCTCTCAGTTTTCTATATAAGGAAGTTACTTCTCTTAATTGTATCATCATAATATCATGAAACATTTGTAATTGACCTCTAAGTAAAGATATTTTGGTCTGTTATACTTTCTTTTTTGAAAAAATGAAGAAGTGTTTTGGGTTCATTCATGGTGGTGCTCCTCCTATACTTCTTGGGGGAAATGTTTGTATAAATTATTTTCTTAATGTTGTATTGATTAAATTAATTTTTTCTTCATTTCATTAGCCAAATGTGAATTAACTATTTGCACATGTAAATTGCATTAGTTATTGGGTTTAGAGAAGAATTTTAGTTTGATTGATCGATAAGGTATCTCAATGTCTTGATATTTATTGTGTTTTATAACCTATATTGATCTAACAAATTGGTCTTGAGTTTGTACATATCATTCTAGTATTTATATCTTGAGTGTGAGGAGAAGTATTTAGTTGTACCGATCAATTCCTAAGAGACATAATCTCAAGAGACCATTTTGTAAAATTCCAAAGACTTATCTGATGATTTTTTTTATAGATATTCTTAGCTATTGCTCATCTATAAATATTATATTCTTATCTATCATTATTTATTTGTTCATTAATTGAATAAATCTATTGATCAGAGCCATTATTTTTAATCAAGGAACCCTCATTATTTGATCTAGCCTTTGTATGTTCATAAATAGATCTCTTGTATATAATTTATGACCATTGTGTATGTTTGCATATTTTTTATATGTCGATTTGGGTTTTTTGTTGAAAATCCAAAGAAATGTCTAGCATTTCTCTTTGATTTTGTTTGTAGATGTAGTTATCTGAAGGATCAAGAAGAAATTCATCTATGAAGGTTATAATTATCACCTAGCTTAGACGGATATGGTCTCTGGCTCAATTCTTCAAATATTTGAGGGCCACTTAGGCTATCATCCTCTCTCTTGAGGACCATAAGCATCTAGGTCCCTTGTAGGCCTCTAAAAGGGAGATATTCAATTTTTTGTCACCAAATATCATAAAAAAATTTATTTTTACGGAGTCACAGGGGGGTTTGTGACCCCTTTCTCACAATAAAATTAATTTACTTCTTTCGCAAGGTTTTAGTATAAAACTTTTCTAAATATTTTTTTCAAATTATTTCTCAAATTTTTCAATTGAAAATTTGAATTGCATTTCAAATTTGTATATCAAATATAATTTTTTTTTACTCAATTTATATTGATAAATTTTCTTTGGGATGGCCACTAGACTTTTTCCTGATTCCTATCCTAGCTGCAATACTTTAGAGCTTGCTTTTTCTAGCCACACAAAATCTAGGACTTCTCACATTTTTCCTTTTATTTTAAGGACTATCCATTGGATTTTTGCAGGCATATATTCACACTTGTAAGGGGTTTATCAATCATTTTTGGTCCAATATCTAGCCTCTTTAATTTAATCCTATGAAACTATTTCTTGCAGACTAGACGCAAAGCCTTAGAGGCATCTTTCCTCATAGATGTGAGCTTAATGAATCTTGCATACCCTTCTAAACTAAAATGCATTTATTTGAAGGGTAATAACATTAAATTTGAATATTTTGAGACTTAAAAATATTTACAATTTATCCAACAAATTTCATTCAATTATTTCTAGCCTTCCTTCTCATAAGGTTGTGGAATTTTGAGGTCATATTCATCAAGCTCGTGTCTCTCTTGAGGCTTGGGAGCAAGTCATTTGTCATTAAAGATTGTCATTTATTGGATTGTCCCTTCCTATTTGAATTTTTTTAACTTTAGGAGTGATTTTTTGTTCTAGAGGTGTTAAGAATCTTCGTAATCTCCTTAAGGTATTGGAAGATCCTTTCTAATTTCCCTAAAGGGTTTCTTCCTCATTGAAAAATTCATAATAAAATTTATTTTCTTGATTTAAGGGAGCTTGGGATTCAATCGCATGGTATCCCCCTCATTATTTGTAAGGGAGGAGCCTTCATATTCTTACTTTATTTGTCTTTGTTCTAGTCTTACATTTAGATATTAATATTTTCTATTTATCTCATTTCATTGGATTAAATTTCATCAATATAATATATATCTAGTCTTTTGAGTTTAATTTTATCATTTTTTTTTGTTATTAATATCATGTACCATTATTTACTTACTGTTGCATCGTTTTAGTCTCACTTATTTCAATTTTCATATCATATAAGTGGAGAAAAATCTTAAAAGGGATTATAACTAAAGGCATTCAGATTGTTTCCATCGTTTCATTGAGTAAATGTTAAATTGCTTCATTGGTTTACTATTGGGGTCTTATGATCTTTTGTTTTAAATGATATTCGATAAGCTTGGTTATAATTTATTCAACACTCCTTACATTGAAGCATCTTTCCATAATTGTACCTCATTGAAATAATCATATCATCATTGTCATTGCCATTATCATCTTAGATTTAGATTTGAATTCCTAAAATTTAGCTACAAGAATAAGATTGGTTGATAGAAAGTTAGGATCACCTTCTTCACATCCAAATTAAGAAACTTGACACTTAAATAATGGTTAAAATGAGTTACATTTAGTTTCTCAAGTGGTCAAGTGCCTTGTAGCAATGCAGGAATTTGGGTTTCTAGAACTCTTGTGTAGGTATCATTAATGAGGCCTTAGCCTCCTTCCCTAACATTTCTCCCAACAACATTTCTTTAAGACTTGCTTCAATAATATAGGGGAATATATTCATACTTAGTATAGGCATATAATTAAAATTAACCAAGATCATGCATTTCACATGTATATATCTTGCGTTCCTTCATCATCATTTAATTGATCATTGTAATTGCAATTGTGAGCTCAATATGTAATTGTAAGTCTAACATTATTGTACTTTTTGTTTCAAATTTATTGGCTTTATGTTAAAAATTTGCAACTGAGGGATGAATTTATCCTAGAAGAAATCATATCTTTTGGTTTTTTTTGAACAACCTATAATAAAATTTCATTTCTAATAATTCTAATATGAATTTCCAAAAATAATAAGTCACATCTCAATTTGGAAGTGACTTTCCAAAGATATAAACTCACGTCTAAATGATCAAGGATAATATCGTCATATGGAATCTACTTTAAAATCAAATCAATCATGATTATATAATTCAAGAATTAATATTTTTATCCTTGCTAGAATTATTATTATTATGATACTATTATTTATAAAATAGCTTAATGTATTTCACCTTTAATGGATTAATAAAAACGAATTCTCTCATGAAATAAGTAAATTGAATTGAGAATCTCTTACTTGGAAATTCAAACCTCTCTCTTTTAATAAAATAATATCTCCACACTTCAGAAAATGTAACTTTCCCTCTCTAAGTTAGTTTATTGAAAAAGCGTAAATTCTCGTCATTAAATGCACTTGTAATTCCCTCATTAAATTCTATTTGTAACTCACACCAAATATTCTCTCACGTCTAAATGTAACTCTCTCTCTCCCAAATTGAAATTATAACCCTTTGATACAAGTGTATCTATCTCTATATTCGTGGGATGAGTTACACTTCTCCTCAAGTAAATCCTCCCTTATGGAATTCAATTCTCCCATTATTGGCTCAAGGAATTTATTAATTTTATAAATCATCTCCTTTATCATATATTTAATCAAGAGAAAGTGAGAGCTGAGATTAGCATGTTCATTGTGAAGAAGGAGAGCTAGAGTTGAGTGTGTGCAAGAGAGGTGTTAGAGAAAGGGAAGAGTTAGAGCAAGTGTGAAGGACAATATCTAATCAATAGAAGGAGGATATGTTGAAGAAAGGAGCAAGATAACTTTAGCTACAAGTTGATCAAACATTGGTTATTTTATTCATTCTCATTCTCTCTCTCTCTACTTTTCTAAAAAATTGAATAAATCTAATATAATAAGAATCATTTCGGTTTTCCCCTTGTGAGTTTTTCCCTGGTCATTGGACCTAACTCTCACCATCTCATATTTGTGCTTCACTATCTACATAAGATCCTTAAGTTTATGTACAATATAAAATTGTTGATATGAAAATTTGTGAAGAATAAATTTTCATTCTAAGTAATTGTAACAATACAGTACATTCACTTTTCTACCAAGTACATTTCGTTTTTTGCAAAACACATTTTACTTTCTGCAAAGTACACTCATTTTTCTACAAATTACATTCATATTTATACAAATTAGATTCATTTACATTCAATTTTCTTCAAATTACATTAAATTTTATGCTTGTACATTCAGTTTAATGCATAGAAATTTCAAGTTTCTACAATTTTTTTTTATATTTTTGTATATAAATTTCATATTTTAACATGGTATCAAAGCCTTGGTGAAGACAAGTGCAAGGAGATCATAGATCGCTTAAAGAGACCGTACTTACTGTTATCACTCAAAAAAATTCAAAACATCATTATGACAAGATTACTTAGGTTCATGGGTCAAAATAGGGTCTTAGGAGTCATTTATTGAGTTTGATCAAGGGAAGTATTAAGTTTTTTATAAGTTTGAGCCTACCCTAGTGTTTAAATAAACTCATTTTTAAGGTCTTTCATGTCAAGTCTTTCATCATTTTAGTATTCATTTCATTTCCTGACTTTTTTGTATCAAAGCCACCTAATTAACCAAGAAACCACAGTTTTGTAGCGCACCACGTTGAAAAAAGTCACTTTGTGCTATGAAATCATTGATAGTTTCATAACACAAACAAAAAAAATTACACTGCAGGCACTACGAAAGCGCGGTTTTGTAATTGTCTTGTCAGTTGAGTTGTCAAATGTCAAAAACCATTGTGAGAGGGTAAGATAGAGGATTTTTGAGTCATGTAATGATAAAATAGAAGTACACACCCACGTTTGTAGTCATCATGGTCAGTATAGGTTATGACTGGGCCATCATTTTTAGTTATAAGAGGACACTTGAAATTCAAATTCATCCTTAATTAGTCATTCTCGTTCCTTTTGAATTCATTCGTAATGTCTGAGCTCTGAGTATCGAGCCAAACTTGTGGTTGGTTCATACAAAGGTTTACTACATCCATATCAGTCAAGGCTGATACATTTACTCAAGCGAGGTTGATATACACATATCAAGCGAGGCTGAAAGATTTATATTGAGCGAGGCTGAGAGTTTCTTTGAAGAACTATGGCAGAGGAAAGAAAAATACACAAAGGAGGACAATGCTCAAGGCATGAACCTGAACACATGAAGGCAATAATTGAAGACCCAGCAGTGATGGAAGCATTCAGAGGAGTAGGTTGCTTACAGTTTTGTGAGAAATTGCAGGGCTATCACACATAGGTATCCAAGGAATTTACTATGAATTTCAATGGAATGACCACTAAAGTGAGGATGCTAAGTTTTTCTATCACACCAAAGGTCATTGTTGCCGTTACAGAGATACCAAGAGGTCAAGAAACCTGGTTCAAAGGGTTCAAATTTAATATGGACTAGTGTAAAGAGGTCATGAAGCCTGAGCACATTGAGATGGATCTCAACAATGCTATCCCTAGAAGCTACATCAAAGACAATTATTCAAAACTGCTGCTCAACATTCAGAAATATTTTACCTGTGAAGGCTGATATCACAAGGTTTATTCATACCATTTAAAATTTCTTCTACACTTCAGTGGTAAGATTTCACTTGAATTACCTTTTAATCTGCATAGAAGCCTTGCAAAGATGGCTAATAAGGTGCAATAAAAGTCTGAGGGGAGTGATACATCTTTATTTCATCATGGCTTAATGAAATTATTAATTTTAGATGAACTTCAAAAGATAGGCAGATATTGGTCCTCATTCTTGTTTGTTAATGGCTCTGAGTTGGAAACCCTAACTCCTGCAAGAAACCCTAAAGCTAAAGGAGTTCCATCACCACTAGCATCAGAACCAAGCCAACCTATGGTTGCAAAAACAAAAGAACCTGCAAGAGTAAAGCCAAGAAAGCAAACTGAGAAAAGGTCAGAGAAAATGAAAATTCTTGATACACGAACTCTCCCACCTGAAAAAAAGAAATCAAAGGTTGTCAAAGATGCAAAACAGGAACAAGATGTCAGAAAACAAGGGACCAAAAGAAAAACTAGAAGCCAAGCAGTGGTTTTGAAAGAAAATACAACTGCTATAGAAGACAGATCAAGGGGAATCTAGAGGATATTCTTCGTGTGATTGACATAGAGGAAACACCTATTGTACAAGCTGAATTCATAAGGGAAGGTGAGAAAAAGTTGAAAAAGGCCAAGTCTACAAAGAGATTAGAGTTTGAAGGGGAGATTGTAGGTTTCATTTTTCAAGCAAGAAAGCCTATGACAGGGCATGCTAGGAAATTAATGGAAGGAAGAAAAGAAGTTCAAAAACCCACTGAGACAACTAAATCACCTAAAGAGATTATTGATCTCTCATCACCCACAGTGAAGGATACAATTAGAAAATTAAAAATGGGAAAAGAGAAAGTGATAGAGAAAATAGAGTTTCCGAGCCTTGAGGAAAAGTTAAAGTCGGAAAATCAGGAAATTGTTGTCATGGAAAATAAAGCTAGAAAACACAGTGTCCAGAAAGTACATTTTAAAAATAATGAAGGCAATGTGGGAACGACAAGTTGATTCTGTTTCTGAAACTTTAGAAAATACAGAGGAACTTGTCAAGTGGACAATTCCAGCAATAAACGAAGCTAAGTTTTTCAGAATAATAAACACCCATCTGAGAGCTACTAACAAAAGACTTAAAGACCAAATGAAGGATTTACAAGAGCAACTAGAGTTAATTCATGATGAACTATAGAGAAAAGGCATTAAAATGACAGTCATAAAAGAACCAATAGGTCAACCAATTGTAAATGAAGAAGGAATGCCTCAAGGAAGATAAAATGAAGTTGGTTTATGGTTTGTATGGTTTGTAGATGATGAGGATAGGTTATATTTTGAGTTTTTTTGGCAACCACAATTTTCATTTGACAAATTTATGAAACAATCTGCATACTCAGCAGTTTCATAGTGCCTCTAGGCCTAAAAAGTAGAAAAGCACTACGAAACTGTTGTAGCTGCCTTTTTTGCTTCTTTTGATGAGTATTTAACGTGTTAGAGGCTGAGTTAAGAGCTGAAATTGCTATGAAATATGTGTTGAAGGGTGATTAAAATGATGCAAGAGGAAAGAGTCAATTTTTTGGAGGACAAAGGCTTGTAATGGCAGCACTACAGAAAGTGCTACGAAAATACTATATTTTCATAGCGTAATATATTACATCCTTTTGAGCAGTTTTTGAAGTGGTTTCAGACAACCGGAGGCTAGGAAAGAGTTATGGGACATGTTAAGCCGACTTTAAATAGCCAAGGACCATGAAATGAAGATTAAATGATAGTTAGAATGTTTAAAGAAGGAAAAATATCCTATGCCTAAAAAACAGGGTATTGTTTGCTATTTTTGTGGAGGTCAGCTAAGTGGTCATAAAGAACTGAATGCCATTATCCAAATTTGACCATGTGATGATACAATTGTCAACGATGTAATTTCAAAGAGATAAGGTTTTTATAGATATTAATAAGGACTTTGAGTCCCTTTCGAAATAGGACTGTCAAGTAGGATACGTGTCTTTTTGCAATAAATTTCATCTTTTATGGTTATGAAAGGTGTTAGTGGATAGAAATTGGATGTATATAGCCTAGAGGTAGATCATCTGAGGATGTAAGAAGTCTATTAAATGCCATTGGGATGAATTTGTCAAGGGTTTGACATTCTTGGCAGAAAAGGAGCTTGTTGTGAATTGACTGTTTTCAACTAATACAGAGATATTCTACTTGAACAACTTGAGATTTTGAAGGGGTTTTTAGTGTTTTCCTATTCTATTTGTATTTCTTATATATCTCATTTGCAGTGGTGTTCATCTATATTACCTAGAATTCATCTATAAGATGCTCTGACTTCCTTTGTAATTGAACAGACTGTGTTTTTACATGTTTCATGTGTGTGTACCTTATGACTAAAAAAATATTATATGCCTCAACTTCCATGTTAAGTAGACTCACTGAATTACTGAGCCCATAAGTCCAATGTATACATGTTGATGTTATTTTCAACCTACATCTATTATTATTAGTTTATTTCCTAAATAGAGTTAGCCATATATATCTTTATCCATATCATTAACCCTTGAGAGAGCCCTCTTAGGCTAAGGATGCTAAACCTCAGTCACAAGATTAGGTTTTAAATAGTTACATGAGATTTTATGGGTTGGAAATGTTGTCATTGATGGCAAAGGAGCAGAGAGCTAGCAGAGGCAGCAAAAGGACAAGAATTAGTCAAGGAGCAGAGGAAGCAAAAGGACAAGAATTAGTCAAGGAGCAGAGGAAGAAAAGGCAGTGAATTGAGAGGTTCAGCAAGAAATTGTATGAGTTAATGGCTCATCTCCCCTTTATAATAATTTTGTGGTGACCGAATACATATATGCTTGTATAGCAGAATTCCTGAAAGAGGAGACAGTTCTGTTGGAACTTGTAATCAAAGAAAATAGCTGTAATACTTTGCGCAAAAGGTGGAGGTTGATTTTTATGTAATCACGGTAAAAGGAGGCTCGATTCCCTTAAGTTCTTGAGCTACTATAGTGTAGAGTAAGTCGAAATCCTAGTCTCTGCGTGGAAAGTGATATTAATATAATCCTGTGTGAGTATTGCAAAATGGAAGTGTTATGGTATAACAGAGTATGAGCGCAGGTTGAATATGAAAGCGAGAACAGAATCGATGGCATAATAGAGTATGAGCGCAGCTTGAATATGAAAGCGAGAACAAAATCAATGGAAAGGCATGGTGCATTAAGGAGTTATAATTCTCCATGTAACAATTGTCTAGGCCTGTAGAGATGAGTCGTTGGTAGTTGCAGTATGGACCAAGAAACTGTGTTGAGGAATTGCACATGAAAGGCAGAGTTCATATATATATATATATATATATATATATATATATATATATATATATATATATATATATATATATATATATATATATATAAGCACGACGGAACTCTGAGGGAAAAGGAGAGGAACCACGAGCACTGTGAACAGTGACAGCGGGCTTGCAAAACCAACCCCACCCATATCGCACTGCCTTTGTATGGTAAGCTATATTTCCAATTCGAACGCAATCAATGCCATAGGCTGACACGTGGCCTTAAGCGGTTTGGAGATACCACTCTCATTGCGAGTTAAAAGCCCATGCATCTAAGTCACGTGAGATTTTATTGAGGACGTTGGATCATCTGAAGCAGTGCGACGTGTTGTCCTCCGTTGGATGTGGAAGGGTCGTTAGTGTGGGGCCCAGTTCTAATTTTGATCGGGACTATTCAAACTACGGTTGCGAGTTTAACCGAGGTATGTCTGATGTGGTTTATTTTTGTTATAACGCTTCCAAAATTGAAGAAGGATGTAATATATATATATGGATATATTGTAGTGCACATATAATGGTTGTTTATGTGAAGTTGGCACAATATGAATTGTGTGAAAAGATCGAAGGACAGTTGCAATTGAAATGTTCTATGAACATTTAATTAAGGTCACGTATACATGTAGATTGAATCTAAGTCGAGATTGAGAAGGGAGTTAACATGATGTGAGGACTCCACATGTGGAGATCGATGAGTTATATGCAATACGGGGTTTAACCTTAGGCCAACAAAAAATAGAGCTCCCGCCTGCAAAAGAATTATAAGAGGGTGTATTGTATGGTTTTATAACCCTTGAGCTTCCACATTTTTAAGCTGGATAGGAGGTGTGTGGTTTCTTAACTAAAAGAGGATTTTATTTAATATCTCAATTGCAGATTGAGATATTAATATACACAGATATGATTAATTTGTCAGTTAACAGGAAGCAGAGTATGCTGATGTTGCCAGATTGTAATGTTATAAGTGCTTTCACATTGTTTTAAAGGCATTGAACGATTTATTAAAGTATTAAGAGCTTAAGTCGGAAGATACATGAGTTGTATAGTCTTAAGGTTAAGACTTACATAATTTTATATTTTCCAAAATGTGAGTTACATCGAATCAGATTTGAAATCTGGGGAATGTGGTTTTGATAACCATCAGATGTGAAAAGAAAAGCCTTCACATACATTGATTTAATTTTCTAGCAGAAAATTAGAAGAAGCTGCAATTTTTATATAATGAGAGTTTGAGAGTTATTGGGGAACTAAAACTATGAAACAGGTATATATGTAGCAGATACACAACTACAGTGAACTTGAAGAATATGGACCTGATAGAGGTAAACAGAGATTGCAGAGTTGAATATATGTGCAACAAAGGGATTCAAAAGTGCAGTGAACAGGTGGAATATGCAGAAGACAATGAACAAAGTATGTAGGACAGTTGCATGACTGCTATAGAAAGAACAAAACCAGCAAGCCAAGGGCTGAGTGAATTTTATATTTTGAAATTGAAAATGTAAATGTTTTAATTGTTTTATATTGTTTGTGATGCAAAGGCAAGTATCCGAAGGAAAAGAAAAATCCCACTGTAACATTGAAATTTGTACATATTGTTATATTTTTTAATGAGTTGGACAAAGAAATGAGAAGAAAAAAGCCAAAGAGTCATGGCTGTTCACTCCAAATTCCTTGTGGAATACAAATAGTCATGTGATGAACTCTATATATAATATAAACTTGATATGCATAGGGAGGTTAGAGAGAGTAAGGATAGAGAATGCAGAGTATAGAAGATTGAGGTAGAGAAGATAAGGAAGAGAGGAGCAGAAAGAGATGCTACAGAACAAAGCTGATATCTGAGGTAAATCAACAAACATTTCTTTTGACAAATTGAGGAAGTTGGAGCTTCCCTATCAAGTTGAAGCTTGATAGCTGTCAGTTGTAGCTGACTGAGGTTGGAGCCTCCTGTAGGTTGGTGTCTACAGAAAAACAGTGGTGAGAGGGAGTTGGAGCTTGCTTTTGCATCACAACAATAATAAGATGTGGTTTTCTCCCTTTATGGGTTTCCACTTAAATCTGTGGTCTCTATGTGTGTTTCTTATATCTTGATTTGATCCACTCAATGTGTTTAATTGATTACTGCTCTCACAATAAGGTTGATGTCACATTAATTTAATACTTACTGCAACATTTTAAGATTGTTCACATATTAAGCTGTAAATAAGTTTGATAAAAATTTAAAAATATGATGCATGTGTTAAACTGATTCACCCCCCCCCCCCCTCAGTTTAACCAAATATTCAACAATTGGTATCATAGCGGTTCCTTTTGTACCAGTTTAACCACTGTAAGGAGATCCTAGGCCCCAGGATGGCTAGTCAAGAAGGAAGCTCAACCAATAAAGCCCCTCTCTTCACTGGTGCTAATTATGATTTCTAGAAAATTTGAATGAGAGCATACATAATGTCTCTAGGAATAGAGGTATGGGTTTCTATAGAATTCGGATATGCTCTAAAGGCAACTGACCTAGAAATAAGTAAAAAAGAATTTGTAGCAAATGCAAAGGCCATGAATGCAATCTTAAGTGGACTTTGTGAGGCTGAAGTTATCAAAATAATGCATAGTAAGACTGCCAAATATATGCGGAACACTCTAGAAAATATCCATGAGGGAAATAAAAAGGTAAATACTACCAAACTTCAAGTATATAGAGCCTAGTTTGAAAATTTAAAAATGAATAATGATGAAGATGTTGGCAGCTTCTTCTTAAGAGTTGCAGAAATTGTTAACAATATGAAAGCTCTTGGAGAAACCATACCAGAAAGTATAATTGTGCAAAAGATTCTAAGATCTCTTCCATCCAGGTTTAATCCCAAGGTGTCTGCAATAGAAGAAACAACTGATTGGGAGACCTTGACTATGAACTAGTTACTTGGAAATCTAATAGCCTATGAGATGAGACTCCCACAGAAGAAGCCAGGTACGAGGGAGGAAGCTTTTAAAATAGAAAAGAAGAAATAAGAAAAGGAAGATACATGTTCTTCCTCTGATGAAGAAGAGGCTAAATTTGTCAATAAACTAGATAGAGGCTTAGGTAAATACAAAGGTAAACTTCCTTTCAAATGATTTAACTATGGAAGAGTTGGACACTATGCTACTAAGTGTCCTCACAAGAAATTAAGGAATCAGGCTCAAGAATTAGGGAAAAATACATCAAAGAACTGGCAGAAAGGAAAGAAATTTAGTAGAAAATCCTTCTATGCTCAACAAGACAGCAGTGCATCTGAAGACTCAGATGAACCCTCAAGTGAAGAAGGAACCTCTGAATTTTTATTGATGGCCATAGAAGAACTTGAAGGACTCCTGCTAGAAGATGAAGAATAAGAAGGTGAAGTCGACCTTGAGGGGGAGCTAAGAAGTTTTCTGGAGGAGATTGATAGACTCAAACTAAAATGCATAAAACAAAAGGACATTCTCCTCAAGTATGTATGAGAAGAGCATAATTTAGAAGTCCTCATGCAGCTAAAGATAGAGCTTGAAGAAGCCAAGAATATAGAAGACATGTTACTTAAGCAAATCAAGGAGAAAACTCGGGAACAAGAGAAGTTGGAAGAAGTAGTATGTCTCAGGAAGAAATTAGAAAATTATCAAAGGAAATTGGCTATAAATTCTTCTCAAACAACAAGCTCTGGTAAGTTGAACAAAATTCTAGATGCTCAAAGATATCCTATGATAAAAACTGGAATAGGCTATGAAGGAGAATCAAGTAAAAGCAAAGAGAAATAAAATAGAGAGATTATTTTTGTAAAAGAAAAGAAGGATGATGAAGCAGCTCAAATAGTTCCTATAAAAGAAGAAACATGTAAGGAGGGAGATAGAACCCAGAAGAATCCTCTAATAACAAAGAATGAAAGAAATACTCAGACAACAGAAAAAGATTCATATACCCCTGAGTATGTCAAATTTGGAAGCCATCAAAGGAGATTCTTCCCTCTTATGAAAAATGTTGCCTATTATGTCTACCACAAGCTGGGACACATTTCTGCATACTGTCATACAAGGAGGAGTAATTCAAACCAGCAAAAGATAAAAACAGTGAAGAGACTGCCTAAAGAAAAAAAATGGAGAAGACAACCTCACATCAGGTATGTAGATTGTTTCTATGGTTACTATTTTTATTGTAAATAATTTGGCCATAAAATCATTGAATGCAGAAAATATGGACAAAGATTGATTCTCAACACCTCAAGGAGGTTTATGAATCAAGGAAATTTTACTCATAATCACAATTTTGCAAAATTTATAATCAAATGTTTTGTATGTAATAAAATTGGACATATGACTTCCAAATTTCCTCTAAGAAGATGTAGTTCATCATCTCACAAAAGATACCAAACAAAAGGATGCTTCCACTGGAAAAAGAAGGTGAATAAATGTGACCTGGCTCTAACTACTCAAGACCTTAAAAGCCAGTGGTATTTGGACAGTGGCTGTTCAAAACACATGACTGGAGACAGAAGCAAGTTTATAACCTTTGATGAAAATAAATCTGGCAATGTTACCATTGGCAATGATAAATCAGGAAAAATAAAAGGAAAAGGCTCAATCAGCTTAGATAATGGCAGAGGAAAGGCCCAAGATGTACTATTTGTAGATGGACTGAAAGAAAATTTGCTAAGTGTCAGTCAAATGTGTGATAAAGGCTGTGAAGTTATTTTTAGAGCACAAGATTGTGAAGTCAGATCGAACACCACAGGTAAGACTATGCTCAAAGGTGTTCGAACAGAGAGTAATGTTTACATAGTGAAAGAGGAAGATGAAGCATGCCATCTTAGCAAACTTAAGGGGTCATGGTTATGGCATAGGAGATTGGGACATCTCAGCTTTGATCATATCATCAGACTAAGCAATAATAAAGCTATCAGAGACATGCCAGAAATAAAAAGGCCTTCTACTAGCATATGCAAATCATGTCAATTTGGCAAATAGACCCGCACATCCTTTAAGGCCAAAGATGAGTTATGAACAAGAATACCACTCCAGCTTGTGCACATGGACCTATGTGGACCTACAAGAACTAAAACACCAAGTGGAGAATCCTACTTCATGCTGATAATAGATGATTTCTCCAGAATGACATGGGTTGCATTTCTCAAGAATAAATTGGAAGCTCTGGAAAAATTCAAAATATTCAAAGATTTAGCAGAAAATCAGACAGGATGCAAGCTAAAATGCATCAGATCAGATAGAGGAGATGAATTCACATATTATGACTTTGCAGACCTATGCAATGAACATGGAATAAAGCAACAATTTACTATTGTAGGGACACCTCAGCAGAATGGAGTAGCAGAGAGACAAAACAGATCTGTACAACAAATTTCCAGAGCCATGATGCAAGAGAGTAATATTCCTCAAACCTTTTGTGCAGAAGCAGCACACACAGCCGTACATATCCTTAACAAAGCTCACTTAAGGTCAAGCGGTGACAAGACTCCCTATGAACTATGGAATGGGAAACCAACTTCAATCAAACATTTTAGAATATTTGGAAGCAAGTGTTACATAAATAATAATGATGAAAATCTTGGGAAATTTGATGCAAGAGCAGATTAAGGGATATTTCTAAGATATGCTTCCAAAAGTAAAGGGTACAGGTGCTACAACAGGACTCTTCGAAAAATTGTAGAAAGCATTGACGTGAGATTTGATGAAGAACTTCCAAACAATACAAGAGGCATAGACTGCAGCAGTCCTTCAGACCACCATGAAGAAGAAAACCAAGATGATGATGAAACAAGAAAGACAACAGAAGATGTTGAACTAAGCTCTAAAGCCCCTTCTAGATACACTCAGAAGAACCATCCTGAAGATCAGATCATAGGAGACAAGAGAGTAGGGGTCCAGACAAGAAGGCAACTAACTGAATAGACAAAATAAGTATACATAGCCATGTTATCACAAATAGAGCCAAAGGAATTTGAAGAAGCCAGCAAGGACAAGTCTTGGGTGAATGCTATGAATGAAGAAATGGACCAAATTGAGAAGAAAAATACCTGGGAACTAGTTCCTAGACCCACTAAGAAAAATTTCATAGGCTCAAAATGGGTATTCAAAAATAAAATGAATGAGGAAGGACAGGTAATCAGGAATAAAGGCAGACTTGTCTGCAAAGGATATTCACAAATCGAAGGACTTGATTACGATGAAACATTTTCTCCTGTAGCCAGAATGGAAGCCATCAGAATTTTTCTGGCCTTTGCATGCTACCAAGACTTCAAGGTATATCAAATGGATGTGAAATCTGCATTTCTGAATGGAGATATATAAGAATAAGTCTACATGGAACAACCAGAAGGCTTCTTATTAGTAGACAAATAAGACTATGTATGCAGACTAAAGAAGGCTCTATATGGACTTAAACAAGCTCCTCGTGCTTGGTACTCAAGGCTGGATAAATAATTGAAAAACCAAGGCTTTAAGAGAGGAGGAGCAGACAACAATCTATACATAAAATCCCATTAAAACGAACTCCTGATTTTTGTAGTATATGTTGATGACATTATGTTTGGAAGTAATAGAGATGAGCTAGCAAAAGGGTTTGCCGAGGAGATGAAATCATAGTTTGAGATGTCTATGTTTGGAGAGCTCAGTTTCTATTTAGGACTTCAAATTCAACAAAATAACACAGATACATTCATATCAAAGGAAAAATACTTAAAATAAATGTTGAAAAAGTTCAAAATGGAAGACTACAAACTTGTGTCAACTCCCATGATCATGGGATGCAAGTTGTGTGCTGATGATGGATCTGCTAATATAGATCAAAAACTCTATAGATCCATGATAGGAAGTCTATTGTATCTGATAGCATCAAGACCAGACATCATGCTAGCAGTAGGACTAGTGGCTAGATATCAAGCTGCACCTAAACAAAATCACCTTCTAGCAGTCAAAAGAATATTCAGATATCTACAAGGAACTGCACAGTATGGACTTTGGTATCCTAAAGGAAAAAGCTTCAATTTTACAACATACACAGATGCAGATTGGGCTAGCTGTGTGGATGACAGGAAAAGCACAAGTGGAGGTGGATTCTATCTAGGAGAAAGTCTGGTGGCATGGCTAAGTAAGAAAAAAACATCTATTTCTCTATCTACAGCAGAAGAAGAATACATAGCAGTAGTAGCATGTTGTACACAAGTCATGTGGATGAAGCAAACCATCCAAGACATGAAGGTAAGCATTGATGAACCTATCTTAATTAAATATAATAATACAAGTGCTATAAGCATATCAAAAAATCTTGTGCTTCATTCAAAAAATAAACATATCCCAATTAAGTATCGGTTTCTCCGATAACAAGTGGCTCAGAAGGTAGTAAAGCTGGAATATGTACCAACAAAATAACAAACAATAGATATATTTACCAAACCTCTTGCTAGAGAACCATTCGAATATTTTTGAGATAGACTATGGGTAGTATATGTAGATGCTACTCTCTAATATGAAGAGAAAGCACAGTTTCAGGGGGAGAACAGAAACGAAAATATCATGCCAAGGGGAGATCAACTAGCAAGGGAAGCATGAAACAGGTCCTCAGTATCAAAGGATTATGGCAAGAGTACATCCAGCATAAAAGAGTCAATTAAAAGGCTAAAGGATCAGTAGTTTGGTTTACTCTTGAAGCATTATACTGAGCATTGAAGCAATATCTTTTTCTCTATAATTGAATGCCTTTCGTAAGTCAGCACTTATCTATCTTCAAGGCCTCTGACTTTGGATTATTCATAAACTGTGTGAAGTTTGGTTGTTGAGCCTTCAATCAAACAACTTTAAGTTGTGTGGAAGATTATCATGATAGAACAGTTAAAATATTTGGAGTATGAAGGAATATTTGATCAGTAAATTGAAATTGACCATTTACATACATACCTCCTTATGTCATGAAGAAAATAGCATGATTGATAAGTGAGTTTAACTAATACATTGAATGTGTCTAGCCTCAAGGGTTTATTCTTGAAACTGCAGTGTGCACGTAGTAAAATTGGTATATGGTCTCTTAAATTGAAAGATCACCTAATCTCACAATAAGTTGTTCACAACAACAATAAGGACCTTTCAGCTATTAACTGTAATATCATTTTCAGCATCCTAGCTCATATCATCACCAACAGACAAGTTCAAATATTCTCAAAAGTGTTCTCTCAACAACTCTTGTACACCAGTTTGAAGCAGCAGGGTACAAAGTCAGAAGAAGAAGGCCTAAACACATCTTAGAGAGAGGAAATGAAGAGATAGAACGCACACTAGGAAATGTGAAACCCTTTGCCATTGATGTCAAAGGGGGAGGAAAAGAAAGTAACAGAAGATAGGATCATCTAAAAGAAGCCAGGCAGAGGAAGACTTGGAGGAAGCATTGGAGTATTGCTGAAGGTGTTGCCATCAATGCCAAAGGGAGAGACTGTTGGAAATGTTGTCATTGATGGAAAAGGAGCAGAGAGCTAGCAGAGGAAGCAAAAGGACAAGAATTAGTCAAGGAGCAGAGGAAGCAAAGGCAGTGAATTGAGAAGTTCAGCAAGAAATTGTATGAGTTAATGGCTCATCTCCCCTTTATAATAATTATGTGGTGACTGAATACATATATGCCTGTATAGCGGAATTCCTCAAAGAGGAGACAATTATGTTGGAACTTGTAAACAAAGAAAATAGCTATAATACTCTGTGCAAAAGGTGGAGGTCGATTTTTATGTAATCACAGTAAAAGGAGGCTCGATTCCCTTAAGTTCCTGAGCTACTATAGTGTAGAGGAATTCGAAATCCTAGTCTCTACGTGGAAAGTGATATTAATATAAGCCTGTGTGAGTATTGCAAAATGGAAGTGTTATGGTATAACAAAGTATTAGCGTAGGTTGAATATGAAAGAGAGAACAGAATCGATGGCATAACAGAGTATGAGCGCAGCTTGAATATGAAAGCGAGAACAAAATCGATGGAAAGGCATGGTGCATTGAGGAGTTATCATTCTCCACGTAGCAGTTCCCTAGGCATGTAGAGATGAGTCGTTGGTAATTGCAGTATGGACCAAGAAACTGTGTTGAGGAATTGCACATGAAAGGAAGAGTTCATATATATATAAGCGCGACAGAACCTTGAGGGAAAAGGAGAGGAACCACGAGCACTGTGAACAGTGACAGCAGGTTTGCAAAACCAACCCCACCCATATTGCACCGCCTTTGTACGGTAAGCTGTATTTCCAATTCGAACGCGATCAATGCAATAGGCTGACACGTGGCCTTAAGAGGTTTGGAGATACGACTCTCATCGCAAGTTAAAATCCCATGCATCTAAGTCACGCGAGATTTGATTGAGGATGTCAGATCATCTGAAGTAGTTCGATGTGATGTCCGCCGTTGGATGTGGAAGGGTCGTTAGTGTGGGGCCCAGTTCTAATTTTTATTGGGACTGTTAAAACTATGGTTGCGAGTTTAACCGAGGTATGTCCGATGTGGTTGAGTTTTGTTATAACACTTCCAAAATTGAAGAAGGTTGTAATATATATATATATATATATATATATATATATATATATATATATATATATATATATATATACATATATGATATATTTAGTACATATAATGGTTGTTTATGCAAGTTATGCACATGAATTGTGTGAAAAGGTCAGAGTTTAATTGCAATTTTGGAATATCTCATAATATTTACCACATGTCATGATATATGTGACTGAGCAGATTGACTCTAAGTTGAGATTGAGAAGGGAGTTAACATGACGTGAGGACTCCACATGTGGAGATCGATGAGTTATATGCAATACGGGGTTTAACCTTAGGCCAATGAAAAATAGAGCTCCTGCTTGCAAAATAATTATAAGAGGGTGTATTGTATGGTTTTATAACCTTTGAGCTTCTTCATTTTTTAGCCAGATAGGAGGTGTGTGGTTTCTTAAATAAAAGAGGATTTTTATTTAATATCTCAATCACAGATTGAGATATTAATATACATAGATGTAATTAATTTGTCAGTTAACAGGAAGCAAAGTATGTTGAGGTTTCCATATCGTAATGTTATAAGTTCTTGTGCATCGGTTTAAAGGCATCAAGCCATTTATTAAAGTATTAAGAGCTTAAGTCAGTAGATACATGAGTTGTATAGTCTTAAGGTTAAGAATTACATAATCTTATATTTTCCAAAATGTGAGTTACATAGAATCAGATTTGAAATCTGGGGAATGTGGTTTTGATAACCATCAGATGTGAAAAGAAAAGCCTTCGCATACATTGATTTAATTTGCTAGCAGAAAATTAGAAGAAGCTACAATTTTTATATAATGAGAGTTTGAGAGTTATTGGGGAACTAAAACTATGAAACAAGTATATATGCAGCAAATACACAACTACAGTGAACTTGGAGAATATCGACTTGACAGAGGTAAACAGAGATTGCAGAGTTGAAGAGATGTGTAGCAAAGGGATTTAAAAGTGCAGTGAACAGGTGGAATATGTAGAAGACAGTGAAAAACGTATGTAGGACAGTTGCATGACTGCTACAGAAAGGACAAAACTAGCAAGCCAAGGGCTGAGTGAAGTTTATATTTTGAAACTGAAAATGTAAATGTTTTAATTGTTTTATATTTTTTGTGATGCAAAGGCAAGTATCCGAAGGAAAAGAAAAATCCCACTGTAACATTGAAATTTGTACATGTTGTTATATTTTTTAATGAGTTGGACAAAGAAATGAGAAGGCAGAAGCCAAAGAGTCATGGTTGTTCACTCCAAATTCCTTGTGGAATACAAACAGTCATGTGATGAACTCTATATATAATATCAACTTGATATACATAGGGAGGTTAGAGAGAGTAAGGATAGAGAATGCAGAGTATAGAAGATTGAGGTAGAGAAGATAAGGAAGAGAGGAGCAGAAAGAGATGCTACAAAACAGAGCTGATATCTGAGGTAAATCAACAAACATTTCTTTTGACAAATTGAGGAAGTTGGAGCTTCCCTATCAAGTTGAAGCTCGATAGCTGTCATTTGTAGCTGACTAAGGCCGGAGCCTCCTGTAGGTTGGTGCCTGCAGAAAAACAGTGGTGAGAGGGAGTTGGAGCTTGCCTTTGCATCACAACAATAATAAGATGTGGTTTTATCCCTTTATGTGTTTCCACTTACATATGTTGTCTCTATGTGTGTTGCTTATATGTTGATATGATCCACTCAATCTGTTTAATTTATTGCTACTCTCACAATAAGGTTGATGTCACATTAATTTAATACTTGTTGCAACATTTTAAGACTATTCACATATTAAGCTGTAAATAAGTTTGATGAAAATTTAAAAATCTGATGCATGTGTTAAACTGATTCAACCCCCCCCCTCTCAGTTTAACCAAATATTCAACAGTCTAATCAAGCATCCTATCAGGTCCAATTTTATGTTAACATTTTGGTGTGTCTACTGGGAGCCTAGCAATTATAGTTTCCCAAAATTTTGAAGCTGAACTTTTGAAGGTAGCAGGATCTCAGGAAGTTGTTCGAGGCTGCATCTACCTTGATGACTCCATTGGAAATTTGTATGATCAAAGGTGGCTTCGAGAAGGATATACACGAGGAGTAATCCTGACCTAGATCCTACTACCATTTTGGACAATCCAAACAGCATTTCCAGAGGAAGTCAAGGCATTTCTGAAATATCTGGTACTCCATCACATACAAAATCCTTGTCCTCTAAAATATTAAGAAGTCCTGGAGAAAAAAGAGTTGCTGATAAAATCTAGGAATTCTTAGTTAGATCTGAAAGTGAAAAATAATTAACTGAAATTATCTTAGACTTGCATAAGAGAGGTATTGATACCTTAGCCCTAGTAACATAGGAATATAAAGAAGATTTTTGGGAAGCAGTGACTTCTGAGTTGTTGTTGGAAGGAGAGTCTTTAGATAATTTGAAAGAGCTTGACCCTTTTGAAATCTTGTTGAAAAGTAAAGTTGGTTTTCCTCTTCCTGATTGGAGTTCAATTGTTAGTGGACAACAAATACCAAACAATCCTCCTCATAACAGTTCTTCATCCTCTATTGCTACAATCCCTAAAGCTACCATAGTACCTTTCACCATGGCTGGAAATGTACCTCCTCCACTTGTTGCACCTGCTAGATATGCCTCTCTTGTTCTTCCAGCTATTTTACATGACATCCCTAGAAAATATGCTGCTAGAAACAAAACATGGGGAAGTGATGAAGAGATTACAGTAGAAGAACATGTAGATCAATTTAATGATTGTATAGATAGGGAAGAGGTTGATCATGAAGATTTCAAGTTGAGATTGTTTGCTCAGAGCTTTACTAGTGAAGTTAGGAAGTGGTTCAAAGCCCTTACTCCTGGAAGTATTCATAATTGGAATGAGTTTGAAGATACCTTTTTGAGAAAATGGGGAAATAAAACTAATCCAGTACAAGCCCTCATTGAGTATAACAGTTTAAGAAGAGATATTTATGAAACTATTCAAAACTTTTCAAAAAGGTTTAATAAGGTTTATGAATCTATTCCTACCCATTTAAAACCTCCATAAGCCTTAGCTCAGATGAGATATGCTGAAGCTTTTGATTATGAATTTTCTATACTGCTGAGAGAGAGAGAGAATCCCTTTCACTTGCTGAAATGAAAAATGATGCAGTGAAGGTGGAGTTTAATATGATAGGAGCCAAAAATTAAAAAATGGGCAAGGCTAAGTTAAAACAAGAAGATAAGCCTTCCTCCTCTACCTCCGATGATAAATTTGATTCAATGATGAAAATGTTGGAAAATTTGATGGATAGGTTGGCCCTTGGGAATACTTCTTCTCCTCATGCACCACATGAACCTGATTTTAGAAACCCTCAGTTCAGGAGACCTCAGAATAATCAAATACCAAGAGAAAATAGAAATCAGTAGTCTGATCCTCCAGTGAGACCTCCTTTCCAGCAAAACTTAATTGATGAAGAATATCAACCTAAAATTCCTGAAGAGTCTATTCACTATTTAGATGAAGAAATGTCTTGAATTTTATTTACTAAAGAGGAACATGATGAATAATACCAAGGTAATCATGGAGAGGAACCATCAGATTATTTTAAAGGGTATCAACATGCTATTTTTGAAATGCAAAAACAATATAATCTCAGAAATAGAAATGTGCCGATCATTGCAAATAAAACACAGTCTAAGAAAGATACACCTAAGGCTACTGATGGCAAGAAATATACTCCTAAGGTTTCTAAAGGTAAGAAAAATACACCACCTCTTCCTCCTATCAAAGAAGCTGAAAAATCTATTTCTGTTTTTAGTTTGGAAAATGAAATTTCTAAGATCAAAATACTAGTACCTTTTGGTGAGATTATCAAGGTAAATGAGTATAGAAGCAAGATTGTTAAAATGTTGAATTCACAACTAGGATCATGGATTTGGATCAGAATTCCAAGTGATGAAAGTAAGTTATTTTCCTACAAATTGAACTTTGATTGCACAAATAACATGGCTGAGTATGAATCCTTGATTTTTGGCTTAGAAGTTTTGAGAAGAATGAATGCTAAAAATATTTCTATTTTTGGAGATTCAAAATTATTTATTAAACAAGTTGAAGGTGTTTATCAAACAAAGGATATAAGGATTAGGGCATATAGAAACTTAGTTTTGGACATGTTGGAAAATTTCCAAGCTTACTCATTCATTGTCAAAACTAGAGACCAAAACTCCATTGCTGATTCTCTAGTTGTCTCTGCAAGTCTTTTCATTATTCCCATACATTCCATTGAAAAATATGAGGTTGAAATTTTCCATAGACCAGCTATCCCCGATAATATTACTCATTGGAAAGTTTTTTAGGATGACCAACAAGTGAAGAACTTTATCGAGCTGAAAGAAGAGTTTGAAAATATACAAGTAGATTAGCAAAATATGCTTGCTGAATCTAAAGGAAATTCTGAAGTTTTGTAGCTAAAGAATAATTCCATACCATAGGGTCTCATACCTCTTGAAATTTTTTTTGATCAGAATGATGTTTTCAAAACTCCTAAGATACAAGCTGATGATGAAGAGGTAGAGAGTTGTAACCTTGATATAGTAGCTATGGCCAAAATGATTAAACTTTCAAATTTTATTTCAGTTTATATGAAGAACAAGTATATTGAGATGATGAAGAGATTCATAGATGTTTTTGCATGGAATTATGCTCATTTGAAAGAGTATGACCCCACTATTATTCAGCATACTATTCCCATCAAAGAAAATGAAAGGCCTTTCAAGCAGAAGTTGAGGAGGATTAATCCAATTCTCATGCCATTGATTAAGAAGGAAATCAAGAAACTCTTTGATGCCAAAACCATTTTCCCAATCAGATTCTCAAATTGGCTTGCAAACTTGGTTCCAGTTAGGAAAAAGAGTGGAGAAATCAGAATATGTATTGACTTCAGAAACTTGAATAAATCCTCTCTGAAGGACAACTATCCTCTCCCAAAGATGGACCAAATTTTGCAAAATATTGTTGGTTCTCAAAGGATGTCTATGCTTGATGGTTTTTCAGGATACAATCGGATCCTTGTACATCTACATGATCAGGAAAAACATCTTTTACTACACCATGGGGCACTTTCATGTATGCTAAGATGCCATTTGGTCTCATGAATGTAGGAGCTACCTTTCAAAGTGAAATGTATATTGAATTTTCTAAAGAGAAGGAAAATATGGTGGTTGTTTATCTTGATGACATAATAGTCTTCTCAAGGAGGGAAGAAGATCACTTGAAACACCTAGAAAGAATTCTGCTGAAGTGTAGAAGGTTTGGCATCTCTCTCAATCCTACCAAAAGTATTTTTGATTTAATTTCAGGTAAATTAATTGGAAACATTATTTCTAAAGATGGGATTAATATTGATCCAAACAGGTTCAATGAAATTCAAAAATTAGATTTTCCTAGAAGCAGGAAGGAGATTCAATCTTTCCTTGGAAAGGTAAGTTTTGTAAGGAGATTTATTCCTAATTTCGCTGAGATTTTGAAGGACATAACAAGGATGTTGAAGAAGTGATTTGAAATTAAGTGGATATCAGAGGAAAACCACTCATTTGAGGAGATCAAAAAGACACTCACTCAAGCACCGGTATTGGTGAGTCCGGATTTCTCAAAATAATTTCTGGTTTTCACTTTTGCATCTGAAAATACTATTGTTGGATTTTTGTTGCAAAAGGGACAGCAAGGTATTGAGCAGCCCATTTCATTTTTTAATAGGAAATTAGCTAAGTCTGAGCTAAAGTACAATATCTTAGATAAGCAAGCTTATGCCTTGGTTAAGGCTATCGAAGATTTTAGAATTTATATTTTGCATTCTCATATTGTGGCTTTTGTTCCTAATGTTGTTTTGAAGGACATCCTAACTCAAGCTGATCCTGATGGTAAGATGGGAAAATGTATTGCTAGCTTCCTGGAATATGATAGAGAGATAAAGCCAACAAATTTGGTCAAAGTACAAGGCTTAGCAAATTTGATGGCACAGTCAAAATTTGACTGTCTTGACATGAATTTAATTGCAGAAATATTAGAAATTTCAGATGAGGAAGAAGAACTAGTCCCTATTGAAAAATGTACATCACTTCAGATTGGTATAAGGATATTATTTTTGTCCTACATAATCATAAAGCACCTGTTGAGCTAACAAATTCTAAGGAAAGATTTTTGAAGCTAAAATCCTTGAGGTATTGCATTTTTGATACAAATCTGTTTTGGAAGGATACCGACGGTATTTTACTGAATTGTTTGCTAGAAGAGGAGGTTGATAAAGTAATTGAGGAGTTCCACAAAGGAGGTTTTGGAGGTCACCATTATTCTAAGGCCACAATGAACAAGATTCGTAGATCATTTTATTATTGGCATACAATGTTTAAGGATGTCTACAAAAATATTGCTGCCTACCATGAATGTCAGATTTTTGATGGTAAGAAGAAGCTTGTACCTTTACCTTTAATGCCTATCTATGTGGAAGCGCCATTTCAGCAATGGGGGCTAGATTTTATTGGAGATATTCATCCATCATCATCCAGTCAGCATTGTTGCATTCTCACAGTGATTCATTACTTTACCAAATGGATTGAAGAAATCCAAACTAGGCAAGCAAATGATTCTGTTATTATTTCCTTTTTTGGAAAATAATATTTTTTCTAGATTTGGTTGCCCCATGAAGATCATAACTGATAATGCATAGGCATTTAATTCTAAGAATATGATTAATTTCTGTCATCAATATCATATTACTCTTGGGCATTCCACTGCATATTATCGACAAGGGAATGTTCTTGCTGAATCTTTTAACAAGAGCATTGTGAGGAGCATTAAAATAGTGTTGCAGGAAAATAACAAGGCTTGGCATTTGAAGCTTAAGTATGCCTTATGGGTTGATAGGATATGCATAAAAATGTCAATTGGAACTTCACCTTATGAACTGGTATATGGAGCTGAAGCCATTTTTCCTACATCTTTAGGGGTACCTGTTATGAAGCTGCTTCAAGGATTAGAAGAGGAAGAAAATGCAGTTCAGAGAAGAATCAATCAGCTGATAGCTCTGCAAGAGAAGAGGGATGAAGTTTATAACATCAATCAACAATCTCAAAACATAATAAAGAGGAAATTTGATAAGAAAATCAAGGAAGAATGTTTTCAAATTCAGGATGTAGTGCTGAAATGGGAGGCCATAATTGCAGAGAAAGGAAAATATGGTAAGTTTGAGAACTTATGGAAAGGTCCTTTCAAAATAGATGATTTCCATGGAAATAATACTTACATATTGCAAGATATGGACATAAAATCATATGTTGTAGGACCTATCAATGGCAGGTTTTTAAAGCATTATTCTTCCCAAAATCTGTTGATCATTCATATCATTGTATATATTCCATTTTATAAGTTTTCTTCTAATAATAAAAAGCTAAATTATCAAGCTTGAGCCCGAGGTGAAGGCCATTAGAGTTTTAGGAGAAAGCTTGGAAATTTCAAAGTTTTTCTATTTTGTCAAGAAAATCAATAGCAGCACTAGAACTAATGGTTCTTAGTGTACCACAGGGGCACACTATCCCAAGTGGAGCCACTGTTATCACTCAAAAAAATTCAAAACATCATTTTGACAATATTACTTAGGTTCATGGGTCAAAATAGGGTCTTATGAGTCATTTCTTTAGTTTGACCAAGGGAATTTTTAAGTTTTTTTATAAGTTTGAGCCTACCCTAATGTTTAAATAAACTCATTTTTAAGGTCTTTCATGTCAAGTCTTTCATCATTTTAGGATTCATTTCATTTCCTGAAGTTTTTGTATCAAAACCACCCAATTAGCCAAGAAACCACAATTTCCTTGTGCATCACGTTGAAAAAATTCACTTTTTGCTACGAAAGAATTCATATTTTCATAGTGCAAACAACAAAAATTACACTACAGGTGCTACGAAAGCGCGGTTTTGTAACTATCTTGTAAGTTGAGTTGTCAAATTTCAAAAAACATTAGGAAAGGGTAAGATAGAGGCTTGTTGAGTCATGTAATGATGAAATCAAAGTACACACCCATGTTTGCAGTCATCATGGTCAGTATAGGTTATGAGTGGGCCATCATTTTCAGTTATAAGAGGACACTTGAAATTCAAATTCTTCCTTAATTAGTAATTCTCATTCCTTTTGCCTTCATTCATAATGTCTAAGCTCTGAGTATCGATCCAAACTTGTTGTTGGTTCTTACAAAGTTTTACTACATCCTTATCAAGAAAGGATGATACATTTATTCAAGCGAGGTTGATATACACATATCAAGCAAGGCTAAGAGGTTCTCTAAAGAACTATGGCAGAGGAAAGAAAAATACACAGAGGAGGATAGTGCTTAATCCATGAACCTAAAGACACGAAGGCAATAAATGAAGACCCAATAGTGATGGAAGCATTTAGAAGAGCAGGTTGCTTACAGTTTTGTGAGAAATTGCAGGGTTGTCACACACAGGTATCCAAGGAATTCGCTATGAATTCAAATGGAACAACCACTACAGTGGGGATGCTAAGTTTGACTATCACACCAGAGGTCATTTCTATCGTTACAGAGATACCAAGAGGTCAAGAAACCTAGTTCAAAGGGTTCAAATTTAATATGGAGAAGTGTAAAGAGTTCATGAAGCCTAAGCACATTGAGATGGATCTCAAAAATGCTATCCCTAGAAGCTACATCAAAGATAATTATTCGAAACTGCTGCTCAACATTCAGAAATATTTTACCTGTGAAGATAGATATCACAAGGTTTAATGATACCATTTAAAATTGCTTCTACACTTCACTCGTAAGATGTCACTTGAATTACCTTTTTATCTACATAGAAGTCTTGCAAATATGGATGATAAGGTGCAAGATTAGTATGAGGGGAGTGATACATCATTATTTCATCATGGCTTAATTAAATTATTAATTTTAGATGAACTTCAAAATATAGGCAGAGATTGGTCCTCATTGTTGTTTTTTAATGGTTTTGAGTTGGAAACCCTAACCCCTGCAAGAAAACCTAAAGCTAAAGGAGTTCCATCACCACCACCAGCAGAACCAATCCAACCTATGATTGCAAAATGAAAAGAACCTGCAAGAGTAAAGCCAAGAAATAAAATTGAGAAAAGGTCAGAGAAAATGAAAATTATTGATACACCAACTCTCCCACCTACAAAAAAGAAATCAAAGGTTTTCAAAGATGAAAAACAGGAACAAGCTGTCAGCAAACAAGGGACCAAAAGAAAAACTAGAAGCCAAGCAGTGGTTTTGAAAGAAAAGACAGCTGCTACAGAAGACATATTAGTAACAAAGGGGAATCTAGAGGATATTATTCATGCCATTGACATGGAGGAAACAACTATTGTACAAGTTGAATTCATAAGGGAATATGAGTAGAAGTTGAAAAAGGCCAAGTCTGCAAAGATATTAGAGTTTGGGGGGGAAGATGCAGGTTTCATTTTTCAAGCAAGAAATCCTATGACAAGGCATGCTAGGAAATTAATGGAAGGTAGCAAAGAAGTTCAAAAACCCACTGAGACAGCTAAATCACCTAAAGGGATTATTTATCTCCCATCACCCATAGTGAAGGACACAATCAGCAAATTAAAAAGGTTAGAAGAGAAAGTGATAGATAAAATAGAGTTTCAGTGCCTTGAGGAAAAGTTAAAGTTGGAAAATCAGGAAAATGTTGTCATGAAAAAGAAAGATACAAAACACAGTGTCAAGAAAGTATTGTTTAAAAGGATGAAGGCAATGTGGGAAGGACAAATATATTTTGTTTCTGAAACTTTACACAATATAGAGCAACTTGTCAAGTGGACACTTCGAGCAATAAAAGAAGCTATGTTTTTCAGAATAATAAACACCCATATGAGAGCTACTAACAAAAGACGTAAAGAATAGGTGAAGGATTTACAAGAGAAACTAGAGGTAATTCATGATGAGCTACAAAGCAAAGGAATTAAAATGACAACCATAGAAGAACCAATAGGTCAACCAATTGTAAATGAAGAAGGAATGCCTCAAGGAAGCTAAAATGAAGTTGGTTTATGGTTTGTATGGTTTGTAGATGATGAGGATAGGTTATATTTGGAGTTTTGGGCAACCACAGTTTTCATTTGACAAATTGATGAAAAAATCTGCATACTCAACAATTTCGTAGCGCCTCCAGGCTTAAAAAGCAGAAAAGCGCTACGAAACTACTATAGCTGCCTTTTTTTCTTCTTTTGATCAGTATTTAAGGTGTTCAAAGTTGAGTTAAGAGCTAAAATTTCTATTAAATATGTGTTGAAGGGTGATTAAAATTATGCAAGAGGAAAGTGTCAAGTTTTTGGAGGACAAAGGCTTGTAATGGCAGCACTACAGAAAGCGCTACGAAACTATTGTATTTTCGTAGCGCAATACATTACATCCTTTTGAGCAGTTTTTGAAGCGGTTTTAGATAGCTGGAGGTTAGGAAAGAGTTATGGGACATGTTAAGCTAACTTTAAATAGCCAAGGACCACGAAAGAAGATTAAATGGTAGTCAGAATGTTCAAATAAGGAAAAAGATCCTATGCCTAAAAAACAGGGTATTGTTTCCTATTTTTGTGGAGGTCAGCTAAGTGGTCATAAAGAACTGAATACCATTATCCAAATTTGACCATGTGATGATACACTTTTCAATGATGCGATTTCAAATAGATAAGGTTGTTATAGATAGTAATAAGGAGTTTGAGTCCTTTTTGAAATAGGATTGTTAAGTAGATAGGTGTCTTTTTGTAATAAATTTCATGTTTTATGGTTATGCAAGGTGTCCGTCACTAAAAAATTGAAAGTCACCAAAGGTGGCATCGCCAAAAGTATGTATTGTGGTGACATTCAAGGTCCATCATGAATATTGATTATAATTACGAATAGTGACCATCACCAATTCATATGAACAATAACGATTTTTTGTGATGAACTTTTCATGGCTATCACTATTGGCGCATATATATGGCGATGTTCATTGATCGTCACCATAAAATCATTAGTGACATCAAGGTATGTCATGAATAATGACTATAATGACAAACAATGACCCTCACCATTTTATATCAACAACAAAGATTTATGGTGATGGACCTTTAATGGTCATCACTATTGATGTGTATATATGATGGTGTTCATTGACCGTCACCATTTCATATTTGGTGAGGGTCGAGAAATATCACCGTCAGCTCATTGGTGATGGTCAAAAGAGCATCCCTCACCAAAAACTGAACTTTTTCATTCCCTCTAAATATTAGGGAACGATGGAATCGAACCACCAACCTTCCACTTGTAAAGTAGGTGCTCTTCCATTGAGCTAGCACCCTTTAAATAATTACACTTTAAACTAGAAATTGCACCTAAAGGTGCAAATATACACCAAAGGAATAGAAAATCTAGGTGTTGATCAATGGTTTTCATTGATGTCAACCCAAGAAGCATCAGGGCTAACCCAATATTGCATGGGAATTTTGACCTATTTAAAGAAAACAAGATGCCAGGTTCTAGCCATTCATACCAATTTCTTGCCTTACGTTCTAATGTTTCCATGAAAATTTTCATAAGACAATCCTCATGCCATTCAACTTTCAACCTCCATACATGTATATGAAACTTGATGAGATGTAACAAAGGATCATCAAACTTTTCATCTTGAAAAATAGGCAGGTTTTTCATCCAATCTATTTGAGACATTTTGTGTGGGAATCCAGGGATATGATCTCTGTTCATTGGAGCATATCTCTTTTGTATCCTTGGATCCATGTTTGTAAATCAGAAAGGGTCGTTGAATCTTTCAACCAGTCTCGAGTTCCCTACCAGTGGAGTCTTTAGGTCTTTTGGAGTTTGTGGAGTCACCAGGTGGAAGATTTTAACTTTTCTATCCACCAACAGCATGATTGGGTTTTCTCAATGAATTCCCAGGGGAGTTTACAAGGACTAGTGAAGTAATAGGCCTACTGGAGACCAGTGGAGTCACCAGGTGGAAATTTGTAGCTTTTCTAAAGGTAAAATGTTTTATGGTCCACCGCCAGTTTATTATAAAAACCAATCTGAAATGTTTTGGGTTTTTAGAGTTTTTTTGTTTTGAAGGACTAATGAGTCTATAAGAGCTTGCTGGACTATTATTTACTCAGATGGTCCCACCGTGAAATCCAAAATGTTGTAGTCCTATGATTTGGTAGATTGGCATACCAAGTGACAAGGCAACATCAAAACCAGTATTTAGAGCTCTAGGACCTAGCCTTCCTAGTCTCAGAAAGGGATCTCTCAATTGTTTGCAAAGATATGACTTGTTTTCTTGTAAAAGGTTAATTTTAGGCTAGTTATTAAACATGAGTTTGTTTGATTGTTTGGTGGGACATGATGATATAGGCAGCCTAGATAGAAAAGTGAAACCTCTAAGTCATTGGGCAATGGAGTCAAGTGGAGGTTGTAACAAGTTTGTAGATTAATCAGGGATATCAAAGGGAAAATCTAACTTGGCTAGTGGATCTACAAAGTCTTTTAGGTGAAATGAAATGGACATTAAATGTTTAGAATGAAAAGTAGAACTAAGGGCAATTAAGAATCCTTAATTATATGTACTTCTCAACAAAGGGACTTAAAACATTATCAGAACATGAAGAGGCATTCCATAGACAGGGCTAACCATAAATTCTAGAAACCACACTTCAACAAATAACAACTTCAAGACAAACTTTTCAAATGAAATCTAGGAGTCGAGGAACACTCTATTTCATCCAAAGATTTCACTTTCAAGGATAAGAAAACATAAAAGATTCACAAATAACTGCATTCATAGAAAAGGGAACTCCTAAACATCTTTGATTACAGATATAAATACCTTCAAAACAATTATTTAAGCAAGAACAAAGGGTATGATTACCAAACAGAACTCTTTGGCAGACTGTAAACAATGGTACTTTAAAGGGAGACTTCAGAAGTAGTTTTCAAGTGGCATCAAGTAAGTAGGGAAAACCATAAATCATTCTTGACACCAACTGTTTGAACTATTTCTGAAATAAACAAGCATAAGCGTTCAAGAGAGAAATTAAGAATTCTCTAGAATGCCTCAGCAGAGGAAAACATAAAACAGTGGAGAGTAAACAGGTTTAAGGTGCTTCTAGGAGACATTTCTTAGCGTAAAATTTTTACTCTACTGTAGTAAGAAATGATGAAACAGAATGGAAAATAGGAAAAAAATTAATAGATTCGAGTACTTCACTGAAATCCAAGCTCAGGGATCCAATGATAGAGCTTTCTCCATCAACAAACAGGTCAAAACATCCACAGGTTCCAGAACATCAAATTTATTTCAACTTCAGCAGAACTATGTATTACTTCAAAGAGTCACAAAATTCCCACCATACAATGAGTTCCAATGCAGTATTTACGCTGCAAATGAGGAGGTGGAACTGATTCTAGGGTTAAAAATGTTATTAATTACAGATAAAATGCATTTCTAGCCTTGAAAACTAAGCAAGGCATAAGGCAGAAATAGGTGCAACTACTTATCTGTTTCAATAACTTTGTCTTTAATTTCTAAGGAAAGATAGGTGAAATGTTTGACTTTGCAGCCTATCTCTATCTTTCACAATAACTTCCTGATAGCTTTAAAATATCTTCTATCTATGTAATAACTGCCAATTTTTCTTTGCAGGTAGAAAGTAGGCTACAGGTAGCTATTTTAGATATTCTGAGTAAATAACTGCTACTTTGATTCATTCAAGGCCTTCTTAACTCATGTTTCCTTAAATTTATTATTTAAATTGTGTTTAAGGCCTGATTTTTATTTTTCCTTCATAATTCATCATGCTAAATTTAATATCTTTCAGACTTCTGTAAAACTTCTTTGTCTATTTTTAACTGTGTTTCGATATTTTAAATTGCTAATTAAGCCTTTTAATCTTTGAACCTTTATGCTTGACTTTTTTCTTCATTCTCTTTTGTTCTGATCTTTCTTGTTTGATGCATGTGCAGGTCTTTTGTTGTGTTGGAGGGTTTGAATAAATTATTGATTTCTCATGACACATCGACCTGAATTTGGAGATAAACCCCTTTTGTCCATTTCTGCGATTAATAATAGCCCGAAATTCGTCACCTTCAGCCTCCGCAACCATTTTTGTTGTGGGACAACTTTGATGTTTATCCGCCATGAAAGTCTACAACCAAAAACCAAACTGTTTATAAAAACCTGCAAATATTGGGTTTAACTGCTTCAGAGGCTTACGGAGGGTTCGGGAGCAGTTGCAGAGGGAGGGATAATGCATGAGAGGAAGGGTCCCATAGGCAGAACCAGGAAAAATTCATGAAAAAATGGAATTTGGCGTGGAAATGGAGGATGGAAATTTTTTGAAACCAGAGGTGGTTTTCACGTGTGGGCTAAGTGGTAAGTGGTTTTAGTCATTATAGAAGCAATATGGTTTATTGGATGACACTTTTCCACCCTAATACCACCTGTTTCACATTTTTTTTGCATGTTAAATGGTTTCGGCGAGATGCGCGCGAAAACGATCGCGGGTCATCAAATCTGGGAGCTCCAGATCTACGGTGGAGAATGGAGCATGATGGGGGGAAACTGCTCGGTGGAAAGGGATGGTCGAGGACAGGTGGCACGCAATGATTGGACGGCGGGAGGAAAGTGGACGGTGGGCCAGCGGGGTGTTTATCGGTGGGATCTGCGGCAACCATTAGATCAGTCGAGATCTACGGTGGAGATCTAATATGTGGGAGTGAATGAATAGGTTTGATGATCGGGAGGATGGTTCAATGGGAGGATGGAATGAGCATCATCGGATCGGATAGATCGACGGTCAAGAACTATCATGGAGGGGATGAATGGAAAGGGGAAGAAGTTTGAAAATAAAAAGGGAAGGGGACTTAAAGGTGGAGAATGGTCATGTGGAGGAGAAGAAGGACCGGGAGCTATGGTGGAAAGGGCTAGGGACTTAGCGCCTGGTTATGGGTGTTGGGTCATATGAAGAAAAGGGCAAAGGGTTTAAGCCTAAAAAGGGCTTAAGGCATGATTTTTTCAAAAAGGGGCAGATTAGGCCAAAATAGGGTGTTTTAAGCCTTTTTTAAATGTTTCGATAAAGTTAGGAAAGGCATTTTTAAACCGATAAAGGGTTTTATAAGGTTTAAAGGGATTTTTAGGAGGAATGGAGGGTAAAGGAGAAGGGGGAAAAGAGTATTTTTCATAGGAATGAGTGGATTGTTAGGATGACTGAAACTCAGTGAGAAATGGATGAGGGAAAATGAGGGTGAAAGTGGTGAAGGATAAACCTTGAAACAACTCTTTTTATATCTGCGGGGAAAACTTGGAGGCTTTGAGTGGAGTTCTTACGAGAAATGGATAACTTAGGGATATTGAACATACTGATATTTCCAAAACTAATAGATTTTCATGAAAATCTTGTTTTGGAAATCTAGGGATTGATCCAACCATCATTAGGTACAACATAATCTATATATGGCTAACACCTGCAACATAGCTAATTATTTGTAACGAAAGATCCTTTGAATCCTTGGGATTATAGGAATGTGCCTCAACATCTTAAAAGGAAGACCACGTGATTTACCCTTCTTTTTTTATTTATCATGCCTGTCATGCCCACATTTTGGACATATCTCTTTGTGTGCATATTCTCTTGTATGTAGAATACACTCATTTGAACATGCATGATATGATATGTACTCAACACCCAACATTTTCAACAATTTCTTTGCCTCTTCATAGCTATCAGGCAAGACACTATCACTAGAAAGAAACTTATATTTGAATAACATGTAGTTGGTCATCATGAACAATATCAAATGTATAGTAATGTTGATATAATTATTAACGTTCATAAAATTGACCATTTTTAATGTTAATTGTGTCATTATATTTCTCAAAATTATATAAGAGAGGACATTATGGTAACTTACCTCAAAATTTTCCAAGAAACATGCATTCGACAAGAAAAAATTTTCTTTCAAGTTGTGCAGTAACATTGTTGTCCCCAATTGGGTAGAATTTGGCTGACCGCCAGGTCCAAAGAGAGGGGTGGTGGAAGAAAATTTAAGGCTTTTGAAAAAGGTGTCAGCGATATGAGCATCATCCCCTATCTGATCATCATTTTGGATTGCATTTAACAACATTGTCTCCATGGCAGTCATATCCCTTAAGTAATCATCCATACAAACCTCTATTTTATTTCCTCCATTTCCAGCTTGGGAAGAACTACTATTTTTGTATTCATTCCTAATTGGTGAATTTGGACGTAGTGGGAATTGAATAGGTGGTTGATTCAACCATTCTTGGTATCATTCCTCTTCGATTTTTTTTCTTAATTCAACCTTCTCTCGATTTGACATTACGTAGGGTGAAATAGAAGATTGTAGGTAGGTCGCTCATTATCACTAGAATCCTAATAATTTCAAAAAATATATTTGAACATGATTAGTACAAAATGTATGATATCAATTAGTAAGCATGTTGACAATATAGCATGATTAATTGGTTTGACATTGAAATAATTACATTAATTAATATACCAAATTTTTTTTATTACCAACATTGTCCCAGGATTGTGGCTAGAAGATGCAATATTGTTACAATTGTCAAGGTGAAGCGACTGTCCATTTTCATCTACCAAATGCACCTTACGGTATACTGCTCGTGATGAGAGCTTCTAACGTTTCAAAGTTGTTTGAATATTTTGTGCATTTGAACTTGATTCTAAATCTGCATGAACCTGCAAATTTGTATACATTATAAATTTTATTAATTTGATTTACATGGATAAAAAACATAAATTCAATTAGATAATTAAAATATAAATAAAATCTGAAGTAAATATTATGTCTCAAGATGGATAGGGAGAACTTCGTGATGGACTTCAAGAAATATTATGGAACGGGATATATTTTGAACAATATTCCATTCGATATAATTATGAAATTTTCTCCTTGCATTTGATCAAAAATAACAATAAATTTTGGTGTACACACTTAAAAGTAATTTCGGTGCCCTCAAAATGGACATATTGTTATCAATGCTAATGTATAGGTAACTGCACCGATGTGTTATAGTTACTGTGCATCGATGTTGTGTTATTAACTGATGCACCAATGCTATTTTATTAATTGACACACCAGTGTTGAATATCTGAAAATAAAAAAAGTGCAACTTTTTTTTAAAGTGAAAAAAAGAGCAGTAAATTGAAAAATGGGCAGCAAAATATTTTCAAAAATCTGATTTCATAAAATAATTATTTAAATAGTAAACACTTTTCATTATTTTCACTATTTTTACAAAAAATTTCAAGCAGAGATTTTCATGAGACATACCTAGAGCAAGAGAGCACGAGAACACTGTGGAGTATCGCAATAATTTCGAACATACTATTCAAACCATGTAACATAGAATTTCAAACCATCTGGTGATGAAATTTTATTTTTATTTTTACTTTTTCTGTAGTATTTTTTATGCATTAAGTAAAAAATTTAAATTCACTTTTTATTTTCAAAAAACAAAAACAAAAAATATCCATTTTACCCTAAACCCTTGATTATTTTTGTTTCTGCCCTTGCTTCTTCCTGCTTCTGTGATTTCAGAATTAGGGCTTTTCATTTTAGATGTATAGGGTGTGTATATATATATATATATATATATATATATATATATATATATATATATATATATATATATATATATATATATATATATATATATGCCTATGACTTCTAACCCATGGGATGACTTGCCTAGTTAGATCCCAATCCATCTTGGCCATTGTGTAAATTAAAAAAAACTGAATTTTTAAAATCGTTGTGACCTGTGTAAATGAGCACATCGGTGCACTTTTTTTATCACATGGCACCGGGCACGTACTATTTCATAAAAAAAAAAAAAATCATATATTTTTTTTAAATCTGTGTGCCATATGTAAAATAGGGCATTGGAGTGCTATTTCAATATAACACACCACGCACCTACTGTTTGACAAAAATGTTTTTTTATTTTATGTCTATGTTAATCAGTGCACCATTTGAAATATAACGCATCAGGTCTCCTTGTTAACAAGGAGCATTGTACGGGGGTCCCCTATTCGCTCGGTGTGTTTGTAAGAATATGTCACACTGCCTCCTCCACGACATCATATGCTACAAAACTAACACTAGAGGATTTTATTAATTTTTCTCTGTTAATTGGTGCATGGGTTAACATATAATGCATCGATGATCCTTTATGATATAGAGCATGACACAGTGTTTCTACTATTTTGGAAGTGCGTTTATAAGAACAGTCTGCACCGACGTCGATGCATACCTAATTAAAGGTGCACCAGTTCCTTGATACATTTTTTTTACCTGAAAATTTTATGATTTATTTATAAAATGTTTTAATGAATGATATCATACATGTTTCATATTGATAAATAAATGACTAACAAGAGATCAAGTAAAAAAAAATACTCATAGCACATCAAGAAAGTAAAAAAGGCAAGTTCTTGGTAAATTCTTTACAAAAATTATTATTTTTGAACTATATGTAAGTTTAAATACTATTTATTGTTTACTGCGTATCATGCAAAGCCAAAAAATGATGAAGCTCGATAAGATTATTTATAATCTAGGACCAAAAGAGCGTAACAGCTTGATGGAAAAAATGTAAAAGGATGAATCAAGTGAATGAAAAAATTACTATCGCTCCAATATGAGTTTCTTTTTTTAAGTTTCATTAATAATATACTTAAAATTATTAGATAACATGTTTCAAACAATCTGTTAATTCACATATTTTTAATGTTCTACAGGGACCAACAACTCAGAAAAGTAATGTTATTCTAAGAAAAGAAAGAAAATAGAAAATGAAAATGAATTTCTACTTAGCTCAATTGGAGTGGTGTTGGAGGTTAAAGAAAGGGGGAAATTTTTTTACAAAACTTTGAAGGATTTAGTGGAACAAATGTAGACGTTCTTTCCACTTACAATACAAAATCAATCCAATGATTCCAGGAACCAAATTTTATCTAAACTGCAGGATGAGTTTCCAGAGAATTGGTTAATGAGACATGTCAGAATTTTAATAGCAAAAACGTACAACAACAAAAAAGAAGGAATGAAAAAGTAATATTCCTTTAAATGTTTTTCTATATATATATATATATATATATATATATATAATATTACTAGAAAGAAATAATTTATAAATATCACTTTTGTTATATTTACTTTTCATATATCAATATAAAAATTAAATAGTTTATTGTCATGTTATATTTTGAGGAAGATTATGAAAATCTCAAAGGATGAATGAGCTGATATCAGAAATATGCCAGTAGGAATGTACAAAAAGGTGTACAAGAAGATGGTCAAAGAAATGGACATAATTTCACCACACGAGGAGCCATCTCAATAACAACGTGCTTCAAATGTAATATCTAATCATTGAATTTTACGATTCGGAACAACAAAAAAATAATTTAGCATTAAATATTATTTTCAAGTATTTTCTTGCAGAAAATAAAATAAAATGGAACCCATTCAGCACATTAAATAGGATGACGAGGAAGAAAAGGGTTGATATCTATGTTTGTGAGTAATTGTTACTTCCTTATAAAAAATTAACTAGATTTCATTTTTTATATTTTAAGTTGTTTTACAACAATCATCATTGAATGTCTTCAAATAGGTGCTAAAATAAAAAGAAGAACCATCAAACGAATTGATTTCCATTGGGTTAAATATGGGTTGTGAGTATATTTTGGCATATCAAAAATTAATTGTGGAATTTTTAAGCATGTATCGATCTTGTTTTACTTAGATCCGTCTATAATTAATAGAATTTTTTTTTTATATTAAATAAATGTTTTTTTATGGGGTATAAAAGTTGCAGGAAACAAAGTATGGAACTGTGCCAAACAATGAAATATTGAAAGACGACATGAGATTTGGTTTTGAAAGAATGTATATAGTTCATGAGTCAATTGTTGCTATGTTATGTCATTTATTTTCGGTTTACATTGATGTATATTATTTAATATTGAAATTTCCATTATTCTCACCAATTTATATACACTCATTAAAATTTATTTCTATGTTTGTAGTTGGAAGGTGAACAAGAAGAAAACAATCAACATCGTGAACAAAACATTTCTCAAAATAACCCGTCATGGAAGTAGCTTGATCAGTGACAATAGTTCAAGTGGAGAATGATGATCATTACATTTGGATATCAAAGCAAGGCGTTGTATTTTTTTTAAATATTTTTTGTGAAATCAGACATTAAGTTTAATGTAATTGACATAGTGTCCCAATTGAAAAGAAAAGGGATACCAATAATTGTCCCATTTTGTATGAGAAAGAGTGTCTTATTCATATATATATATAATAAAATATGTTTTAATTTATTCTATTGCATTCTCCATTGTCGCTATGAAATTTAACACCATTGATTAAATATATGGATGATTAAATATTACAATGAAGATATGTGAAATCTGATGATATGATATAAAATATTAATCTAAACATCACATTAGAGTGCACTAATAAAAAAATAATTGATATGAATATTGTTATAAGATATGTGTCATCTTTTGATGAATAATGAATTTAAAAAATTCACAATAATTGCACTATCACAGGTCGATGTTTCTAAAAAATACAAAATGAACATCGATGTGTGTCATTTGCTATGCACCAGTGTGTTTGTATTACAATGCACACCGGTGCATTTCTACGAACTATGGGCACCACACAAATACCAATACCAATACTAATTATAACTCTCGGTGTGTTTCTGAGATATTGCGCACTGGTGCATTTCTACAACCTATGGGCATCACACAAATACCAATACCAATTAGAATGATCGGTGTGTTTGTGTGATAGTGTGCGATAATGCATTTTTATAATACTCTGCACCGGTGCGTTGATTCGACCTATGGGCACCGCACAAATCCCAATAACAATTAGAATTGAAAAGTGTGTTGTATCAGTTAGAGTGCGCCCGGTGCAGTTTTAGACCTTAACGGCCCTGTGCATGCACCTTTGACTGCCCGGGGCGAATATCTGGTTGACATGCACTGGGATGGTTCTAAACGCCACATGGAATTCTATATTTTTTTTCCATCTTGGTGCTTGGTAGGTTTGTAGTACTGGTGTTTTCGCTATAAAGCGCACCGATGCATTTACACCTGAGTAGCGCACCGATGAGAAAACATATGTAATAACCTCAGGCTGCCCAGATTTTTTTATTTGTGTTGAAATTCTGTTAGAAGCTCCGCCAAAACCTCCATTAACAAAAATTAATGTTATAGAAAATGTTTTTTTGACAATTTTGTCCAATTTTATAACACTAAAACCCTCCATTATAACCTCTGCTAGAGGGTCTTTTCCTTGTAGTGGTGAGATCCTTGTCGAGTGGGTTATCCTCCCAAGAAAAGATGAGACTTGGTTGTGTGATATCGTTTTTAGTTGTTAGAAAGTGGAAATACCCCCAAGTGAATATAGGGTGATAGATGAATCTCCCCTATGATGATTCTTGTTTATTAGAGTGAGACATAGTTGTTCTAGGTAATAGAAAGTAGGGAGTATAAAAATTGAATTTGTAAAAAAAGAAAGTATACAAATAAAAATCCTAAAATTATAAAGTCTCAAGATAGTAAATCACCTTCCATCAATTGGTAATCAAGTATTGTTGATAAAAAATCACTTCTTATCATTAATAAATCCTAATAGTTCAATCTTAACTTTATTATTAGTATTATTATTATTATGATACTATTATATTATTTTTCGAAGGAATCTCAAGTCACTCAATCATGGATCTCAATAATGTTCTCACACTCTCATTATTAGCATGACATATTACTATTAGACTATCATTAATTCTCTTACACTCTCTTACACTCAATAAAAGAATGTCATAAAAACTTCCTCTTTTGCACTCTTTAAATCATATGTTACACCTTATCTTAAAAGAATAGGTTAACAAGGCATGCATACCTTCTTGATGGCATCAGTTATATTTTCTAAATGGGAATATGTTATTCTCCCTATTGGCATGCAAGTTACTCCTTCATGTAATGGATTTGTTGCTTCTCCTACATATGTGTTCGTCATTATTCCTCCCCTCACTAATTGTGCATTGTTAAAGAAAAAATAAAAATTGAGAGAGAGAGTTGAATAATATTGTGAAAGAGAGACTTGGAGAGTAAGAGAAAAATTTGGTGAGCCAATGTTGATTTAGTGCTTAAGTGTTTCAATGTTGATTTAGTTGAAGCTAGTGTTAATTCATTGTGTGCATTTTCTACTACTAGTAGTGATCTTCATGCTACAATTTGCTCATATTTGAGTGAACGTACCCATTCTCTTGATCTCTCTTTGTAATTTGTATCTCTATTGAACAATTGATTTCTAAGAAAAGAAGAATTTGGTTGTTTTTTCCCATTGTGGGTTTTTCCCTTGTCATAGGAGCTAAATTATCTATGCCTCACTTTTTTGTTCACTGTATTCTATTGTGCATTTCATTTATGTTATATCTAAGTTTTTTTAATCTAATATTGCGACATTAAAAAAAAACAAAAAATTGTAATAAGTGACTGTTAGAGCATATAACATGAAAATTTCGACACTACCCAAGACTATCCTGGTCTAGCCTACTCCATCATATCCTATCCCATCCTATTCTACACTAACCTAACCTAGAATAGTGTAGCCTACTCTTTTTTAGCGTAAACTAGACTACTCTACCCTAGCCTAGCCTATGCTATTATAATTTAGCATAACCTACTAAAGCCTACCCTAGCGTACCCTACTCTACCATAGCATAGCCTAGACTCCCTAGTATACACTAACCTAAACTAGCCTATCATTACCTGGTATAGCTTATCGTAGCCTATTGTACTCTAGCCTAGCCTAGCCTATTCTACTCTAGCCTAGCATACCCTACTTTAGGGTACTCTAGCCTAGCCTACTCTACCCTATCGCAGCCTATCCTAGAAAACCCTACTCTAGGCTAGCCTACTCCAGCCTAGGCTAGTCTATTTTGGTCTAGCCTAATCTAGTCAACTTAACATTAGCCTAGAGTAACATAGTTTATCATAGCTACTATATCCTAATTGAATTGTATCATAGCATTCCTTAGCATATCTTAACCTATCCTAATGTATCATTTCCTACTCTAGAATATCCTCCACTAACATATCATATCGTATCCTATTGTAACCTTTCCCCCTCTATCCTAGCCTATCCTAGCCTATTCTAGCCACCTCTAACCTATCCTTTCATATCATAGAATATTGTGCACTAGCATACTTTAGCACTAACTTAGACTAGGCTAATTTACCAAAGAGTAGCCTAGCCTTAAATTACCAAACGTAACTTAGCCTACTGTAGCCTATCTTACTCTAAAGAAGAGTACTGTAGCCTAGCCTATCCCTATTATGTCCAATACTGGTCTATCCTAGGCTATCTTAGCCTAGGGTCACCTAGCCTACTATGGATTTGGAAATCCTATAGTAGCCTAACATGTTATATGCTAATATAACATATTTTTTCATAGCCTAGACAATCCTAGCCTATTATATCATATCCAACCCTAGCCTAACATATTATTGCCTAATCTAGCCTAACCTAGCCTACTCTAACTTAGAATTCCCTTATCTAGGGCAACCTATGTGAGACTATCTTACTCTATCCTATTCTAATGTTGTTTATCCTGCTTGAGCCTAGCTTAGCCTATTATATCCTAGCCTAGCCTATGGAGTCGGGGCCTTTTCTAGCTTATATTATCTTACTCTACCCTAGCCTAGACTAATCCAACATACTATCAGCTAGCCTACCCTACTCTAACCTACTTTAGCCTAAGCTAATATACAATATCCTAACCTAGGCTAATGAGCCTACACTGACCTATCCCAATGTAGCCTACTCTATATTAGCCTAAACTAGTCTATACTAGTCCAAGATACCCTAGCCTACTATAGCTTAAAATACTATATCCTAGCCTACTCTACCCTAACATACCCTAACCTAATCTATCTAAGCCTACTACAACCTAGCTTAGCCTAGCCTAGTCTAGCCTACCATAATCTATCCTAGCCTAGCATACTCTTTTGTAGCTTATTCTAGCCTACTATAGTATATCCTAGCCTACTATAGATTATCATAACCTACTCTAACCTAGCATAGCCCAGCCCACTCTAGCCTAACCTAGCCTAGCCAAGACTATTGTAGTGTACTCTACTCTAGTGTAGTGTATTCTAGCCTAGCCTAGCCTAGCCTATCCTAGATTATTTTATCCTAACCTAAAATTCTCTAGCCTAACCTAGGCTACTCTATTGTATCCTATTACAACCTATCCTAGCCTATCCCTAAACTAGCTTATCCTAATCTAGCGTAGCCTTAACTAGCCTACAATAGCCTACCTTGGCCTACTCTAACCTAGCCTAGCATATCCTAGCCTAGTCTAGCCTAGACTACTATAGATTTGCATACTCTAGCTTAGCCTAGCCTATTACATTCTATCATAAACTATTCTATCCTAGCCTACTCAATCCAAACCTACTCCATGCTATTTTACCCTATTATAATCTAACATAGCCTATTGTAGCCTAGCCTACTATAGGCTAGCCTAGCCCTACCCTACTCTAGCATAGGATAGCCTACCCTAGCCCTACCCTACTCTAGCTTAGGTTAGCTTAGTTGTACACTAATCCATCATATTCTACTCTTGATAAGATAGGCCTATCCTAGTCTACTCTAGAGAGCCTCGCCTAGCCTGCTCTAGCCTAGTGCAGCCTACTACAACCTATCCTATCCTAGCCTAATATAACTTACTAGGTGAGTTGAGCCTATTGTAGCATAATCTATCCTACTCTATCCTAGCATAACTTAACATATTATAGCATAGCCTAACCTACAATGGCCTAGCATAGACTAGCCTAATCAAACCTAGCCTTGATAACAATAGCCTATTCTAATCTAACCTAGCCTAGCCTAGACTAATCTAGTATATCCTAGTCTATAATACTCTAGCATACCCTACGACAACCTAGCCTAGACTAGCTTAATGTAACCTACTCTAGCCTAGCTTCTCCTACTCTAGTGTAGCATTAAATAAGCTACTCTAGCTTAGCCTAGCCTATTATAACCTATCATAGCCTAGTGTAGCCTACTCTAGCTTAGAATACTCTTACTTAGCCTACTCTAGCTTATCCTAGCCTACTATAGCCTAACCTAGACTACTTTAGCCTAACCTAATCTACACTATCCTAGCCTAGCTTAGCTTAACCTACCCTACCCTACCCTATGCTATCCTAGCCAAGCCTATCGTGTCATACTCTATCCTAGCCTTTCCTAGCCTATCCTAATCTACTCTAGCTTATCCTAACCTAATATAGCCTAGCCTAGCATAGCCTGACCTACTCTACTTTAGCTTAACCTACCCTAACATAATCTAATATACTCTAACTTTCTCTATCATAACCTACTCTATCCTAGCCAACTCTAGCCTAGCCAACTCTCACCTAGCCTAGAAAAATCTAGCCTAGCCTAACATAGCCTAGCCTAGCCTAGGCTAGCTTTCTCTAACCTAGCCTAGCTAAGCCAAACTTACTCTATCCTAGATTTGACTACTCTAGGATAACCTATCGTTGCCTAGCCTAGCCTGACCTATGCTAGCATAGCCTAACCTAGCCTAATATTTCCTAATCTAGCCTAACCTAGCCTATCCTAGCCTACTCTAGCATTGCCTAGCCTACTCTAGAGTAACCTACTCTAGCCCGTTCTATATTAGCCTAGCCTAGCCTACTCGACACTACTCTAGCCTATCCTAGCCTAATTTATCCTATACTAGCCTAGGCCACTCTACCCTAGCCTACTTTATCCCACTCTACCCTACCCTACTCTACCCTAGCCTACTCTAGCCTCGCCTACTCTAGCCTAACCTATCCTAACCTACTCTAGCCTTGTATCTTACTCTACCCTAGTCTAGCCAACTTTAGAAAATCCTACTCTAGCCTATCCTACTCTATCTTGGCCTAGCCTAACCTAGCCTAGTCACTCTTTCCTAGCTTAGCCTACTATATTATAGGCCTAGCCTTATATAACCTAGCCTAGCTTGAACTACACTAGCCTAGCCTAGCCTAATGTTACAGGTCAAAATACCTCCTCATCAGCTCAGAGGGGAAGACAAATATGGAGGAAGTACAAAGACCTAAATTAAACCTATTTCTGACAGGGTAACGCATATATAGAACAGAACAAGAGCGTTATAACGCATGCAAGCAATACATTGGCCGCGTTAGTGGCTAGGGCAACGCTCTGTTTACACTGGAGGGATGCATTACCCGTGTTTTAAGTTTGAATTGGGAAAAGAGCGCGGAGAAAGATTTGAATCTCTGACTTTCCCTCACAAAGGAGTCAGTTCACAAAGGAAACTGCAGAAGCACCAGTTCATTATTGGTCATTGCCATGGAAGACTGAACTCAAGAGAGGCGTGCTAGGGAGATGAAGGAAACATTCTGCCTTTTCTATCTCCAAACTAGTGGAAAGAGAAGGGCGTAATGGCCTCCCATAAGCAATATCAAGGCTCCACTGGCGTCGCGATTGCTCAAGGTTCTTGCATACGTGTGGAATAGAGAATAGTGTGACATTGTGAAGGCCAAGAGTCAAAGAGGCTCCTAGAGAGTTTGTTGACTTGGACTTCTTCACTAGAGAAAGAAGAGAGATCGGGAGACTGAGGAGGGCTTGGTACAACCGATGGTTGTAATCCTCCTTCTTTCAAAATCAATAGAACTGTGTTCGTTTTGTCCATTCAATGCTTAATGTTATTATTATTGTTTCAATATTCACTTAGTATGATATGAATGGCTCAGATGTGTATAATCTAGATGTTTGCAGTATATTGATTTAATTGATAGGACACTTGTTATATTAGAAATTACGCGGGTGCTTTGACTGATTGCAGGTCTCAGATTTGGAGCCGGCGAAGAAGGACTCTTACTTTGCTGCACAGCACTCTCCAAGGGATTCCAAGACCGTCAAAGAGGTAATTCTCTATTGTATTCCTTCAAGTTATTTCAAGCTAATATGAACATACTCATGCCATCTTTGTGAACATCATAGCTAATCTTACCTGGGTTCGCTCTGGCACCGTAAAGCCTCGAGAGGACATACGAAACCAACCACCCAAGCAAATACCCTATAGCCGAATTCGGGCGACTGGCCGGGGATTTTCCTGTCTCCCTTGACTGAAAATCCTTCATTCCTTCTCCTGTCGCATCCTTCCACCATTTTTTGATGCCCGCAGACAGCAACAAACGACGCAGTTCAACTCGTTCGTCGTCAATCGAAGAGCTCGGTTAACGCGACCTATGCGCTTCATCCGGTTGCGTTATAACGTGGTCTAGGCTTAAATACAGTGCATTATAACACTGTATTTTCTCACAGACAGAGAGTTACTCAGCCAAAAACCCTACTGTTCACTACTGTGACTGTGTTTTAGCTGTAGAGTTTTTTGGCCACCAGTACCTTTCACAGACTGAATCCCTGTGCTTGTCTGCTCAAGCTGGCATTGCTTATTTGTTTCTCTTATTTAGTTAGTGTGCAAAACATTTACTTTGTAAAAGAGATTTTTTTTTTTTTTTTGCATTTAGCTAAGTTTATTCTGAACGTTTAGTTCACAGACTGTTAAAATAGGTAGATAGAAGTCTGAATCTTGAAAGTTTTACATGTTGGTGCATGGATGATTGATAAAGAAAACTCTCCTTGTAGAAACACTCTTCATTGAAGTTAATATTTAGAGCATGTTTTGCATGGTTTATTGAGTCAGAGTCTCACTATACTTCATAAGTCCATTCCCCCCGCAAGACTAATAACAAAGTACACTAAAAACAAAACGATAATAAAATCAATCTAATAACTCTTTTTTGAGCTCACACAAATAATAGTTCAGGCTAGGATCTTGGGTTAGGAAAGTGAGAAAACTACCCAAGATCTCCAAACTTGAAAACTAGAGTCATTAACGAGTGAAATCCTGCTGCACTCACATTATTGGGACCGTTCCTTTACCGGAGCTCAGCGCGAGACAACACTTGGGTGCACTAGAAGGTAGCCTGCCTTCGACTGCATCCTGTGGGTGTGTTATATATTGGGGTTCCCTTCGGGAATGTCGAAACAGACACTCTTTCTTCGGTCTTCCAAATTGGGAACGTCTTCACGAAGTGTTACACCTATCGTCGGGGTTTGATGAAGCTCTGAAGTGACGTAGCGTACTTTTGACAACCCTTTCTGCTGTTGACGATGCGGATTTCATCACTAGTGACATTGGAGAACGGAGCACCCTATTCTGGCTGCTTGTTGATTGATTTTAGAGAGTATTTTCTTTTTAGTAGTTGTGTGGATACTGTCATTTGAGACTTCATAATACATCACATTTTAAAAATTTGTTAAAATTAAACCGGTCACCATGGCGTCCCCTGACCCACGTCGTCTGTCTCGATGACAACAAGGTCTACCTCCTCTCACCCTAGAGGAAAGATTGAACCTTGGTGAACCCGGGCCTTCTATGGAAGAGCAGTCTCCTCTAAATAATCTGGATTATCACATAGACCCTTATCAGCCGGAACTCCCGGAGGACCCTTTCACTGAAGGCGTTGTACCTAACTACAAACCTCCGCTCACTGATCCGTTAGGACCTGTGATAGTCTAGATTCCACCATGCCCAGATATGTCTGCGGCCACACCAACATCTATTTTACCACCGGCATCCACAGGGACGATGCCAATGGCAACCATCCTTGGTTCGCCACCATCCTCCCCGCCAGTGGTCAGTTCCACGCCATTACTGGGTAACCCCAGTAGTCAACACATGCCTACCCCCAACCCTATGGTCAACACAACTGTCAGTAGTTTACCGAACCCTTCGGCATCTACTCCTACTGTGACCACGTTGGGGACCACGGTAGCTCCTCCCACGAGCACGACTACTTCGGTGCCCTTTAGCAACCCTTTTGGTTGGAACCCTCTGTTGAGTTCAAACCCCCTGGCCACTATACCAGGGGGCAGTGTTATTAGTACATAGGTAGCAAGGAATATTTCTCTTCCTATGCAATCCTTAGGACAAATGGGAGAACCCATTGTAAATACTATCCCCTTAAGTGGTTCAAACATAGGTGTAGGATCTATACTGTTGCCAAATTATGCAAATACTAGTATACCTCCAGGAAATTCTATTGCATCCATTTGGACTAACCAACCCCAACCTCCGTCTGGAGTGGGAGGGCACTTTTACGCTGGGGGCAACCAACCATTTGCCCCTCAATACACTACGCCCTATGGACAACAACCATATGTTCCTACTCCTCCACCTATGGGAGGTTTTTATCAAAGTCCCACTTACCCTTCTAGTAACACATGGATGGGGGGACCCTATGGTCCAAACAGTCAGCCCATACTGCCTTGGTTAGACTCGAGGGCAAATCCACAATTGCCATTCTTGGCAGCTTTGGACATACCCGACATCCATAAGCTGACGAACGACCCCATCAACCATAACTTGCTTTGGCCTCCAATACCGCATAAGATTCCTTCCGATATTCCGAAGTTCGATGGGAAGCATGGGGACGACCCGGCCGCACACATCACTACCTTCCATTTATGGTCCATATCCAATTCCATGGTAGATGATAGTGTCCGACTCCGACTGTTTTCCCGCACCCTTACAGGCAATGCCGCCAAGTGGTACATTGAATTACCACGTGCCGCCATCAATACGTTTGGCACTTTAGAAACGGAGTTCTTAAAGAACTTCCAACTACCAATTAGAGTGGAAACCAGAATAGAATTGTTAACATCGCTGCGCTAAGACACCGCCACCCACATCTCCGACCATATTCATGAATGGAGACGTAGGAGGAGGCTAGTCAAAGCGCCAATACCGGACCATCTCTTGGCCAATTGGTTTTGCAAGTCTCTCTTACCCCACATCTCTAAAGACATTGGCCTTTCTGGTGCAGTGATAGAAGATCAATTTATTCGTCGTGCCCAACACTTAGATTTAATCTATTCGTAATCCAGCACGCTTTACGATCTGCTCCCCCATGCCCCTGGTAACCCAAATCCTCCGGCTACTCAGAAAACTAGAGCTCATGCCGATGGTCTCGTTGGCACGATCTCTGGTGTAGCCACCAATCAGTCTCAGGGACAAACCTCCCAGCCATCCTCGGCTGCCACTGCCCCCCACCAAACGACTCCTCTCCCTTCCGCTGAGGTAAATTTGGTGCAAACCTCACAGAAACCTAGCGGAAAAAATAGGAAGAATAAGAAGAAAACATCTTATTCGGAAGAGCAGTCTGATAATCAGAATAACGCTAATCACAAAAATGCTGCTAGAAACAACAAAGGAAAGGATAAACCCATGAAATTTCCTTGTAAAATCTGTGCGGAGGACCACTTGACATACAAATGTCCTCGGTTGCAGGAATGCACCGATTTTATTGCTAACAAGGATTCTGGGAGAACACTTGCCGTTCTTCACAATCCTTTCCCCAATCAACAGCAGCAACATCAACATATGGTTGACAACCTGCCACAACCCCATCAACGGGGCAATGGTGGTTCGTGTCCTTCTGGCGAAGGACCATCTGCCATTTATGGCATCGAGAGTATTGACCTTCAAACTCACGCCAAGCTTTATGGAACTCCTACCATAGATGCTCAGGAACCTGGAACTAGTTCCAATCCGCCGCCGCCCAACGATTTGCATATCGAAAGGCCTACTGTTGAACCTGTAATTCGTCCCCCTAAAGGGACACTTCGACGCATGACTCATAATACCTCTGCACGTGCAGCCCAAAACTACAATATTGTAGAAGATTTGGCGCAGGCACCGTCAGCTATTTCTACACTTGAAGTATTACAAACCTGTCCAGCACAAAGGAAAGCCTTGCTTTCGGCCATTAGTGGAATAGATCCCCAGGATTCCATGCTAGCAGTCTTTGATATGGAAAAGGCTAAACCTCGCCTCTCGCATCAACTCGCATTCCAGGTGCAGGTTGTGTCGAAAGGGAGACCCATCCATCGCACTGTCATAGACGAAGGTGCTTCGACCTGCGTTATGTCACAAGCTTGCTGGCTGAATTTAGGTTCTCCTACTCTAACCTCGACATCGAATTCCCTCAAAGCTTTCTATGGCCACACTTTCCTACCAAAAGGATACCTTGCTAGCTTTCCCATCACTCTGAGTGGGAAAACGGTAAACGTGGACGTTGAAGTCGTAGAACGTCATCTCCACTATAATCTATTGCTCGGTCGCAGTTGGTCTAATGCTATGACCGCCATCATGTCTTCGGTCTTCCGACTCATCCTATTTCCATTGGATGGGAAAATAGTCACGGTCGACCAGCTATCCTTCTGCACCCCTGATTATTCCACTTTACCAAGTAGCTCTGTACCCCTAATAGGAGGTGTCCCTGACTCTTACGTTAGTATCGGTACCGGTCTTCTGAAGGCATCTTCCCTACTGGGTTGTTTTCCTCTACTGCCGCCGCAGATCCCAAACACGGTTGCAATGATATCCACCTCTTTGGATGGCTCTATCGACCCATGGATCATCCCGGCACCTTCAGATATTGATTCCTATGGAGATCAGATGCCACTTTCGCTGGTTGAGTTGGCTTACCAAGCCATCCAAACCGCATCTGAACCCTCCACTGATATGGTTTCGACCACAGGTACAACCCCCTCTCCCATAACAGTTCTCTCTAAGGATCTCCTCAATGAAGTCTGGCCTACAGACGAAGCTATTCAAGAGATCATGTCATTAGAAGAACGACCTTGGGGAGAGTTCCACCATCGCGCTTCGACGATTGATTCGGAGGCAATAAAAACTGAAATCCCGTTCTTTGACCAACCTGAGATCGTTCCCTCCTCTTATACGACTGTCCACACTATCGATTCAGAAGGGAACATGGGTAATCTTTCCAAGACACTGCTCATTGATATCTCGGTCAAAACGGGTATCGTGGAAAATATTCAAATTGGAGCCGACTGCAATCCTGAGGAAATTGCATCCTTCACATCTCTTTTTAAAGAATTCCGCGATGTCTTTGCTTGGTCTTATGACGAAATGCCCGGCATAGATCCTTCTATTTTCGAGCACGAAATCAAGACTTATGACAATGCTAAACCTATCCGGCAACGACTCAGATCAGTCCACCCGTGCAAAGAAGCTGCCATCAAGGTCAAAGTAGAAAAAATTTTAAACGATGGCTTCATTTATCCCGTTCCATTAACTGAATGGGTTTCCAATCCGGTTCCCATTGATAAAAAACAAGGCACTATTCGAGTTTGCGTCGATTATCGCGATCTGAACACCGCTTGTCCCAAAGACAACTATCCTACGCCGTTCATTGATCAAATTCTCGACGATTGTGCCGGATGCGAATCTTTTTCCTTCATGGATGGATTCTCGAGATACAACCAGATTGCCATAAAAAAAGACGACCAGCATAAAACTGCTTTCATCTGTCCTTGGGGCATCTTCGTGTATAAAAATCTCCCATTCGGCCTGAAGAATGCTGGAGCAAATTTTCAGCGGGCTATGGACTATGCTTTTCATGACATTCGACATATTGTACAGGCGTACTTGGATGACCTCCCGGCTCATTCCAAGAAGCGACGAGACCACCTGGCTCATTTAAGAGAAATTTTTGCTAGGTGCAGGTTCTACAATATATGCTTGAATCCTCATAAATGCGTATTTATGGTCGAGTCCGGACGATTGTTAGGGTTCATTGTTTCCAAGCACGGGATTAGGGTTGATCTTGATAAGGTAAAAGCAATTATTGAATTGCCGGCACCACAATCCATCCTTCAACTCCAAAGCTTGCAGGGGAAGGCAAACTTTTTGCGTCGTTTCATCGTTAACTATGCTGAGATGACGAAAGGATTCATGCGATTATTGAAGAAAGGAACACTATACTTGTGGGATGACCAAGCTCAACGGTCATTTGATGCTTTAAAACATGCACTTGTTTCAGCCCCACTCCTTAGTGCCCCCGATTATTCTTTAAAAGATGTTTTATCGAGCATTCTTTTTTGGTCTTTTCTTGCTCGTTAATCCGAAAAACCTCGAGTTCTCTTCTTCAGACTCGTTAAACTTATACGAAGTTGGCATTGAGCGTTATTTTTTGGTCTTTTCTTGCTCGTTAATCCGAAAAACGTAGAGTTTTCTTCTTCAGACTCATTTAAACTATGGAGAAATACTGAGCATTCTTTTTAGGAATCTTTTTCTCGCTCATAAAACCGAAAAAATCCCGAGTCACCTTTGTCAGACTCGTTAAACTATTGAACAAAGAACAAGGAGCCATTCTTTTCCTCTTTTTCAAAGCTCTTCAAAACAGAAAAAGTAAATCGAGTTTTCTCCCCGTGACTCGTTAAAATTTCACGGAGGTACCAAGTTTTCTTTGTTGGACTCGTTAAAATTTCATAAAGAATATTGAGTTTACTTCGTCCCCTCGTACTCATAACAAAATGAGGTAGACGTCCATTGAACATATATTTCTCACTTTTCTGGATTCCATGGACTAACTTACGGAAAATGAATTGTTTCGGGCTTCATATTACCCCTTTGCCGTGCCCGGTTATCAAGACATGACAAAGGTACCCATGGAGTCGTCTTTTATGACATTTTTCAGACTCTCTAAACATGAAAAATTCACCGAGTTTACTTGTCTGGACTCGTTAAACCTAATCAGACAGGACATCGAGTTGTCTTTTATGACATTTTTCAGACTCTCTAAACATGAAAAATTCACCGAGTTTGCTCATCTCGACTCGTTAAATCTAATCAGATGGGGCGCAGAGTTGTCTTTCCTGACATTTTTCAGACTCTCTAAACATGAAAAATTCACCGAGTTTACTCGTCTGGACTCGTTAAACTTAATCAGACGAGGAAAAATTTGGACAAAGTGGATACTACCTCTGTTACATTTTCAAAAAGGTTGATTTGGCAGAAAAATTCTTGAACATGGCACTTCCCAGAAAACTCTTTCGCAGTTAGCCGAACCCTACCATCTATGAGTATTAGCCTTCATTTCCCAGTGTCCCTGCACCGGTAAAATCCTAACACACTCTTTGGTGTTCAACACGCTTCAGTTGCCTAGTACCCTGCTAGAGTGCCTTCTATTGTTCAAGCAGATCTTGTTATCTACTGCTCCTGTTATCAACCAAACCATTCATTATGCCAGAAATTATTTGTCGTCTGACGTTCCCATTTACTCTTCCTTATCTCAAATCATAAACAAAATCAGTTGGTTTCCGTTTCATGTTGACTGATGTAGGACGCCTCAATGCCTACCTTTCAACAGATCACTTCCTATCGACTTCAACATCTTATCTAGGAAGTTGATCCAGAAACCCATCAGTACCCGGATACTTGCAGACATCAGTGGCAGGTAGTCTTGTGTTTGATCAGGGGTCTTCATCATTGGCTCCTGGTCGAATGATTCTACGAGTGTTCGACTTCAACTCATTTTATTCACACTCGCTAGATTGTACTGTGCATCTTAGGGACCATCATCATTATCGGTGGCCACCTTCGCGTCTGTTAACGGTTTTCATTATTGACTGGTAATCAGACGATTTCTCACATGTTCGACGACAACTCCCTCATTCACATGTTGAGAAATATGCAGTTTAAGTGAATCGGCGGTCAAGACCTTGGGGCAAAAAGGCTACACCATTAAAGTTGTGTTCCCTTCCCCAAGTTGCGATATTGTTTATGGAGACAGCTTCTTCAGCCTGATCCTGTTATGACAGACACTTCCACATTGTGCCTATTGGTGGACAGATTCTTCATATCTCTATTCTAGAGAAATCATGTTGTTTAAAGCTACTGAGCATGGGACATGCCCGACTCTAGGCAAATACTATATTTTCTGACATATGTTGTTGTTTCATGTTTTTCTCAGTCTTTCAATCTCTCTCTCTCTCTACAAACTATAAAGTATTTCGGCCATCATCTTCGTCTCTGACCTCACACTTTAGGGGGCATCTGTTACAGGTCAAAATACCTCCTCATCAGCTCAGAGGGGAAGACAGATATGGAGGAAGTACAAAGACCTAAATTAAACCTATTTCTGACAGGGTAACGCATATATAGAACAGAACAAGAGCGTTATAACGCAGGCAAGAAATACATTGGCCGTGTTAGTGGCTAGGGCAATGCTCTGTTTACACTGGAGGGACGCGTTACCCATGTTTTAAGTTTGAATTGGGAAAAGAGCGCGGAGAAAGATTTGAATCTCCGAATTTCCCTCACAAAGGAGTCAGTTCACAAAGGAAACTGCAGAAGCACCAGTTCATTATTGGTCATTGCCATGGAAGACTGAACTTCAAGAGAGGCAAAAGCATAGAGATAAAGGAAACATCTAAGCCTTTTCCATTCCAAACTAGTGGAAAGAGAAGGGCAACAATGGCCTTCTCCCTCTCCTATAAGAAGGAGCTGAAGGCTCTTAATTGAAGGTCGAAGGACTGCTCAAGGTTCTTGCATACTTGTGGAATAGAGAATAGTGTGACATTGTGAAGGCCAAGAGTCAAAGAGGCTCCTAGAGAGCTTGTTGACTTGGACTTCTTCACTAGAGAGAAGAGAGATTGGGAGACTGAGGAGGGCTTGGTACAACCGATGGTTGTAATCCTCCTTCTTTCAAAATCAATAGAACTGTGTTCTTTTTGTCCATTCAATGCTTAATGTTATTATTGTTGTTTCAATATTCACTTAGTATGATATGAATGGCTCAGATGTGTATAATCTAGGTGTTTTTAGTATATTGATTTAATTGATAGGATACTTGTTATATTAGAAATTACGCGGGTGCTTTGACTGATTGCAGGTCTCAGATTTGGAGCCGGCGAAGAAGGACTCTTACTTTGCTGCACAGTGCTCTCCAAGGGATTCCAAGACCGTCAAAGAGGTAATTCTCTATTGTATTCCTTCAAGTTATTTCAAGCTAATATGAACATACTCATGCCATCTTTGTGAACAGCATAGCTAATCTTACTGTCTGCCTTGGGCATCGGAAAGCCCTGAGAGGGATATAAGAAAACCAACCACCCAAGCAGTTTACCCTATAGCACCTAACCTAATTTAGCCACCTCTAACATAACCTAACTTAGCCTAGCCTAGTGTGATATACTCTAACCTATCCTAGCATAACCTAATCTTGCCTACTCTATCTTGGCATAGCCTACCATGTTTTAGCTTAACCTATCCTACTCTAGAGAAACCTACTCTACCCTAGCCTAGCCTAGCCTACTCTACCCTAATATAGCAGAGCCTAGCTTAGCCTACTCTACCCTAATCTAGCCTAGCCCATCATAGCCCACTCTATCCTAGAATACCCTAGCCTACACTACCCTAGCCTATTGCATACTACTCTAGCTAAACCTACTATAGCCTTGTAGTAGACTCTATCATAGCCTAACCCACTCTAGTCCACCCTAGACCAGCCTACTCTAGCCTGGCCTAGACCAACTGACTCTAGCCTAACCTACTCTATCCTCACCTAACCGAACCTAGTCTAACCTAATCTAGGCTAACCTACTCTAGTTTAGCCTACCCCAGCCCACTCTAGCCTAACCTACTCTGGCAGAAACTAACCTAGGTTAGGCTACCCTAGCCTAGCATAACCTACTATACCCTAGCCTAACATACTCTACCATAGCCAACTCTTCCTTAGACTAGCCCACTCTACCCTAGATTACTTTCACCTACTCTAGTGTATAATACTAGAGCCTAACCTAGCCTAACCTAGTCTCGCCTAGACTGGCCTACTGTCGCACAACCTAGCCTAGCCTAACCTACGCAAGCCTAACCTAGCCTAACCTAACCTAACATAGCCTACTCCAACCTAAACTACTCTAACATAGTCTAGCCTACTCTAACCTAGCCTAGTCTAGCCTAGTCTAGCCTAATATAGCCTAATCTAACGTAACCTAACATACTCTAGCCTAGTGTACTCTAGCCTAGCCTAGCCTAGCCTACTATACCCTACCCTATCCTATTATAGAGTAACCTAAGCTAGAGTAGCCTATCCTAGCCTATCCTTTCCTAACCTAACATAATCCACTCTACCCTAGGCTATGCTAGCCTAACCTGACCTACTCGACCCTATATTATGCTAGATTAACCTAACCTACTCTACCCTAGACTAGCCTATCCTAGACTACCCTAGCCTTCCCTATGCTATCCTGTCCTAACCTAGCATAGCCTAATTTAGCCTAGCCTAGCCTAGCTTATCCTAGCTTATGCTACCCTACTATACTCTACTATAGTGATCTAAAATGATTATATTAGTTTTGTTGTGCTAAGTGTCTTTTCAGTTTAAAAACATGTGCATAATCAGTTCATTAGTTTGCATAAGGATTAAGGAGTTTTCCCATGATTTTTAGATGATTTTTAGTGAATTTGAAGCATAAAATAAGCATAAATTACACTGAACAACAGTCTAAAACAAAGAAATAAGTCACCACGTGAAATTTACACAACAAGCATGAGGAAGCAGTTCACCCCTCCTGGGCTACATCTGTTGGTCCAACTCCCATAGCTTGTCCATCTTTGATTATGTTCAAAATTTTTCTATTACATGTAGTTACAATGCTCTAATGGTTGTTTTCTCTGCACCAATGGCTCCAGAATACTTCAATCAATCAAAAATGGCTCTTCATTCACTCAGAATGGGCAAACAATGAGTCTCCTACTCTTTTGCCCAGTATCTCCTAGGAAAACTCCATTAAAAGTGGAGAACTCCAGTTAACTTGAGTTAAAAATGGCATACCCGCAAATTTAGGCATGCCCTCTATTTATTCCGCTGAAACTAACTAAACATTAGATGTTAGATTTTGGGTGGTGGCCACATGTGCACCCCCAAACCACTTACATAACCGTCGAAGTAGAACTCATGCTTTAAACTACATTTAAACGGTTGGAATTGTAGTCAAGAATGCTGGAGGTTAGCGCTGACTACACAGAGGATGGAAACTTAACGGTTGGCATGTGACACATGAATTGGGACCGTGGGTGGGTTACATTTATTACGAAGGTTGGTTAACATTAACGTGCCATGTGACAATACTCCGGGCAACCGCTAGTGGGTTGGGACCGCTGGCAGTTCCCAACCCCCAACTATAAATGTAATACACATTAAATAGAACTTGACATCCAATATGGTTAAGAAAAAAAGCGTAGTGGATATGGTGGAGGTTTATGAATTCCCAGAGGGAGGTCATGGGGTTGAGCTGTGTTACCTCCAACAAAATTTTACTATGAAGTTGCAGGGCCATGTGGCTGCCTCAAGGATGGCCACGTGGAAGTTTCTGATTGGATCCTCCAAACCCATACAACCAATAAAAAATTGACACTTTTCATCCAGTGATTAGTCCGGTGGAGGGAATATTCCAGGGAATATTCCCATTTTTGCTAACTATACATTCCACTTTGTTGACTGTGCATCCCAATCAAACTTGGTCAAACTATCGCAAATTTACCTATTTGGCATTTCAATCAGAACGCAATATATTCCTCATATGACATTGGTTTTTCAAACCATTCATGGTGCCAGAATCAGGAAGACGAGATCTATGCAACCATCATAGTTTCAACCCAATCCTGTAACTTTGAATGTTGAGAAAAAATTATGAACTCCTAATAATTCCTCCCCATTGGGAAGCTTTTGGACCCCAAAAGACTTGATTACCTGTTTAGTAGATGAGGGTACAAATCCCTCACTTTTCCAACCTCCATCCATTTTGGCTTGCTTGGTTTAGATCCTTTGAGCCCAACTCGAAGGTAGTCAACACTTCCCTTCTTTGATGCTCTTGTCATCCTATCAAGAATTGTATCTTCTTTGAGATCATCTAGAAATTCTAGCGAGAAATATTCAATAGAAGGTAGTTGAACATCACTTCCTTCATCATCGATCAAAGGTGGCTCATACAAGCGTGAGTTTTCAACATTAACAACTGAATTCATTTGCATGTAAGAAGGCAAGTCAAGTTGGAATTCATTGTTACCAACTTTCTTTATGATCTTGAAAGGACCATAGCCAATGGGTTTAAGCCTTTTACCTTCCCCTTGCATCCTTTGTTCGCTAATGTGCAATGATACCTCATCTCCCTCTTGAAACTTGTGATCAACTAGGTGTTTTTCATGCCTCTCTTTGTATTTACTTTGAATTTTCTCAAGCTCTTCTTGAACTTGTTGATGTATAATTTGAATTTTCTCAATGAACTTTCGTGCCTTATCTATATCAATATGGCCATCAATTGTAACATCCTTCCAAAAGATGAAGTCTAATGGCGATTTTTGAAAATACCGAAAGCATAATTCAAAAGGTGAGGTTTGTGTTGAAGAGTGCCTTGCCCGGTTGTAAGCGTGTTGAATGTAATGCAATTTTTCATCCCACAACTTAGGATGTTTTCTATAGTATTATCTCTATAGATGCACAACTGTTCTGTTCACCACCTCAATTTGTTCGTCATTTTGTGAATGAAAAGCGGTACTCTTATTCAACTTTGTGTCCATCATTGTGCATGGATTTGACCAAAAAATTCCAATGAACCTGGAATCCTTGTCACTAACAATAGAAGTTGGCAATCCAAAATGAACCCAAACATTTTGAAAATAAAGTTCAATAGTTTTTTCAACAGTAATGGTTTTCTTACATTGCATAATTTTACACGTTTTACTGAATTGATCCACAACTACAAAAATATAATCATGTTTCTTTCTTGACATAGGTAGGCCTCCAAAAAATTCCATGGAGACACTCTCCCATGACCTTGACAGTACTGATAGTGGCATGTATAATCAAAGATTCCTATTACTAGGCTTACTTGTTGCACACATAGAGAAACCTCTTATAAATCATAACACACTATCTATCATGCGAGGCCAATAACTATACCTCTGTAGATGTGCCACTATTTTTCTTACCCCAAAGTGTCCAGAAATAAGAGAAGAAGGAGCTTCTCTCATGAAAATTAGCCTCTCTCCATGTGGAATACATAGCTTGCCCAAATGAAACAACAAATTGTTATGCATGTGATAATATTTTTCTTCAACTTGATTCCCTTCAGTCAAACTAGCATACACATCCTGGAAATCAATGTCATGTGCATATTGTTCTATGTAACTCTTGTGTACAACATAATCATTTTTGAGTAAAGTATAAGCACTAATGATTGGTCTCGAAAGCATATCTGCAAATTTATTGAATATGCCTTTTTGTACCTTATAACCAAGTGAAATTGTTGAAGAAATCCCATCCACCTGAAATTTCTTGATTGCTGCAATTTTGTTTTCGACTGCAAGTACTATAATGGTTGGTGATTGGAGTGTACAATAGTCTCTTTACCCATAAAGTAGTGTTTCCACTTTTTGGCAATTTGTACCAACACATATAGTTCTTTTTCATATTTAGGATAATTAGTCACAACACCATTAACATTTTCTGAATGAAAGAAAATAGGCTTACCATACTGCAAAAGTACTGTGCCCATGGCATAATCACTATCATCGGTTGGTATCTCGAATGGAAGTCTCAAATTTGGTAATGCAAGGACTAGAGCTGAAATTATATTGTCTTTTAAAACTTCTAAATCTTTCTTCTATTTTCCTCCCCATTGGAAGAATTTATTCACACTTGTCACTGCATGCATAGGAGCTGTGATGGAAAAAAAGTTAGAAATAAACTTCCTCCAATATTGAGCTGCACCTAAGAAAATTCTTATCTCATTAACTATTCTGGGTGTGGGACAATTCACAATGGCCTCCACTTTAGAAGGATCAATACTCAATTCTCCTCCTCCTACAATATGTCCCAAACAGACCAAATAAGTCTTTCGAAACTCACATTTTGACATTTTAAGAAACAATTACTCTTTCTTCAAAATATCAAGCACTATATTCACATGCAAGACATGATCTTCTCTTGCTTTGCTCAAAATAAATTTTTCATCTAAGTACACAATAAAAAATTAATCAAGGAATGGTCACAAAACATTATCCATCACTCGCATGAAATTTTTCGGTGCATTACATAAAACAAAAGGCATAACTATCCACTCAAAGAGTCCTTGTTTGGTTTTGAATGCAATTTTCCATATTACACTTTCTAAAATTCTTACTTGATGATATCCACTTCTTAAATCTAACTTAGTGAAAAAAATTTCTTCTTTCAACTGATTAAGCAAGTCATCTATTCTTGGGAGTGGGTAATGATTTTTTACCGTAATCTTGTTCAAAGCTCGAAAATATACACACATGCGCCAAGTCCCATCTTTATTTGGTATCAAGACTATGGGTGAACCACATGGCAAGGTGGTTGGCCTTATGATTCCTTTATCCAACATCTCTTCGATTTACCTCTTTATTTCAGCATTCTCCATTATCGGCATGCGATACATACCGATATTTGGAAGAGGACAATATTGCTGCAACTGGATCTCATGTTGACTTTCTCTTTTTGGAGGCAAACCTGTTGGATCCTGAAACATATCATGATGTCCATTAACCACATCATATAAATATTATTTCAACTTAGGATCACATCCCTCAAAATATTCATGATTAATATCAGCTTTAGGCTTAATCATAAGAAGAAAAAAGTTCTTACTTGAATCTACCAGCCTCTTTACGTGTCCAACATTTACCAAAGAAATGCTTGTCTTCTTGCGATGTGCTCTAAAAATGAACTCCTTGCCATCCTTGGATAAACGATACTTGTTCTCATGGCGATGGAAGATCGATTTCCTATCATACAAGTAATGACTCCCTAATACAATATTAGTTATGTCAAGTAGAACCACATCTAATTCAACTGTGTCAACAAAGCTTGTAGTGATTGCAAACCTAAATATACATTTCTTTGAAACCTGTAGATTTTCATCCTTACAAATCCAACCCAATGGATATGGTTTTGGATCTGGTATGGTCTCAAGGTTAATTTTCTTGACCAAATATTCAAAGATTAATTTTTCTTGTGACCCACTGTCAAACAGTGTGTAAATCTTGGTATGCTTGGATATGACCCTCACATGAAAGAGTTTTATTCTTTCTTATTCATTTGGAGTGTTTATGTGATAGTTTGATGTACTGGTACTGGATTTGGTTTCAATTTATTTTCCCTTCATGTTATTCAATCCCATGAATGTGATTTTATATTCATCACCTCAATGAGATCCTAAATCATGTTGAGCTATAGCAGCAGTTTTCTGTTTACCTCTGTTATTGGGTTTATTTGGCATAAATTCAGGATGTAATTTCCAACAATGAGTTTCATCATGGCCTTCTTTTGAACAATGTTTAAAAGATAATTTTTCTCCCTCTGTCTTAATAGATTCACTCTTTTTTTTTTACCTTTTGAGGTCTTTTCCATCGCTTTACCCTTAAAATGTTTCTGTCTACCCTCTTCAGAAATGTTTTTCCCTCTAGCTTCTAGATGTGTGGCCTGAACACAAACTTCATCTAGACTAGTGGGCTTAAACATGAGAATAATATGTTTCAAGTAGCTATGTAAGCCTCCTATGTACTTTAGAAAAGTTTCTTGACTCTGCAAATCCACCCTTAATAGAAGATCTCTTCTCCTGATTTTTTGGGTGTATTCTTGCACATTTTGTCCCTTTAATTGCCTAAATTTCTACCAGTTCATGAAGGCTTTTTGCATGTGGGATAATGGGTAAAATGATTTTTTAATAGTAGCAATAAAATCTGACCATGTTTCTTGATTTCCTCCTTTGTCTTGGTTTCCCACCAAACAATAGTTGCATCTTCCATTCTAAAAGAAGCTAATTGAATTTTTGTATCAACATATTGAAGGTTCTGTATTCTCAAATAGACCTCCAATTGTCTAATCCAATTATCTATATTTTTTGCATTTACTTCACCATTAAACGTTGACAATTCCAACTTAACATCAACTTTTAAAAAAGGATTTTTACCAGTTCTCTTGGACTTGTGTGGCTAATGTATTGAAGAAGAAGTAGAGGATGATAATGATAATGATGAAGATGGTGGCTCTCCATTGCCTCCATTTCCCTTCTTTCACTTGTCTTCATCATGTTGAACTCTTGAAGATCATTGTCCTTCCTTTTGGAGTTTATATCCTTCTCCTTCTAATATCTCATTCCTTTCTTGATAAAGGATTCTAACCATCTCAGTCATGTCAAGAAATACTTCCTTGAACAATCTTTCTTCCTCCTTAGGGTCAACTTCTTCATGGAATTATCCTTCCTCATGAGGCATGATTAATGGAGCTTCTGCTTCTTTAGGAGGTGAACTAGGTGGTGGAGATTATGGCAATGTTGTTCCCCTTTGCTTTGGTAATTTTTGAGACCATTCTTCTTCCACCAGTTTTCCTTCTCCTCTTTTGAGCTTGAGCCTTGTAAGCATCTAAAAATTGCAAATAGTTAAACAATTATTTGCACTAAACAAAACCAGAGAATAAACTCCATCTAATCTAAAATGACCATATTTTTTTTTTGTGCTAAGTGTCTTTTCAGTTTAAAAACATGTGCATAATTAGTTCATTAGTTTGCATAAGGATTAAGGAGTTTTTCCATGATTTGTAGACTATTTTTAGTGAATTTGAAGTATAAAATAAGCATAAATTACATTGAACAACCATGCAAAATAGAGAAATAAGTCACCACATGAGATTTACACAACAGACATGATGAAGCAAGTCATCCCTCCTGGGCTACATATGTTGTTCCAGCTCTGAATGGATTGTCCATCTTTTATTATGCTCACAATTTTGCTATTACATGTAGTTATAGTGTTCCAATGGTTGTTTTCTCTACACCAATGGCTCCAAAATGCTCCAATAAATCGTAAATGACTCTTCATTGACTCAGAATGGGCAAAAAATGAGTCTCCTACTCTTTTTCCCAGTATCTCCTAGTAAAACTCCACTAAAAGTGGAGAAATCCAGTTAATTGGAGTTAAAAATGGCATACCCGCATATTTAGGTGTGCCCTCTAACTGTTCCACCAAAACTAACTACGCATTAAATGTTAGCGGTTGGGTGGTGGCCACATGCACACCCTAAAACCACTTACATAATCATCGGAGAGGAACTCACATTTTAAATTGTAGTTTAATGGTTGGAATAGTAGTTGAATGCTGGAGGTTAGCGCTGACTATGCAAAGGTTGGATACTTAACAGTTGGCATGTGAAACATGTCTTGGGACCTTTGGCAGGTTACATTTAATGCGACAGTTGGTTAACATTAACGTGCCATGTGACAATACACTAGGGAACTGCTGGCGAGTTGGGACCACCAGCAGTTTCCAACCCCCAACTGTAAATGTAATACACATTAAATAGAACCCAACATCCAATATGGTTAAGAAACAAAGCTTAGCGCAGATGGTGGACAGTTATGTGTTCTCGGCAGGAGTTCAGGGGGCCGAGCCTTGCTACCTGCAACAAACTTTTACTATGCATGTTATAGGTCAATTTGGGCACCATTCCCAATGACCTGGTTAACTAGAAATCATCTCCAGAACCAATGAATTGGGTCTATCATCCCCTATCATTTTAGTTGCTACATGCCCTAAGACAAAGAACAAGACAAATCATCCATGACTTTCATTTGCAAAGGTTTCCAAGATTTGAAGTTTATAATATCATATGAGAGTTCACTAACGCTGCCTCTAAAGGGACTAAGTGCATTGCATATGCAAGTAACCCCACTCAAGGGTGTTCTGCAAAGCATTTATTGACATTCATAGGTGCGTTGGTCACATTGGGAGTGAAATTCTCATTATTCCGGAATCTCCACTTGGCCAGTGCCTTCTAGAAGAGTTCACATGTATCAAACTTCTAATCCATGTGTCCATTTGATACCTCTGAGACTGGGAACATGTATTTCCTATTATTAGAAGGTGATTGATTGTAAAAATACCTTCAACTCCTCTATAAATTGAGCACAGATCCTAGTGTTTGAAAAGGAAGAATTTGAGTAGAGAAATGTTTGTGGAATCTCAATTGAGGAATTGATTTTAGTGACATGATGATGGAGAGATGTGCATTGTGATGATGTTGGGATGCTGCTGGAGATGGTGACACTAAATAAATCACTAGGTTGCAACCTCCCCTTCTATCCATTAATAAAGATAGTTTCTTACTTTCCCACATATGTATTTGTATAAGATTTTGTCTTTCATATTACGAATTCCTATCTAATGTATATGGTTCATGTTTTATTTATTTAACTAAATACCTTGAATAGACATATGTATTATTGCTATATTTTTTTGTTTAGTGTTCATCTTTGCAGGAAATATTTTGGCGATCTAGCTCAAATTTGAAGCTACATCAAGAGTGACAGAATGGCAATAGGAAGCGCTTGGAATCCAAGTAAGTTCTTTTATCTATTCTGTGTGTCTATTTATTGTTAAGAAAATTAGTTGAAAAGTCTTTAACCTGTTGTTCTAGATGAGCACTAAATCTAGGGAAGAATGTTTTACCATAATCCATAATTCCGCATAACAAATTGGCGACTCCACTGGGGAATTTACCCTTCATCCTTAGCGTATTTTCCTCTAATTTTCTCAGTTTATTCACCCAATAGCATTTACTCAAAAATTTTAGGCTTTTTGAAATCCAAAATTACATTACAAGTGTGTTAAACAGTTGTATTTTTTAGTATACACTGTGCCCAACGCACTATTGAATATGAAACAGTGCTTTGCATAGCACTGTCTCCCTTCTAAGGGTGCATTGTAATGCACTGTCTCCCCTTACAGACTGTGTTGCCCCCTAGAATCAGCCAAATTCCATTGAGTTTGTCAGTGCATTTAATTTCATTTTTTTTTGCTGTGTTTTAAAAAGCCTCATACCTCAGATTGACCAGTGATCTTACCTACTCCTTCCTCCTTTGAAAGAAATTTTTTTTCAATGTTTATTTAAAGTATTTTTCTTTATCATTGATGAATTAATTTCAAGGTATTTTCATTTTTTCATTAGATCCATTTTCTTTTGAAAAAGGAAATTGTCATTTAATTCTTCGTTTCCTAATAGGAGAAATTTTTGTTAAATTCCTCATTTTCCTTCAAAAGAGAAATTGTTGTTTAAATTCTTCATTTATCAAAAGTAAAAGGAATTTGTTTTTATTGATTTGGTGCACTTAGTTTCCTTTTCTACATTCATAAAATTAAAGGGACTAAAAAGAAAAACCTTCATTTTCATGTATTGGATTGTGTTTTGCATAAGGAACAATTAGGAAAGATGCATTTTAGTTTTTTCTCTTTGTTTGTTTGCTCTCAAATTGATTGCTCCTTCCCTCTAGTAGCTAGGATTTTCATTGAAAAACTAAAAGTGAAAGTTTGCTTATCATTTTAATTTTCATTTTAGGAATTTCCAATACATCACTACTGTGAACCTTGAAAGTAAAATTGATAAACAAGATCAACTTAAAATTTATCTCAATTTACCTAACAAATCATTGGAACCATAACGATAACATTTAGAAGGTCTAGGCTAGAGATGTGTTCCAGTGTCGTAAAACATAACAACTGTCATTAATTACTTGCGATACATTCTGAGTGTGATACCTCACTCCACGTACGTAAGTATATCGTAGCTCGTCCACGTAATTTCGGGTATATCAGGCGTTGTTAAAGTACATCAAGTATAAAGGAGTGCTCTAACTGTGTGGTTTTGCATCAGACAGTGCTAATACAAACTTGGGCCTCCACATACCTTTGGGTATATTTGGGAGGAAAAATTTAGGTTTCTATCCATCCATAGTGAATTGAGTCAGCCGCCTTGTAAATTGTGATAGACCAAACACAACATTTGGGGAGATTTCCTGCCCGTACTTCTTGGTTCGCTAGGAGATATTCTGCAGTTCACAATTTCTTGGTAAACCTTTTTATCTAGAAATACCCTTTTATTTTTTTTTTTTTTTGGTTAAAATAAATTAGTAATCGTGGAAGAAAAAAATCCTTTCCCCCATTGTTCGCGTAGATTAGCATTGAAACCACCTTTACCACCAGAAGTTACTCCTGGTTGGAAAAGGCGACAACACTCTACCGAATCAAGTACTATACGTACCTTTGGTGAAACATCATATTGCCATATACCAGAGTTAGCTCAAATTGTTTCTACACATCCTGGTCTGTTTGCTGTTGTCGAGACAGAGTCCTCACAGCTACTCGTGGTCACGATCCATTCAATCAGTGAGACCATACCTCCTGGACCCGACATTGTTCAACTAGAAGTTCATCCAGATCCTATCTCCTTTTGCCAGAACATATGAATCTTGAATTTGAACAACCAGAAGTTTTTCCTGCATTTTTCATTCCATAAATTTTTGTAGCCATTGAGTCCCCCATATCACACAGTCAACCGCCTGAAATATACTTTGGACTTGACGGTGAAATACTTCCACCTCGTTTAATTTCGATTGAAGAAATCCCACAAGACGAGACACCTTTAACTCCAATCCAATTTGGGGAGGACCTTTACATGTACGAGTATTTTCCTCAATCACCACCATATACTTTTTTTGATCCTATTCCTATTCAAAATCCCATTGATTCAAAAGGGTATACATTTGGTTGAGCAACCATGCCTGAACCAACATCTTTGGTTGGGCCATTTGTTCCAATTACGTCAATACCTACCCTCGCTACCCTATCAATGTTCACAACTTCACCAAATTCATATTTTCATGGTGGCCCTATGGTCCCATTAGGTTATAAATATTCATTTGGAATTTTCTCCGGTGCATCTTCAAATCCATGGACTTTACTGTCATCGTCTGGTATTATAACTGGTAAACCTATAATGAGTAATGAACGAATTGATTCTTTATACACATCATTAGGGAAATATCAATCCAGTCCTTCTGGGTCTATTCCATCAAGTACCATATCAACTAGACTCCCAACATTTGGAGAGCAATATTTTCGTTCTTATTATCCTCCTCATGTTGGGGGGGAAATTTTGGTCACCCACTATGACAATACTCCATCACTTTTTGGTCAAACTAATGTCAAAATGAATTTTTTTCAATGGCATCCCACTATGCCTATCCAACCACAAAATATTGTACATTTGTATCAACCAATTCAACTTGTTACACCCACATCATTTCCAATTGTTAATATATCTTTACCCCTGTTATAGAATCAAAATGTTGTACAACAACCTTTTCAAGCGGGTCCTGTTGTCGCATAGATTGTTAAGGCACCGCAACAATGGCTCAGATTGGGGGTTGTCACTCTTATCCCCAATCTCTCTATTGAAGCTGTCTCCTTGCAAGCTAAGGGAGGTAGACCATATTATGAATGAGAATGACAAAACTAGGAGACAGCTAAAACATCAAATACTTGATAGAATGAACGAGATTCCACAGATCTAAATTAGATTTCACATTTAAGACCAGTGCCTTATGGAGTCAAATAAAATCCCGTTATGAAATTATAAACAAGTAAGTGACGATTAACTGTTGCTTATTAAAACATGAATGATCCCGATGATATTTAATTGAAAATGCCACAATCATCAATAACAATAGCATGAAGATGGCAGATGCTTAAAATATTTCCAAAATTAAGATGTTCCAATATGACCCAGTTTGAAAATTAAAGTGCTCCACAGTCAAAATTCAGATGGAAAAATTAAGCTCATTTGACTATAGAAAATATGATTTTTTTTTTATATTTTTGTATTTTCTATATTTTTAGGATTTTGAAAATTTGAAAATTTGAAATTTTTTATTGTTTTATTATTATTATTATTTTTTTATCTAAAACAAGAAATCTAAATCTATACTAAAGCTTTAATTTAAATAAAAATTAAAATTTAAGTCTAAATATAAAAATCCTAACAAAACTAAAGCTAAAATTAAATAAAAAAAATTTAGAAATCTAAACTTAAGCTAAAAATTAAAATCTACATTAAAACTACAGAAACGGAAATCTATCTAACGCTATCTAACAAAACTAAACAAAATTAATGAAATTAAATTAATCTAAAAAATTAAAATCCAAATTAAATAAAATCTAAACGAAACTTATCAAAATTGAATTTAACTAAACTAACACTAAAGTCGAATTGAAACAAAATAAAACTAACCGACGGTTAAAAAAAATAAGATCGTAAAAGCTTTACAAAAGAAAAAGGAGAATTTTTTTTCAACACATATAAATGGGTTTTCGTTTTTTATGTGTGTGCGTTTATGGTTGTCGTTTTATAGGTCGGAGCTCATTGGACGCGTGAGGAAATGGGCTTCGAAGGGAAGAGGAACGATGGTATGAAGGTTGGGGCACGACAGAGATCAAGAAAGGGATGGCGAATGGATTTGATGGTAGATGCAAAGGGTTGCTGCGGATATGATAAATTGGACAGCAGCTTGGACTGCACGCAGAAGAGACGGGGTCAACGGATTGAAGGGCAGACTTGGACGGCGTGGAGATTAAAGGCGAGTGAAGCTCAGATGGTAAAGGAAGCAAGAGAAAAGCTGAATGACGACTAGGGGAAACAATGCAGGCAGAATGTAAGCACAATTTGCAGAGATAGATCTGTTGGATGAGGAGGGTCGATAGCAGAGAACAACTAGGTTTAAGGGAAATTGATAGCAGTCTAATGTAGGACGATGGGTAGAGCAGCATGGAAACTGAAAAAAAATCGAATGGGAGAATCGGTAAAAATGTAGGTAGGAGCACATGATAGTCAATGGATCGATGAACATATGAAATGAAGATGGTAAGACATATGATTAAATGTGTACAGGAATATGCTAGCAGCGTTTAATGCAGAACCCAATACTCATTTAAAATTCCCAACAAACAAATTTTTCTCCGCAAAACTCAGATTTTAATGCTCTTTAAATTAAAATATTGTCCGGATTTGCCCACAGTGGCAGTTTGAGGCCAGATCTAGCCTTTGGAGGCTAGATCTGCCTCAGATCTTAAAATATTTTCCAATTAGAACACTGAACCTGCAAGAAACCAGCCAGATCTGAAGACACACACGCCAATTTAATGATTAAACCCTGACAATCTTGAAAAATTTACAAATATACAAACTAGTTTAGAAATTTAAAACCCTCATGGTCAGATCTGAATACATTTTAGCACAATTTTTAGAGATTTAAAGTTTTGGTGAGAGGCACAAGCCTTTGAAACCCTGCAAAATCACAAATATCGTAAGATAGACCTGGAATTTAACAAATAAAGAGCTTATTAGATTTATGTTTATTGGGAGTCGGCTGGTCCAACCGAAGACTTCCCCAGACGCCCAATCTTAAAAAAAAATTTCCCTGCATACTTAGATCTGAATCTTAGATCAATAGAGATTTAAGAAAACAACATGAGACCTTTACAGAAAAATCAGAATGTTATTTTATAAACCCAGAAAACTGCACAAGATACCTGTATGCAGATTAATCCATGAAGGCCATCAACCATAAAATACAAGAAACAAAGTAGCAGAGTTGAGAGACAATTCACCACATAGATCTGAGAAGGAACATCCAGATTTGTAACCCCAAAGTCTTTATGCTTTATTCCTCAAAAAATTTACAAGAGCTTCTAAGAGCAAGTGCACGATCCTGAGATCGGATGACTCAAAAATGAGAAAGACCTCTAAATTTATAGGACAAGATCTCTAACGGCTAGTTTGGATGATCCTTGTCAAAATAATCTCAACCGTCCAAAAGATTTAATTATCTTTTAATCCGGAGCGTTGAAATTAAAATTTTGGGGAAAAAACGAATTTATCATTTAATTCAATTTTAATTAACTCAAAAATATTAATTTTGAGTTAATTACCCCAAAATTTTGACTTTGACTTAACCACCAAGGCCCAAGGGTCCAAAATTTCTTAAAATTCTCAATATTCCCTTGGCCTGGGGCTTTCAAAATCATTTTTCAAGGACCCACAAATTTTTCCTTTAAAGATTTAATCCTAACTTAGGACCCTAAATTAATTAAATTTCTGGTTTAAGATTTTATTAATTAATTGACCAGAAAATTTAATTAATTGACTAAGAGGGGATTATAATTATTTTTTCAACCCTCTTTTACATGAGATAATACATTTACATACATGAAGGGGGAATACCCATTCGTATAGACCCTCAAATAAATACCCAATTCTGCGACTCAAAATATGATCTAGTAGACCAAGTAGTTCAAACTACTTTTACAAGGACTCGATAGAACACTAGGACTCACTTAGTATGCTGATGATAAAATCCACCCTAGCTTTGGGGTGAGGCTGGAGGGAAAAACTCTGTCGATCACTTTCGTGAATCAGTGAGACAAAAAACCTCCTAGGATAGAGATCATCAACAACATACTAGGCTTACCTAGGTTGTTACATACATTGACGGTCTTACTTAGATCATTTACATCATAACATGCAGAATGGGTTTACATCATTTATAACAATGTCAACTATCGATGAAATCTGGATGATGGATTCTGAATGGCGCAACCACGTCGAACATGACGAATCCCATTTAAAAAAATGGGGGTGTACTGCTATGGGGTGGTTGACAAAGTGTGGTCAACATCTGGCTCTACTTGGGGACACATTGCTTCATTGAAGGAATGTGAGAATCCAGAATCTGCATCCAAGCAACACACAAGATTACATAAGTAGCGTCCATCCAAATATCATCATATAACATTAAGCTCATGAAAAATAGAAACTCTTCTTTTATTTATTATTCTACTTAACATGAAAAGTAAATCTACTCTAACTGCAAAATGAAATGCTGAAATAACAAGGTGTAAGGTTAGAGATACAATACAAAGGATGCCCTGTGGCATCATATGTGCTCAATATAGTGCATGCTAAGCATTTGCCTGCTTTTAGGCAAGTCTGTGGGCTACTTTTCAGATGTGCCATGTCCAATCTTGCTAATTGTAGGACTCTGTCTTATCCGAATGTCAAGCTGCTCTCGACCATTAGACGAATCAAACCACTTACTTCTTCTTTTTTGCTTCTTTCTCTTCTTCTGAGTGGGTTGTGATGTCAGCAATGAGACCACTGTAGATTTCTTGTCCTTATCTTGAAGATGTTTGTACAAAATATCTGAAGAACCTGGAGCGTGACCAATATTATTCTGGATATACTCTGTCAATGGTGACACATAAGCTTGGTCTTTCTCAACATCCTTTGAAACCATAGTTAAGTTCTCCGTGTGATGAGATGGGAATGGCTTTAGCAGACAAGAAGTCTTATGATCCATTGATGAATCTTCATAATTAAATTTCGGTTGAAATATTTGTAATTCTTCCATTTTTTCCAATTTCTTTTGTATGGAACTCATCTCCTTGGCATGCCTTACTATTAATTTCGTCTGATTTGCCTCCATATTTTTTATTTCCAACAAGTGATTTTCCTTCATGGCAGTCATTTCTTGGGTGTGTCTTGCTTCCATTGCAATCATATGATTCTGTATAATGGACATCTGATTAGAATGATTAACTTCCATTATCTTTAACCTGTTTTCCATGACATTTATTTCCTGAGCATGACTTGCTTCCATGGAAGTTATCTTATTTTGAAGATTGATTTGGTTAGCTTCCATGTTTTGAATCATTTGCGTATGATTGGGTTGCACATCCTTAATCATCTGAGCTGGTTCATTAACCAGACTTTCATGATCTACTATATGCATGTGATAGTCCTCACCAACAACATTAATTTGATGGCTTGACCCTGCCATTCTACTAGCTATGATTCTTTTGACAACATGGCAAGTAACCTCTTCATGAAGATTATTACAGGCTCTACAATAAGGCAGAGCTTCATCCACAAGATTTGCAAACTCAAGTTGATTTGTCGGTCTCTGCTCATTAGATAGGCCTCTTTTGCTGCAAAACATTATTATTTCTAGGTTGGGAATTCTGTGTTTGAGCCCTTTCCATTTGAACCAACCTAGCCTGTGAGACACTTATTTCCTTAGCATGATTAAGCTCCATGCTTTCAAGTTTCTTAGCATGATTAAGCTCCATGCTTTCAAGTTTTTGCATTAACTTTTTCATAGGGTCATCATCATCTTCTAGAGGTTCTTTTAACTTAGTATCTGTCAAAGGCCTATCAAAAACTGGAGTTTTGGACCTTCCAGATGCTTTCTTATCCTTTTCAATTTCCTCAGCCAAAGATTGACAAGCTTTATAATTTGCAGTTTTAGCCCGCCTTAACTCATATGAAGTATCAGAATCAAAAGCATCAATGTAAAAATTCAGAAGAGATCCATCAGGAGGTTTACGAGTTTGAGATATTTCTCTAAGGATACCATTAAATCTCCTATTAAATTCTTCAGTGGTTTCATTTTCTTTCTTTTTTATGGTACTGATCTCCCTTACCAAATGCCTATCTTCCCTTTTATCACCATACTTTTCCTTAAAGGCAACTACAATTGATTCAAAAGTATCAAATGAATTATCAGGCTTTTCCGTAAACCATTCAGCAACATCCTCACCAAAAGTAAGAACAAAAGTTTTCATCTTTACATCATCGAAATTATTAATCGCAACTGCAATTCTATTCCACCAGTTAGTGAAAGCAAACAAATGAGATTTAACACTAACTGTTTCATTTCCTTGAAAATAAGGTAATTTATCCATTTGAGGGAGATCATGGGGATAACCCTGAATATTAGCAAAATTACACGGGGCAAAAACATCCATGATATATCGTTTTTAGGATTTTAGAAATAGATCCGTGTTCAAGAATAATCAAAAGGTCCTCAAGAAGCGAACTTCTTAGAAGGAACTCTTGTAAGAAATGAAAGAATTGGAGTCGCCACTTGAACATGAAACTAATTCTAAAACAGCAGAAATAATCGAGAGATAGCAGATGGATATCAGGGGGGGATTCTTGTCTAGGAGTAAAAAGATGAATAAGTGGAGTCGCCACCCAAACAAGAAGCCAACTGAAATGTCCAGGTGCTAAAGATGAAATGATTAGTGAGATGATGAAAGATAAGATGATGAAGAGATGAAAAGACGCCAGAAAATGTGATCCCTTGTGACAAGCTAATGAATGGCAAAAGAAGATTTGAAGATTATAAAATGTCGTTAAGACCAAGGACAGAAAAACTCTATACCCGGCAACGGCGCCAAAAAATGTTGTTGCACAGATTGTCAAGGCACCGCGACAATGGCTGAGATTGGGGGCTGTCACTCTTATCCCCAATCTCTCTATTTAAGCTGTCTCCTTGCAAGCTAAGGGAGGTAGACCCTATTATAAATGAGGATGACAAATCCAGGAGACACAACAAAAACATCAAATATTTGATAGAACAAACGAGATTCCACAAATCTAAATTAGATTTCATGTTTAAGACCAGTGCCTTATGGAGTCAAACAAAATCCCGCTACGCAATTATAAACGAGTAAGTGACGATTAACTGTTGCTTATTGAAACACGATTGATCACAATGATATTTAATTGAAAATGCCACAACCATGAATAACAATAACATGAGAATGCCAGATGCTTAAAAAATTTCCGAAATTAATATACTGCAATTATAACCCACTTCGAAAATTAAAATGATCCACAATCAAACTTTAAATAAAGAAATTAGCACACTTGACTATGGAAAATTTGAAAAAAAAAAAAATTATATTTTTGTATTTTCTAGATTTTTAGGATTTTGAAAATTTGAAAATTTGAAATTTTTTATTGTTTTATTATTTTTATTTTTTTTTATCTAAAACAAGAAATCTAAATCTATACTAAAGCTTTAATCTAAATAAAAATTAAAATTTAAGTCTAAATCTAAAAATCCTAACAAAACTAAAGCTAAAATTAAATAAAACAAATTTAGAAATCTAAACTTAAGCTAAAAATTAAAATCTACATTAAAACTACAGAAATGGAAATCTATCTAACGCTATCTAACAAAACTAAACAAAATTAATGAAATTAAATTAATCTAAAAATTAAAATCCAAATTAAATAAAATCTAAACTTACCAAAATTGAATTTAACTAAACTAACACTAAAGTCGAATTGAAACAAAATAAAACTAACCGATGGTTAAAAAAAAAAAAAGATCGTAAAAGATTTACAAAAGAAAAAGGAGAAAAAAATTTCAACGCATATAAATGGGTTTTCGTTTTTTTATGTGTGTGCGTTTATGGTTGTCGTTTTGCAGGACGGAGCTCATTGGACGCGTGAGGAAATGGGCTTTGAAGGGAAGAGGAATGATGGTATGAAGGTTGGGGCACGACAGAGATCGAGAAAGGGATGGCAAATGGATTCGAAGGTAGATGCAAAGGGCTGCTGCGGATATGATAAATCGGACAACGGCTTGGACTGCACGCAGAAGAGACGGGGTCAACAGATTGAAGAGCAGACTTGGACGGCGTGGAGATTAAAGGCGAGTGAAGCTTGGACGGTAAAGGCAGCAAGAGAAAAGCTGAATGACGACTAGGGAAAACAATGCAGGCAGAATGGAAGGGCAATTTTCAGAGATAAATCTGCTGGATGAGGAGGGTCGATAGCAGAGAACGGCTAGGTTTAAGGGAAATCGATAGCAGTCTAATGCAGGACGATGGGTAGAGCAGCGTGGAAACTGAAAAAAATCGAATGGGAGAATCGGTAAAAATGTAGGTAGGAGCAGAGGATAGTCAATGGATCGATGAGTATATGAAATGAAGATGGTAAGACAGATGAGTAAATGTGTACAGGAATTTGATAACAGCGTTTAGTGCAGAACCCAATACTCATTTAAAATGCCCAACAAACAATTTTTTTTCCGCAAAACTCAGATTTTAATGCTCTTTAAATTAAAATATTGTCCGGATTTGCCCACAGTGGCAGTTTGAGGCCAGATCTGGCCTTTGGAGGCTAGATCTGCCTCAGATCTTAAAGTATTTTCCGATTAGCACACTGAACCTACAAGAAACCAGCCAGATCTGAAGACACACACGCCAATTTAATGATTAAACCCTGACAATCTTGAAAAATTTACAAATATACAAACTAGTTTACAAATTTAAAGCCCTCATGGTCAGATCTGAATCCGTTTTAACACAATTTTCAGAGATTTAAAGTTTTAGTGAGAGGCACAAGCCTTTGAAACCCTGCAAAATCACAAATATCGTAAGATAGACCTGGAATTTAACAAATAAAGAGCTTATCAGATTTATGTTTATTAGGAGTCGGCTGGTCCAACCGAAGACTTCCCCAGATGCCCAATGTTAAAAAAAAATTGCCCTGCACACTTAGATCTGAATCTTAGATCGATAGATATTTAAGAAAACAACATGAGACCTTTGCAGAAAAATCAGAATGTTATTTTATAAACCCAGAAAACTGCACAAGATACCTGTATGCAGATTAATCCATGAAGACCATCAACCATAAAATATAAGAAACAAAGTAGCAGAGTTTAGAGACAATTCACCACATAGATCTGAGAAGGAACATCCAGATTTGTAACCCCAAACTCTTTATGCTTTATTCCTAAAAAAAAATTTACAAGAGCTTCTAAGAACAAGTGCACGATCCTAAGATCGGATGACTCAAAAATGAGAAAGACCTATAAATTTATAGGACAAGATCTCTAACGGCTAGTTTGGATGGTCCTCGTCAAAATAATCTCAACCGTCCAAAAGATTTAATTATCTTTTAATTCGGAGCGTTGAAATTAAAATTTTGGGGAAAAAACGAATTTATCATTTAATTCAATTTTAATTAACTCAAAAATATTATTTTTGAGTTAATTACCCCAAAATTTTGACCTTGACTTAACCACCCAGGCCCAAGGGTCCAATATTTCTTAAAATTCTCAATATTCCCTTGGCCTGGGGCTTTCAAAATCATTTTCCAAGGACCCACAAATTTTGCCTTTAAATATTTAATCCTAACTTAAGACCCTAAATTAATTAAATTTCTGGTTTAAGATTTTATTAATTAATTGACCAGAAGATTTAATTAATTGACTAAGAAGGGATTATAATTATTTTTCCAACCCTCTTTTACATGAGATAATACATTTACATACATGAAGGGGGAAAACCCATTCATATAGACCCTCAAATAAATACCCAATTCTACGACTCAAAATATGATCTAGTAGACCAAGTAGTTCAAAATACTTTTACAAGGACTCGATAGAAAACACTAGGACTCACTTAGCATGCTGATGATAAAATCCACCCTAGCTTTGGGGTGAGGCTAGAGGGAAAAACTCTTCCGATCACTTTCGTGAATCAGTGAGACAAAAAACCTCCTAGGATAGAGATCATCAACAACATACTAGGCTTACCTAGGTTGTTACATACATGGACTGTCTTACTTAGATCATTTACATCATAACATGCAGAATGGGTTACCATCATTTATAACAAAATGTCGTCTCATGATGGAATCTAAATGGTGCGACCACGTCGAACATGACGAATCCAATTTGAAAAAATGGGGGTGTACTACTATGGGGTAGTTGACAAAGTGTGGTCAACATCTGGATCTACTTGGGGACACGCTGCTTCATTGAAGGAATGTGAGAATCCAGAATCTGCATCCAAGCAACACACAGGATTACATAAGTAGCGTCCATCCAAATATCATATAACATTAAGCTCATGAAAAATAGAAACTCTTCTTTTATTTATTATTCTACTTAACATGAATAGTAAATCTACTCTAACTGCAAAATGAAATGCTGAAATAACAAGGTGCAAGGTTAGAGATACAATAAAAAGGATGCCCTGTGGCATCAGATGTGCTCAATATAGTGTATGCTGAGCATTTGCCTACTTTTAGGCAAGTTTTTAGGCTGCTTTTCAGATGTGCCATGTCCAATCTTGCTAATTGTAGGACTCTGTCTTATCTGATTGTCAAGCTGCTCTCGACCATCAAACGAATCAAACCACTTACTTCTTTTTTGCTTCTTTCTCTTCTTATGAGTGGGTTGTGATGTCAGAAATGAGATCATTGTATATTTCCTGTCCTCATCTTGAAGATGTTTGTACAAAATATCTGAAGAACCTGGAGCATGACCAATGTTATTCTGGATATACTTTGTCAATGGTGACACACAAGCTTGGTCCTTCTCAACATCCTTTGAAACCATAGTGAAATCCTTTGTGTGATGAGATGGGAATGGCTTTAGTAGACAAGAAGTCTTATGATCTGTTGATGAATCTTCATAATGAACTTTCGGTTGAAATTTTTGTAATTCTTCCATTTTTTCCAATTTCTTTTGTATGGAACTCATCTCCCTGGCATGCCTTACTATTAATTTCGTCTGATTTGCCTCCATATTTTTTATTTCAAACAAGCGATTTTCCTTCATGGCAGTCATTTCCTTGGTATTTCTTGCTTCCATTGCAATCATATGATTCTGTATAATGGACATCTGATTAATCATTATCTTCAACCTGTTTTCCATGACATTTATTTCGTTAACATGAATTTCTTCCATGGAAGTTATCTTATTTTGAAGACTGATTTGGTTAGATTCCATGTTTTGAATAATTTGCATATGATTGGGTTGCACATCCTTAATCATCTGAGCTGGCTCCTTAACTTGACTTTCATGATCTTCTATATGCATGTGATAGTCCTTACCAACAACATTAATTTGATGACTTGACCTTGCCATTCTACTAGCTATGATCCTTTTGACAATGGGACAAGTAACCTCTTCATGAAGAGCATCACAAACTCTACAATAAGGAGGAACTTCATCCACAAGATTTGCAAACTCAAGTTGATTTGTCTGCTCATTAGATAAGCCTCTTTTCTGCAAAGCATTATTATTTCTAGGTTGGGAATTTTGCGTTTGAGCCCTTTCCATTTAAACCAACCTAGCCTGTAAGATACTTATCTCTTTAGCATGGTCAGAGATTAATTTTGCTTGATTAAGCTCCATGCTTTCAAGTTTCTTAGCATGATTAAGCTCCATGCTTTCAAGTTTTTGCATTAACATTTTCAAAGGGTGATCATCATCTTCTAGAGGTTCTTTTAACATAGTATCTGTCAAATATCTATCAAAATCTGGAGTTTTGGACATTCCAGATGCTTTCTTATCCTTTTCAATCTCCTCGGCTAAAGATTGACAAGCCTTATAATTTGTAGTTTTAGCCCGCCTTAACTCATATGAAGTATCAGAATCAAAAGCATCAATGTAAAAATTCAGAAGAGATCCATCAGGAGGTTTATGAGTTTGAGATATTTCTCTAAGGATACCATTAAATCTCCTATTAAATTCTTCAGTCGTTTCATTTTCTTTCTTTTTTATGGTACTGATCTCTCTTACCAAATGCCTATCTTCCCTTTTATCACCATATTTTTCCTTAAAGGCAGCTACAATGGATTCAAAAGTATCAAATGAATTATCAGGCTTTTCCGTAAACCATTCAGCAACATCCTCACCAAAAGTAAGAACAAAAGTTTTCATCTTTACATCATCGAAATTATTATTTGCAACTGCAAATCTATTCCACCAGTTAGTGAAAGAAAACAAATGAGATTTGACACTAACTGCATCATTTCCTTGAAAATAAGATAATTTATCCATTTGAGGGACATCATGGGGATAACCCTGAATATTAGCAAAATTACACGGGGCAAAAACATCCATGATATCGTTTTTAGGATTTTAGAAATAGATCTGTGTTCAAGAATAGTCAAAAGGTCCTCAAGAAGCGAACTTCTTAGCAGGAACTCTTGTAAGAAATGAAAGAATTGGAGTTGCCACTTGAACATGAAACTAATTCTAAAATAGAAGAAATAATCGAGAGATAGTAGATGGATATCAAGGGGGGATTCTTGTCTGGGAATAAAAATATGAATAAGTGGAGTCGCCACCCAAACAAGAAGTCAACCGAAATGTCCAGGTGCTAAAGATGTGATGATGAAATGATATGATGAAAGACAAGGCGATGAAGAGATGAAATAATGCCAAAAAATGTGATCCCTTGTGACTGGCTAATGAATGGTGAAAGAATATTTGAAGATTATAAAATGTCGTTAAGACCAAGGACAAAAAAACTCTATCCCCGGCAACGGTGCCAAAAAATGTTGTCGCATAGATTTTCGAGGCACCACGACAACGGCTCAGATTGGGGGCTGTCACTCTTATCCCCAATCTCTCTATTGAAGCTATCTCTTTCCAAGCTAAGGGAGGTAGACCCTATTATGAATGAGAATGACAAATCCAGGAGACACAGCTAAAACATCAAATACTTGATAGAATGAATGAGATTCCACAGATCTAAATTAGATTTCACATCTAAGACCAGTGCCTTATGGAGTCAAATAAAATCCCGTTATGCAATTATGAACAAGTAAGTGACGATTAACTGCTGCTTATTAAAACATGATTGATCCCGATGATATTTAATTGAAAATTCCACAACGATGAATAAAAATAGCATGAAGATGCCAGATGCTTGAAATATTTTCGAAATTAAGATGTTCCAATATGACCCAGTTCAAAAATTAAAGCGCTCCACATTCAAACTTCAGATGGAAAAATTAAGCTCATTTGACTATAGAAAATATGAATTTTTTTTTAATATTTTTTGTATTTTCTAGATTTTTAGGCTTTTGAAAATTTGAAAATTTGAAATTTTTTATTGTTTTATTATTTTTATTTATTTTTTTATCTAAAACAAGAAATCTAAATCTATACTAAATCTTTAATCTAAATAAAAAATAAAATTTAAGTCTAAATCTAAAAATCCTAACAAAACTACAGCTAAAATTAAATAAAACAAATTTAGAAATCTAAACTTAAGCTAAAAATTAAAATCTACATTAAAACTACAGAAACGAAAATCTATCTAATGCTATCTAACAAAACTAAACAAAATTAATGAAATTAAATTAATCTAAAAAATTAAAATCCAAATTAAATAAAATCTAAACTAAACTTATCAAAATTGATTTTAACTAAACTAACACTAAAGTCAAATTGAAACAAAATAAAACTAACCGACGGTTAAAAAAAATAAGATTGTAAAAGCTTTACAAAAGAAAAAGGAGAAATTTTTTTCAATGCATATAAATGGGTTTTCTTTTTTTATGTGTGTGCGTTTATGGTTGTCGTTTTGTAGGTCGGAGCTCATTGGACGCGTGAGGAAATGGGCTTTGAAGGGAAGAGGAACGATGGTATGAAGGTTGGGGCACGACAGAGATCAAGAAAGGGATGGCGAATGGATTCGAAGGTAGATGCAAAGGGCTGCTGTGGATATGATAAATCAGACAGCGGCTTGGACTGCACGTAGAAGAGACGGGGTCAACGGATTGAAGAGCAGACTTGGACGGTGTGGAGATTAAATGCGAGTGAAGCTCGGATGGTAAAGGCAGCAAGAGAAAAGCTGAATGATGACTAGGGGAAACAATGCAGGCAGAATGGAAGGGCAATTTGCAGAGATAGATCTGCTGGATGAGGAGGGTCGATAGTAGAGAACGGCTAGGTTTAAGGGAAATCAATAGCAGTCTAATGCAGGACGATGGGTAGAGCAGCGTGGAAATTGAAAAAAATCGAATGGGAGAATCGGTAAAAATGTAGGTAGGAGCAGAGGATAGTCAATGGATCGATGAACATATGAAATGAAGATAGTAAGACATATGATTAAATGTGTACAGGAATTTGATAGCAGCGTTTAATGCAGAACCCAATACTCATTTAAAATGCCCAACAAACAATTTTTTCTCCGTAAAACTCATATTTTAATGCTCTTTAAATTAAAATATTGTCCGGATTTGCCCACAGTGGCAGTTTGAGGCCAAATCTGGCCATTGGAGGCTAGATCTGCCTTAGATCTTAAAATATTTTCTGATTAGAACACTGAACCTGCAAGAAACCAGCCAGATCTGAAGACACACACACCAATTTAATGATTAAACCCTTACAATCTTGAAAAATTTACAAATATACAAACTATTTTACAAATTTAAAATCCTCATGGTTAGATCTGAATCCGTTTTAGCACAATTTTCAGAGATTTAAAGTTTTAGTGAGAGGCACAAGCCTTTGAAACCCTGAAAAATCACAAATATCATAAGATAGACCTGGAATTTAACAAATAAAGAGCTTATCAGATTTATGTTTATTGGGAGTCGGCTGGTCCAACCGAAGACTTCCCCAAACGCCCAATTTTAAAAAAAAATTGCCCTGCACACTTAGATCTGAATCTTATATCGATAGAGATTTAAGAAAACAATATGAGACCTTTGCAGAAAAATCAGAATGTTATTTTATAAACCCAGAAAATTGCACAAGATACCTGTATGTAGATTAATCCATGAAGGCCATCAACCATAAAATACAAGAAACAAAGTAGCAGAGTTTAGAGACAATTCACCACATAGATCTAAGAAGGAACATCTAGATTTGTAACCCCAGAGTCTTTATGCTTTATTCCTCAAAAAAAAATTACAAGAGCTTCTAAGAACAAGTGCATGATCCTAAGATCGGATGACTCAAAAATGAGAAAGACCTCTAAATTTATAGGACAAGATCTCTAACAGCTAGTTTGGATGATCCTCGTCAAAATAATCTCAACCGTCCAAAAGATTTAATTAACTTTTAATCCGGAGCGTTGAAATTAAAATTTTGGGGAAAAAACGAATTTATCATTTAATTCAATTTTAATTAACTCAAAAATATTATTTTTGAGTTAATTACCCCAAAATTTTGACCTTGACTTAACCACCAAGGCCCAAGGGTCCAATATTTCTTAAAATTCTCAATATTCCCTTGGCCTGGGGCTATCAAAATCATTTTTCAAGGACTCACAAATTTTGCCTTTAAAGATTTAATCTTAATTTAGGACCCTAAATTAATTAAATTTCTGGTTTAGGATTTTATTAATTAATTGACCAGAAAATTTTAATTAATTGACTAAGAGGGGATTATAATTATTTTTCCAACCCTCTTTTACATGAGATAATACATTTACATACATGAAGGGGGAATACCCATTCGTATAGACCCTCAAATAAATACCCAATTTTGCGACTCAAAATATGATCTAGTAGACCAAGTAGCTCAAACTACTTTTACAAGGACTTGATAGAAAACACTAGGACTCACTTAGCATGCTGATGACAAAATCCACCCTAGCTTTGGGGTGAGGCTGGAGGGAAAAACTCTGCCGATCACTTTTGTGAATCAGTGAGACAAAAAACCTCCTAGGATGGAAGTCATCAACAACATACTAGGCTTACCTAGGTTGTTACATACATGGACGGTCTTACTTAGATCATTTACATCATAAAATGCAGAATGGGTTTACATCATTATAAAAACTGTCGATCGGCGATGAAATCTGAATGGCGCGAACACGTCGAACATGACAAATCCCATTTGAAAAAATGGGGGTGTACTACTATGGGGTAGTTGACAAAGTGCGGTCAACAGGTCCTTCAATTCAATACCCTCAAATGTTAGGTCAACAGACTCCAAATACTTCGGTTAATTTACAACAGCTTGTATTCGGAATTATTTATTCACAAGCTGGCTTACCATTTTATGGAATGTCATAGCCAAAACCAGGGTATACTTATCCTCAACCGAATCCAAGTTATCCTAATTTGGGTTATACCATTGGTGGACAGACCCTTGGCAGTCTCAGGCACAAATACCTCAGACTTCATTTCAACAAGTATCATATCCAAGTTTTGGTCAACAAAATCCTCAAGCGTTTTCTTTTCAAAACAACCCCTATCTGGGTTACTAGTAGCAGATTCCTTATGCTGGTGCTCAAAGGCCTGTTGCTTAAGCAATTCCATCTTACCCTGGCTATGCTCAACCTGACATTAATACACAATTTCCTTTTGTTGCAACTTTAGAGTTACTAGATTTAAATTGGCTAACCAATGATCCAATCAACTATGCACCTTGGTGGCCAATGATACCTCACAAATTACCCTCGAATATTCCTAAGTTCAATGGAAACCCTGGAGAAGATCTGTCGACTCATGTCATGACTTATCATTTATGGTGTTCATCAAACTCCCTGAATGATGATTCTTTTCTTAACTATGTCCTTTCCAAAGGCATCATTGTGTCTTGCTACAAATGGTATGGCTGAGGTTACCAGAGTTTTTGTTGATAATTTCATTGCCTAGCCACTATATTTGACCTACTCAGCTACCTGATGTACGATATGATATGAAACTGGAACAGAACTCTTGAATAATTTTAAATAGACTAATGCTACTCACATTTCAAATCCTATTCATGAGTTGCGTCACCATCGTAGAATGGTTAAGGCATTTGTTCCTAATCAACTCCTTGTTGAGTGGTTCATTAAGTCCCTATTACCATCTATAACTGAGGATTTGGCTAAGGGTGGCATCATCATAGAAGAGTAGGTTATTTCTCATGCCTAATATATGTTAGAAATTATGGCAGTAATAATAAAGAATTTATTGAGAGAAATAAACATAAAGAACCTAGCAAAAAATCATAAACATAAACACAATTGTTTATTCAGGAAAACCCCAAATCTGGGGAAAAACACATCCTAATGAAATTTCATTAACCATTGGCCAGAACCCTGTCCAATCTGGCCAAGTGAGCCTTCACCGCTCACCTCCAGGCCTTCCATTACAATGAAGTATTCCCAGCCTTTTATAGGCTCCATTACATGCAATACCATGGGCTGAAAAAACCATGGGTGCACAAAACCATGTGTCCCAAAACCACTACTATTTACCCTAGTCAACATTGACTCTATTCGAGTCAATTTTACCTAAAAATTCCCCCCTTAAACTTGACTTGGGGTTTCTTGACTAAATCCAGCCAAAATTGCTAAGTGAGACAACCCCGCTCACGCTAGCTCCTCCCCCCTCAAATTTTTATCCAAGATAATTGTTAACTTGACATCCCCCCTATCACCTAGGTCTAACCCAGACTTTACCAGTGATTATCTAGGGGTACGCATGCCATACTAGGTCTTACAACAGTATTCCCATTTACATGTAAAAATTAACTCCATTATAATAAATTTCTTTTTTTCATTGTTACTGTCTTTATACATATGAAATCAATGTCCATATAAAAAGAATCCATCTACCGGATTACATGGGTCACCAGCCTCTGTAGCCACCAGTCCTCTAGGAATTCTCTTCAGATACATGTTTCACCAATCAATTAATCCACATGCTCGTATCCTCTCTCATTTTCTACATTCATTCATGATGTCCTCTCCAAAGAGGACATCATAGTTGTATATGTATCTGCCCTCTATGCTTTTGCTGGTCCATTCTAATTTTCTGCTAGGTTGCTTGGTGAAGCTGCTCTTTTCCACCATCGACCACAATTTTGACATGGCCCTCACGAAACCTTTTATAGCCTTGGCACACCGTATTTCTCCTCCACCATCGAGGAGTCCACACCAACAAGAAAATTCTACGAACACTACACCAACTCAACGTTTTCCACCTCCACTAACTAGCATTGTTATCTCCACAAAATCTACATTTGGAAGCAAGAATGGATCTTGGCACCGGTGTTTTCTGCATATTTTATCGTGGCCACCACTAGACATTGACATCTTCAGCTTATTTCTAACGCCCCTTTGCGCCCTCTCTTTGGCGTGACTACTTTCTTTCTTCCTACTGTCGTAGGGTGACCTTGATCTAGACTTGAAGTGTCTGTGTCTTGAATTTCTCTCTGCGGATTTTGACTTGGACTGCCTGTTGATTCTCCTTTCTAAGTCTAGATCCCTGTAGTGATCTCTTTCCATCTCTGTGCAACATTATTTTGTTCCTAGGCGATTCTCCCGTCATCACTACCTTCATTTTATTGCCACAGCTGCGTTATAATGCCCACACCTACGCTTTGACACCCACGCTTAAGCTTTGCTAGCTTCCATTTTCCTTCCTATCTTGAGCTGCTTGATAGCATCCACGATGAACATAAGAGATATCTAAGAACAAAAAGTTCTGTTTGCTGGCTCCTTGATTTCCATGCTCGTTTCCTTACAAAGATCTCTAACTTTCTTCTTCTTGTAGACTCTAATTCGTTCCAATGCAGGCTTCGATCTCGTGGGGCCTTTCTCTTATGTAACAGATTCACATTGAATCTGTCTAATCCCTTTGGATCCAACCGTGTACATCTGAGCATATATCTGATCAATGATCAAATTATGCATTGATCTCTCCAACGTCAGCAACTGCAGTAGCGTTCGACAACTGGAGCAATTTAGCAGCATCTTCATTGCCGACAATGATCTTAATCCTCACATGTTCGATATTTTCCACATGATTGCATCATCATTTTTATTTTTCAATCACAATAGATCTAATCAGATATGACATATTCTTAAGTAGATCGAACCATATTTTACGCACACCCGTCCTCCTTCTCTTACATAGATATATGCACGATCATGTTCACATGCAGATCTATTCAGATCTAGATATAGATCTAACGCCTTCACACATAGATTTTTCCTTTTACGTATATCTATCTAGGAGAAAATTTCATGTAGTAGCAACAAACTATAGATACAGCAAAATCACTAAACTTGGCAGCTCATTCTAGATTTCAGATCTTCATAGCTCTGATACCAGTTGTTAGAAATTATGGCAGTAATAATAAAGAATTTACTGAGAGAAATAAAAATAAAGAACCCAGCAACAAATCATAAACATAAACACAATTTTTTATCTGAGAAAACCCCAAATCCGGGGAAAAACCCATCCTAATGAAATTTCATTAACCATTGGCCAAAACCCTGGCCAATCTGGCCAAGTGAGCCTTCACCGCTTACCTCCAAGCCTTCCATCACAATTAAGTATTCCCAGCCTTTTATAGGCTCCATTACATGCAATACCATGGGCTGAAAAAACCATGGGTGCACAAAAGCATGTGTCCCAAAACCACTACTATTTACCCTAGACAACATTGACTCTATTTGAGTCAAGTTGACCTAACAATATTTAGACTTCATTTATACTCAGTCTGGCACGCTCTATGAAAAAAATCCTAATGCGCCAAGATCTAATTTTACCATTCCTCCTCAATTAAAGGACTCTCATGCCAGAGATGGCTTGATTAGCGCTACAAGCACACATGATACTACTACATTTGATCATGCACCTTCTTCTGAAATTAATTCCATGTCATTTGTCAAGGGAAAAAGTGACAAGCAACTCGGAAGTAATAAAAATGGGAAATCTAAGAAAAAGAAAACTTCTAACCTACAGGAAAGATCATCTGATCAATCCTCTGGACCTAGGAAACCTCGTTACCCATGTATAATTTGTAATGAGGAACACTTTTTTCAAGATTGTCCTCACCATGTTGAAGTCTCAAAAATCATTAAGACTTCCAATACGTTAGCTGTGTAGACAGATCCATTTCCGAATCCGGAGAAAAATTTGGTTGCTACAGATCCAGCTTCTAGTTCTCAAGTACTTATGTTATCTCTCACAAAACCTTCAACAGATATTTTGGTGTCAACGCGTAATAAATATTATGGTATTCAGGCCACTGATCAACTTACAACCTTGATTACAAATCTGTCTACGGAATCAGTACCGTCTACTGCTATTCCTGAATTGACAATTAAGCCACCAAAGGGAGTAATTCACAAATCGACATATAATACTCGAGCAAGGGTTGCTCAAAATTATAATATAGTTGAATATTTTCTCAATCCCCTTCAGATATTTTTTCTCTTGAGGTATTACAAAATTGTCCCTCCCAAAAACAGGCTTTATTGTCAGCTATTGGTGGAATTGATTTGACTGATTCTAATCTTGTCATCTTTAATCATATGGGCTATGTGATGCAACTACAAGAAAAATTGGAATTCTCCATCACCTTTTTCATCCTACTATTATTGATGAGGGAGCATCTACATGCATTATGTCTCTAAATTGTTGGAAGCCACTTGGTTCGCAGCATTTATCTCAATCATCAATGACGTTGAAGGCTTCTGATGGATGTATATATAAGCCTTGTGGTATTATTAATAACTTGCATGTTGAACTAGGGGGAAAAACAGTGAATTTTGATGTCAAGGTTGTTGATGGACCCCTTGACTATAATATTCTACTTGGAAAGCCATGGGTATATGCAATGACTACAATTGTTTCTACATATTTTAGAATGATTTCCTTTCCATATAAAGGTACTGTCACAGTCATTAATCAACTATCCTTCTTTTCCTCTGCTTCGCAGGTAACTGGAAGTGTTCCATTCATTCACGCACCACAACTAGCTCTTCAAAACATTGGTGTAGGACTCGTAAAGGATTCCACTCTCATGGTAACTTTTGCATTACCACCGCCTGTGACATTGGCAGAAATTGCAAGTATAGAGACCTGCTACATGATCTCTTCCACTCCATCTGGCTTAAGGGAGAGTATGGGTGATTCTGAAATTGTTACGTCGGATGATTTTCTACCACCCAACCCTATTGATCTGGCATAGCAATCAATCTATCTGGCTTGGGCGGTGAATCCAAAATCAACATCGCAAATTGTTTAGGTTGATCATTTCTTAGATTTTGGTACTCCATCTGATCCATTTTCCTCAATTTTCTTGAGAGATGAGAATATTTTGGAAGACATGATGTCGGAAGGAGAACTATGGGAAGGTTATCATCATCGTTTGCATCTTCCTGATTATGAAGAAAATTATCTTAGTGATCTATATCACCCATCAATCAAAAATTTCTTTTTGAATTCTTTACCTATTAATGCTATCGATTCTAAGTGAAATCGGTCAAATATTGAAGAAACCATTTCTATCGATATTTCAACCAAACCCGGTGTTGTAGAAAATATTCATGATGGTGTGTCCTAGTCTCCATCAGAACTCAAAACATACCGTTCTCTATTTCGTGAATTCCGTGATGTTTTTGCTTGGTCTTATGAGGAAATTCCAAGCATAGATACTAGTATTGTCGAACACACTGTTAATATGTATCCTGATGTCAAACCAGTGTGTCAACGAATTCATCTTGTTCATCAAAATAAAGCTGCTGCCATCAAAGAAGAAGTTCAAAAAATTTTGTGTGCTAGTCACATTTACCCTATTCCTCTAACTAAGTGGGTTTCCAATATCGTTACTGTCATGAAAAAATAAGGAATCATAAGAGTGTGAGTCGATTATTGGGACGTCAACATTACTTGTCCAAAAGACAACTATCCTACTCCCTTTATTGAACAAATTATTGAAAATTGTGCTGGATGTGAAATATTTTCGTTCATGGATGGATTTTACAGCTACAATCAAATCAATATCCACCCAGAGGATCAACATAAGGAAACATTCATTTGTCCCTGGGGCACATTCGCTTATAGGAAACTACCGCTTGGTTTAAATAATGTTGGGGAAAATTTTCAGAGAGAAATGGATTATGCTTTCGACGACTTCAAGCACATTGTTCAAAATTATCTAGATGATTTACCCATGCATTCATGAAATTAGATTGATCACCCAATACATTTGAGAGCCATCTTCTTACGCTGTCGACACAACAACATATGCCTCAATCCAAATAAATGTGTGTTTTGTGTTGATTTTGGTCGTTTGCTTGGATTCATAGTCTCAAAAGAAGGAATTTGAATCGATCCATTGAAGGTTCAGGCCATTCTTGATTTTCTTGTACCATCAAATTTACTTCAGATATAGAAACTTCAAGGAAAGGCTAACTTCCTAAGAAGGTTCATTCCAAACTACGCCAAAATGGCTAAAGGATTTACTGGACTGTTGAAAAAGGGGGTTCCCTTCCATTGGGACCAAGTTGCGCAAGCTTATTTTGATGTTGTCAAGGATACTCTTGTCTGAGCATCATTAATGTATTCCCCTAATCATCAGAATTATTATTTCCTATATATCAGCATGACTGAAATGACCATTGCTATGGTTTTGGTCTAAGTAGAAAATGGAATTGAACATCGGATCTATTATTTGAGTCATAATATCAATGATATAGAAGTTAAGTTGGTATGTATAAAAGCATGCCTTGGTAGCTGTTAAAGTTGTCCAAAGTTTTCGCCACTATATCCTGCTCCGAAAGGCCACTGTCGTTTCATATTGCAACCTCATGACTTATATCTTACCACGTCAATTTCTGGGGGGAAAATATTCAAAATGGATTGTAATTTTGCAGGAATTTGATTTTGGAATTCATCAAATCCAAGTCAAGGAAATCTTTCTTTTTGGCTGAGATTCTCTATGACCTTCCCTCCGATAGTACTGCAACTATGTCGAAACCATCAATTCCTAATGATTCTCTGTTTCTGATCGGATCATCTAATCCTTAGTATAGATATTTCATCATTTATCTCCAAAATCAAACTTTTCGACCTGATACCTCTCATTCTGAATAACAACATATTCGATACCAAGTCAAAGATTATCTAATCGTCAGCGATACACTTTATCATCATGGTGTCAATACTATTTTAAGAAGGTGCCTCACTCATGAGGAGGCCGAAAAGGTTTTAAATGATTGTCATGCTGGGGCTTGTGGTGGACATTTATCTGGATACACTACTACGTAGAAGATACTCCACGCCAGTTACTTTTGGCCTACCATATTTCACGACTGCATCCTCACGGTCATAATTTCTCATGTGTGGGGGTCTTTTTATCGTAAAATATGTAAACCACCAAGGCTAATGAATCTTTTTGTCTCTGTGGGACCATTTTCTAAATGGGGTATTGACTTCATGACCTATAACCCTCGTTCGTCCGAGGGGCATGGTTATATTATTGTTGCAGTCGACTAATTTACCAAATGGGTCGAAGCGATTCCTACATTTAACAGCACAGGATAAACAACTACATTGTTTTTCTTTAATCATGTTATTGCATGGTTTGGGCTCCCACAGGCTATAGTTACAGATCATGGGAAGCATTTTCGCAACCACATGATGACTGAATTAACTGCCAAGTTAGGACTGTCACATGAGAATTCTACTCCTTATTATCCACAATCAAATGGACAAGTTGAGGCTATCAACAAAATTCTTAAAGGTATGCTTCAACGAATGATAGGAATTCGTAAAAGAAACTAGCATTTGATCTTGTACTCGGCCTTGTGGACGTACCGAACCTCGGTGAGAAATGCAACTAGATTTACTCCCTTTCAATTGATATATGGTTTGGAAGCTATCTTTCCAATCCAATGTGAAATACCTTCGTTAAAACTTGCAATAGAATTGTTACGTGACACCTCAGACGAAGAAGCACACCTTTTTAACCTCATTCATCTTGATGAAATGTTCCATGAAGCCAAATTTTCCAACGAAGTGCATAAGAGACGTATAAAGGCGCAATACGAAAAAAATGTCCAACCTCGCATTTTCTTAGAGGGTGACATGGTCCTACTTTATGATCAAGACGTTGATGTAATAAGCACAAGAAAATTTGAGCCATTATGGCATCCCATATATTTTCAAAAGAGTTTTTTCTAAGGGTGCCTATGAGTTAGTTGATTATGATGGAATTCCATTGGCACAACTAAGAAATGGTTTGTATATGAAAATTTATTATGCTTAATCATGAGCGTAGTAATTTTTTGTATTATATTGTATATATGTGCTATTGATTTGCATTCATTGTCTTAGTTTGTTTTTAGAATTTTCTTGAGATTAGTAATCCACTTTACATTTCATCGAAGATGACTGAATCTTCAGAAATATTTTTTGGATATACTGATGGTGCTAGTCATAGTACGTGGAATCTATCCTCTACAGAGTGCAGCATTTTCGCTCCGAACAACGAGTTAGTGATTTTTCAAGGGATTTGTATCAGAAGATCGATGAAAAATATCACTGAGTATAGCACATTGATCGAACTTATATCTGATGCCATTTCATTTGGTATTAACCGCATCATCATAAGGTTATACTCACAACTTGTGGTATTACAACTTACTAGTGTTTATACTGTTAGAAATCCAACACTACATAAATTGTTCCTAAGAGTTCGAATTTTGGAAAGACACTTTGATTTTATTCAATATCAACACATTTACAGAAATTTGAACACATTGAATGATTCTTTAGCTAATCAAGTTTTAGACAAACATTTGCAACACATGTAAAGAAAACATTCACATCATTTAGTACGATTACACAATAAAAATAGGAAAACAATGAAATCAAATAGATAGATAGTTATAGGTTTTTACAAAAATTTGTGCCCAAGAAAAATTGGTCATCTGACCTCAAAATGTATGAAAAATGTCAAAAGTAGACTAGTGGTGCTCATGGTAAAATGCTATAGATCTAGCTATCCTACGTAGTAACTACATCCAATGGTTAATAACATCTATAGTGTGACGCTACAGTCGCATGGGTAACTCTTTGATCTAGAAATCCTAATTCTGAAGGTCAACCCCTCTATGTGTTGTCAAAGCTTAGCCAGAGTCTCAGCCATATCAAGATCATGAAGGACTACTCTCCTGATAGCCCTCTCTGTTGGCTCATCTGCTACACACTCTGGTTCCTCCACTGGTTGAAATTGACGAACATATGAATTACATCAAGAATTTAGTTTAGTCTTGGGAAAACATCAAAAATAAAAAAAAATTGTATAAACCTTAGGAAAATAAAAAACATGGTCAAAACATTCTTACCCATTGTACCCCACTGAGCACCTTCTAGTAAAGATAAATTTGTATCTCCTCGGAAATCAACGCTTGCGTATCATACTCATCGATGCCGATAATATGTCTTTGGAACCAGGCAAAGAACTCAGTCGAGTACACAATAGTCGATTGGCCTGCATGCCTACCCATTAGTTCTACTCATCTCTGCATCCTTGGAACTCTAGGATTAGACACATCCAGTGTCACATGTTGTGGTTGCATCAGTGGAATTCATTCTAAAGAAAACAATATGAGGATCAAACTGTAACTGCAATTCTTCTTCCTTCCTCCATTTACTTTGTTCAACTATTCTTTTATCTGAGAAAGTATAGCTTCAAACGAGTTGAATATTGTTGGCTCCATAAACTCTAGCGCGTACTACATATACGATCTATTTGCTTTCTGTAGTGTAACGGTGCAAGTAAGTTTTACGATCATGAAAAGGATAGTTCTCAAAGGCAAATATCTAACATCCTAAATGTTTATATTTCCATATTTTCTTGGCTCTGCCCCTGGATAACAATGTTGCAAAACATAATCTCTCACAATCTCTCCTCCAACAATAGACCCTAAGAGAGAAATAGGTAAGCCTCTCCTCGAAAAACCTGTAAGAAAGTATACATCCTCTACTGTTATGGGAACCACTTAATTCTTAATATGAAATGCATCGATAGCTAGATCCCATGCTCGAACTAGGAACTCTAAGAGTTCTATTTGTTACCTCATCCTTGACAACCGGACGTACTTTAACCGTCTGCAATCTCATAGTGCTCTTACTTTTCCCAGATCATCAGGGAAATCATATCCTATTCTTCATGCTCTCTTTCCCTCCATTTAATCATCATTTTAATTTGATGAAAATGTGAAATGTAACCATAAGAACCATTAGATTCCATTAAATGCAAAAAACTGGGGAAATTTTGGGCATAATGCAAAAAACAAAAATTAAGATTGTACCCAACACAACCTAGGACAAGAGACAATGGGTAATATATGCAGGTAGCCTTCATTTTAGTTGCTATGCAATGCACTTTTTGATGTCCAAAGGTGTGTTTCCCTCTTTGGGATCAGAATTTACTCTAGGGGGCCCAAAAACCTAAAAAATTGTAATGAATGGAAATGAAATGATTACTGAAGGAAAGAGAGGGTTCACGGCACTAACCTATATCAAACAGTAATGAAATCCCTCCACAGAAACTATCGCAATCAGCAGCTGAATTTCGAGGGGAAAATCAGGTTTAGAGATCCGAAATACAAACGGTAACTATGGAATGGTAAAAATGAATAGTAAAACTCTTTTTAATAGTCATTTAATTGTTTTCAAATCGTATTTATTACTATGATTATGGTTTATTATTTTTTTATCATGAAACATGTATTTTTAATCCATTTGGTGTTGTTCTGAACAGGTCTTACAACTAATAGACAGATTAGTCATGCAGATTTATTTTAAGAACGATTTGACCACAAAGCGCACTTTTTCTCCTTATTTTTTGAGCCTTGTTAAAAATGAAAAATGATTTGAAGCACACTTTTATCTCTTTTTTTGCTTTGATAACAACGAAAAAGGAACCCCTGGAGTCTTCTTTCAGCTCTTTTAAAACTGCAATAATGTGAAAATATTGCCGATCACTTGTCTATTCAAGCTCGTAAAAGTAAATGAATGGATATCTACTCAGTATAAGTTTAACATTTTTTCCGCACTGAGATAGATTATTTACGAAAAAGGAATACCTTGGTCAAAAATGACTAAAGAGGTTCTCTTAGATATTATTTTACAATTTTTCGGATCTGAGCGACAACTTTACGAAAAATTACTTATGGAGTTTTCTTTTGTCTTCTTTTTCAAAGTCTCTAAATATGAAAAAGGACTGAGTTGTCACTGTCGTTAAGCTCGTTAAAACATAAAATAGTGACACGCTTATCAGTCATGGCAAGAATTGAGTTGCATTCATCACTAGACTCATTAAATTATTAAATAGAGATACTTTATTCGCCTGAAGGGTTGAATTAAAGATCAAGAAAATGTTATCCTCCTCAAGCATGTTAAAAAATAAAGAGGTACTAGTCGAAAAATGACAGGGGAAAATTTGGGAAAGTGAACAGAACTTTTACGGTAGTAGGTCACTCTTGAACATGAAACTTCACTCCATCACCGTGACTGTTTGGGTTGGGTAATCTTCTTGACGATTCATTCATACCTATGGTTCATCATATCTTCACTTTGGTTTTGCATCAATGTTGCCAACTCATCTCAGTGTCACCAATATGTTCAAGAGAATTCATCGAGTGAATACTCATCCTTCTGCAATACTCATAAAATAGTCATCCCTGAACATTGCTATATCAAGTCATACATTTGTCTCTGAAATCAGTAACTCCAATTTTGCAATAAGGTGGCTTCCTATCGAAGACAAACCATTATCCAAGAAGTTCACTTAGAAAAATTATATTCCAGTACCATGAGGCTTGTTATAGCATCGACAAGATCTTCGCTTCCGGACTTTTGACTGAAAGATTTTTTTTTCCGTTCAACATCAAATCATTTATTCATGCCTTACGAAGTGTACTGCAATACCTTGAGGACCATTGACATCAATGGTGGTTCTCTCGCATTTGTTAATAGCTCACATCATTGGATGATAATCAAATGATGTATTTCCATGTTCGACTACAAATAATATATTCACATGGCTAGAATTCAACCCGAATGATCAAGTGAATGAGATAAGAAGACCCCAAATCTAGTGTCAGCCATCCAGGCTGCAATTTCAGGATTGTTGTACACATAATTTGTATAGTGACCTTACATATAGATCATCATCGGAACATAGGCCTATATCTGTAGGCATGTCTGTATTGGGCAACATTCCAATGTAGATGACTTTCTAAATTATGTACATGTTATTAGAAATTTTATGTGTTGAGCATGGGGATGCCTTCCCTCAACAATTATGATCAAGAGGATATATCATGATGTAGTGTATTGTAATATTGATGCAGGTCGCCACTCCGCTTCATCTCCATCCCATCACAGTGTAAAGCATCACAATCAAAATATTGTTATTATTGTTCTGACTTCATAATTTAGGAGGCAATTGTTATATGTTAATTTGGGAACCATTCCCAAAGACCTAGTTAACTAGACATCATCTCTCGAACCAATGAATAGGGTCTATCATCCCCTATCATTTCAGTGGCTACATGCCCTAAGACAAAGAATAGGACAAATCATCCATGACTTTCATTTGAAAAGGTTTCCAAGATTTGAAGTTTATAATATCATATGAGAGCTCACTAACGCTACCTATAAAGGGACTAAGTGCATTTCATATGCAAGTAACCCCACCCAATGGTGCTCTGCAAAGAACTTATCAACATTCATAGGTGCGTTGGTCACATTGGGAGCGAAATTCTCATTGTTCTGGAATCTCCACTTGGCCAGTGCCTTCTAGAAGAGTTCACATGTGTAAAAATTATAATCCATGTGTCCATTTGATACCTCTGAGACTGGGAACATGTCTTGCCTATTATTAGAATGTGATTGATTGTAAAACTACCTTAAACTCCTCTATAAATTGAGCACAAATCCTAGTGTTTGAAAAGGAATAATTTGAGTAGAGAAATGTTCGTGGAATTTCAATTAAGGAATTGACTTGAGAGACATGCTGCTAGATAGATGTGCATTGTGATGATGTTGGGATGCTACTGGAGATGGTGACACTAAATCAATCACTATGTTGTAACCTCCCCTTCTATCCATTAATAAAGATAGTTTCTTACTTTCCCACATATGTATTTGTATAAGATTTTGTCTTTCATATTACGAATTCTTATCTAATTTATATGGTTCATTTTTTATTGATATAACTAAATAATTTGAATATACATCTGTATTATTGCTATATTTTGTTGTATAGTGTTCATCTTTTCCGGAAATATTTTGGCGATCTAGCTCAGATTTGAAGCTACAACAAGAGCGACAGAATGAGAATAGGAAGCGCTTGGAATCCAAGTAAGTTCTTTGATCTATTATGTGTGTCTATTTACTGTTAAGAAAAGTAGTTGCAAAGTCTTTAACCTGTTGTTCTATATGAGCACTACATCTAGGGAAGAGTGTTTTATCCGTAATCCATAATTTCACATAAAAATGCAGTTGTAGGGCCATGTCATGGCCTCGGGGCTGGCCACGCGGCAGCTTGTGATTGGATCCTCCAAACCTTTACAACCACTAAAAATGACACTTGTCATCCAATGATTAGTCTGATGGAGGGAATATGCAAGGAATATTCCCTTTTTTTGCTGACTGTACATTCCACTTTACTGACTGTGCATCCCAGTCAATCCTACTCAAACTGTCGCAAATTTATCTGTTTGGAAATTTGATTAGAACACAATATATTCGTCATACGATATTGATTTTTCGAACTATTCATGGCACTGGAATCAAGAAGATAATATCTACGCAATCATTCTAGTTTCAACCAAATTCTATAACTTTTAATTTTGAGCAAAATTTATGAACTCCTGATAATCTATCCTAGCCTAACCTACTATACCCTAGGCTAGCTGAGCCTAACCTAACCTAGCCTACTCTACCCTAGTCTATCTTAACCTACTCTAGTATAGCCTAGCCTACTCTAAATCCTACTCTAATCTAACCTAGCCTACTCTAACTTGGCCTAGACTACTCTAACCTAGCCTAGACTATTGTATCCTAGCCTACTCGAGCCTAATCTAGCCTAGAATACTCAAGCATACTCTAGCCCAGACTACTCTATCCTACCCTAGCATGGCCTACTCAAGCCTAACCTAGCCTGGCCTAATTGAGCCTAGCCTACTCTAGCCTACTCGATCCTAGCCTAACCTAGCCTACTATAACCTAGCCTACTCTAGCCTACTCTAGCCTAGCCTAACCTACTCTAGCCTATCTTATCCTACTATAGCCTAGCCTAGCCTACTCTAGCCTAGCTTATCCTACTATAGCCTAGCCTATCCTACCGAGTGTACTCTAGCTTAGTTTAGCCATTCCTCGCCTAGCCTACTCTAGCCAAGGCTAGTCTAGGCTAGCCTAATCTAGCTTAGACTAGCCTAGCTTAGCCTACTTTAGCCTAACCTACCCTACTCTAGCCTACTCTATCCTAGCCTACCCTAGCCTACTCTACTCTAGACCAGACCAGCCTAGCCTAGCCTACTCTAGCCTAACATCCTCTACTTTAGCCTTGCCTAACTTACTCTAGCCTAGTTTTGTCTACCATAGGATATCCTAACTTAATCTAGCTTAGGCTACTCTAACTGAGCCTACTCTAGCCTAGCCTAACATAACCTACTATCCCCTAGCATGACCACTCTAACCTAGCCTAGCCTACTCTACGCTATCCAACCCTTACATACTCTAACCTAGCCTATTTTAGTGTAATGTAGCCTTACCTACTCTTTCTTAGCCCATCCTAGCCTACTCTAACCTAGCCTAGCCTAGAGCTAGTCTAACTTAACCTAACCTACTATAGACTAGCATACTCTAACGTTCTCTTGTCAAGTGTACTCTAGCCTAGCCTAGCCTCACCTACTCTAACATAGTTGAACCCATTTTAGCATGGCCTAGCCGAGTGTAGCCTAACCTACTCCTGGCCTTGCCTAGTTTACTCTAGTCTAGCCTAGCCTTGCCTAGGCTAACCTAACCTACTCTAGCCTCACCTAACGTGGCTTAACCTAACCTACCTCCCCCTAAGCTAGCATAACCTACTCTATTCTAGCATACCCTATCCTAGCCTACCTTAGTCTACAATATCCTAGTCGAGGCTACGTCAGCCCTACCCTACCATACCCTACTATAGCCTAGCCTAGCCCTCCCCTACTCTAACCTACCCTAAAGCTACCCTAATCCAACCTATCCTTCACTAGCATAACCTATCCTACTTTATTATAGCCTAACCTAGCCTATATTAGCCGAACCCTACTCTACTCCTATTGTATGTGGGCCTACTCTTTCCTGCTCTTAACTATCATGGCCTAGTCTGTCCTAGGGTCTCCTACTCTAACTTTTTTTATTCTAGCCTAGCCTAGCCTACACTAGTCTCCCCTATCCTACTCTTCCCAAGCCTAGACTACTCTAGCCCATCAAGTATAGCCTAGCTAATCCTAACATATCCTAGCCTAAACCAAACCTATCTTACTCTTGCCTAGTCCTCACTTAGCTTATCCTGGCCTAGGCTAGCCTACTCCAGGCTACACTACTCTAGCCTAGCCTACCCTAACATATTGTAGCCTAGCCACTCCACATTAGACTAGTATATCCTAGCCTAGCCTAGCCTAACATACTCTAGCCTAGCCTACTCTAATATACCATAAGTTACCCTACTCTAGCCTAGCCCACTCTAGCCTACTCTAACTCACTCTAGGTTACATTAGCCTATTCTAGAGTAGCCTAGCCTAGCTTAACCTTTTCCATCCTTGTGTAGCTTAGTCTACTTTAGTGTATCCTAACCCACTCTAGCTTAGCCTAGCATATTCTTACGCAATCTAAATTTATAAAAATGGGTATATATATATATATATATATATAACATATTCAAAATCATTCAAAAAAAACTTTTTCATTAGAATTTAATTCTCTCATATAAATTTAAGTACTAAAAAGGTTGTTGGGAAAAATACTGAGAGCAGGGGTGAATCAGTATTTAGGGTTGAACAATTTTTCTTTTCTTTCTCTTAAAACCATATGTTACATTATTGCATCCAACATGTATGTCCAGATATCTTATTATGTCTTTACTTAGAGCATTGCATCATTCATTCATCAGATGAGCAGTAAGCATGAACATAAATAACAGAATAGACCATAAAACATAAAAAACACATATGAACACTAGGATTTAAGGTGGAAACCCAATTCGGGAGAAAACCACCGCTGTTGCAATCTCAGTCTTCAATATTTATTATAGAGAAAAATTCTTACAATATATGCTGGTGCAGACTTATACCAGCACGCAGGCACCCACCTGCAGAAGGCTACAACCTTCTCTCGTTTACCAGCCTCTCCTGGAAGGGAGCTACGACCCCCTGCTCTCGTTTACCAGCCTCTCCTGGAAGGGAGCTACTACCCCCTGATCTCGTTTACCAGCTACCACTAGAAGGGAGCTACAACCCCCTCACTGAAGGCTTCGACCCTCAGCACCACCATGGACCACGTTTCATCAATTTTCATACTGGATCCACCAGTTTCCACATGACATACCTTGCCAGTCATTAGATTTATTTATTTTCTTTAGAGGTGCATCCTTAACTCAGATTTCTCAGCAATCTATTACCCATTCCATACAGATATACTTCCGAGTGAAGTATTCATTCAAAACCCTTACTCATGCATACGTTCTTTATGATTTCGTCAGTCGTTTAAGCCAGGAATTAATCTTAATCAATCATATTCACCAGTGCACCATAGATTCATATATATCAGAGTTTATTCATACAGATATCTCTAAAAGAGATTCATTTTTTATCAACCCTTTCGCATGCACACAGTTCTTCATGATTCTCATCACCTTATATAGTTTTCGTTTTTAATAAAACCTTGGGTCAAAACCATTCAATTGCTAATGGTATTCCAGGACGGTATTTCCTTTAGCACCCTTATGTACCTCTTTGATTTCTTTTTAATTTATTTATCAATTTGAAGAAATTGATAAATAAATATATTTACATTTTTGAACAGAACTTTAGGATTAAATTTAACCCTTTGGGCTTTATAAAATATCCAACGCTTTTAAACAAATTACCCTTTGACCCCGGGGCCCACAAATATAGTCAATTTCGCTCTCCAGATCGACGGTATATATCGCTTTTCGCCATAATAAATATTTAATTTAAACCATATTTGTTGAGCCCGCAAACATTAAAGTGAAAAGGACCAATTAAAATAATTCAAACTGGGCCCACATATATGATCAGCGACCCAATCACATTTTCGCTCGTAATTTGGTTAATCTTCGTGCCTTTTAATTATCGTCCGTGCCTCCTCATCAAGCGATCGCCATCTGATGGCTTCCTTCTAGATCAACGACGCACAACAATATCGCTGGCCGTCCTGGGTAGATCGTTAACATGCGATGGATGATCGTTAACGTGCGATGGCGCGCAGTGATGGCAGTTTTGTAGGGACGCGTGTCAACACCTCTATGGAATCGCTCCCCATCCAGGAAATACCACCTATCGTCGAAAGGTGGTGCGATGAAACCCAGAAACCACCTTCACTATTCACTCGCAGTTTTTAAACAGTGATCAACCGTCCAATCAAATTACTGCTCCATACTCCAAGTTCCGTTTGCGTATATATATGAATTCTGCCCTTTATGTGTAATAAATTAACCAAGGTTCCACTTATCTACTCTATTAATCTGCACCATCTCTAAAGCATAACTTTGTTTTAAGTATTCTTCCTCAGGTTATATATATATATATATGTATATATATATGTATATATATATATATATATATATATATATATATATATATATATATATATATATATATATATATAATTATATATATACGTGCCCAGGTTCTTAATTCCCGTCCACCCACCGTACCGTGGCCTTAGCAACCCGATGTTAGTATGAACCTTTGTCGATGCAAAACAAAATAGACCATCATAGCTATGCCAACCATAGCCCAACACGGCCGGTGTGTGGCCACCAACATCTTCGTATCCTTCAGCTTGTTGATCAAGATGGTGAGCCAAAATACCATCTATGCATAGAAAGACATTAAGAAAAGGAAGAACACAGCCTCCAGACCCGAATAGACACAAGACAAGAACACTGTTGTTCTTTTGCCATGTTTTGGGACGAAAACAAGAAGATGTTTCCAATTCTCCTCAATGGGATGGGTTCTTGGAAGTCCTCAGCACTTCAGATCTAGCATTTGTCTCTCCTATTGGTGTAGAAAACCCAGACAAAGATAGAACTCAAAGGGAGCTCACACAACAAATAATGGAGAATATGACAATGACAATGGCTCAAAGTCAGACCAAGAATTTAGATCCAGAGTGATCTAATAGGCAACAAAAGGTGAAGAATGGTAGGGAAAACCCTCCTATTTATAACAAAATATTGGGTCATTCTAGATCTTGGTGCATGATTAAAATAACGTTAACCAAATCTATATCCACCTTTTATGGAATATTTTATTATATTTGTTGGAGGGAAAAGGTATTTGACTTGGGTCAAATCCCTTTATTTGTAAATAATAAATAAATAAATGATTTATTTATCATTTTAAGGAAGTGGTTGAATGATAATCAAATAAATAATGATTTATTTAATTATTTGTGGGTGATTTAGTCATATTTAATAAGGAATATTATTTAAATAAGATTTAAATAATTATTCCTAGAAAATAATAAGATAAATAGAGATTTATCTAATTAATTTCTTTGTTTTGGGTTAAACATGATGAGGAATAATAATTAAATTATTGTTTAATTAATTATTCCATGAGGAAAATCAAACAAATATAGATTTTTTTAATATTTCCTTTTGGGGTTTCCTGTTTAGACCATAAACAACCTAATAAATGTGTTTTATTAAGTTATTTTACATAGTGAAAGCAATTTTACTTAGGGTAAAATTGGTCTTACATGGTGTACTTGGGTCTATCTAATGATAGTAGGTTAGATGACCAAAAAATGGTGTAACAGATTGCCCCCCAGCGTGCGAGTGTCAGGAGCAAACCGTATGACCGAAGTACGTTGTAAGAACACAATCACTAGACAACAAAAAGGGTATGTCAGAGAGAGGAATATGAGGTAGATAGTGTGCTGAAGGACTAGACCCTGAGGAGACGAGACTCGCAGGTGCAACAAGTCTCTGTTATGAGAGGGTACCTGTGCTGAAGGCGGCGGGGGAGGCATACCTATGCCCGCCGTGACAAAGTACAAAAGAATAGTGTGTCCAATAAACAAGGGACCGAACCATAAAGTACAGCCGACATAAACATGAGCCAGATAAAAATACAATGAGGGATCCCACATACATGCTGTGCCTGGGATAACAGCCAGGACTTATACAATAATATCTGAGTACATGAGATACAAATACAACCCAAATGGCCCCTATAAGCGGGGAAGGGCTCACAAAATCTGACTGATACATGCAAATCAAAGAGGCGCTACAAGCGGCTAAGGCCGACATCATCAAATATATGGAGCTACATCAAGGGCTGCAATGAAGAGGTCATCCAGGCATGTGGGGGGCTACCTGCAGGGCCATCCCCTCATGAGGGCTGAGACATCTCACACACACCCAGGAATCACCAAGAGCTGCTGCTGCATCACTGAACCATCAAGTATACGGATCTCGATCATGGTGAAAGGAGCTGGAGTGGAGAAAAAATCAAGTCAAAGGGAAATGAGAGATCCCTTTGCATGATCCGAGGCACCGAACAAGAGTGGAAGCTGGAACCAAGGTACACCGCCCTCTAGACCTGTCTTCTGGAATGAAGGAGCTGATGTCGACAAAAGGAGGTTCGCCATAGGTGAGGCAATGAGATATCCTCAACTAAGGCACGAGAGAAAATAGTAGAGCGACGAACAGACTAATACCAATGATGATGGTGGAATGGAGGGGACTGAGTAGTGAATGGATGAATTCCCTTGCTAGAGCATAAAGGGCATGAATGACATGGCAGCGACTGACACAATATCATCAGGGATAAGGGATAGTGGGACTGAAGGTCATAATGTGCGACACAAGAGAGAAACAAAGCAATGAGGGATGGAGGACTATAGCAGGGTACAAAGGGACTCGGGATAGAATCCATGAATGCGATGATGACTCCACTTGGATGCTCTAAACAAGGGCAAATCGTTGGTGCTGCCACATAGTAAAGGTCCAATGTGGGACCATCAAAACATGAGTACAAGATGGTAACTCACGACGAAAATCAACAAGAACAAAGACAAGTAAGGAGGAAAAGTGGTGCCCCAAGTACAAGTGTTGTAAGTGAAGAAATGCGATTTTAAGGAGAGGTGAAGTGACCCATCTTGGACAAAATGTGTCCTGGTGAAGTATCAAATCACAAAAAACTAATCGATACCCATTTGAGGGCTCAGTGAGAGCTTTCCAACGGTGCAGATGGTTTGTCAAACGGAGCTACAGTATGGTCACAGCAGGTGAAAGAAGAAGCAAGGGTTCTCTTTTAATAAGGCAGTTTTCCCTCCAAATCCACTCATTTGCTAGTGTTGCTGTGGTGAATGTAGAGAGGAGAGAAGGCCCTAAATCTTGTGGCGAGCGTAGTGGACAAACCGACCGTTGGAATCGAGATCCGTCAGTTGCAGGTAAGAGGCCTAACCTTTCTCTTTCATTTTGATGGATTGAAAGTTCAGATTAGGGCCCAGAATCTCAGGAATAGCCCCCCTTGCATCTTTTCAGCCGGGTCGCACTTTTTGGGCCAAAATCTACGACCTGGGACGCAGGTTTTGAGCTAAAAGGTGCGACCTGTCCCAAGATTTGGCAAAAAAGTGCGACCTGGAAGATGAGGGGGTTTTAGTGCTGTTTGATGGCTGAGAGTTGGGTTTTTTTGTGTTTGGTTATAGTATTCCCTATCTGTAGGCTGACAAAGATGATGTTTTTGTGCAGATATGGCAGATATATAGGTGAACTGGAGAGAGAGAGACCTGGGTACATTACGGGCAGAGATACAGGAAGATCAGGGTATCCGTTGTGTGTTGGCCAGGTTTGGGGTTCTGAAGTTTTTGGAGAACCCTTTGATGAGAGCTGGAGAGCCCTTGTTGGCCCGGATTATCAGTTATTAGGATCCAGAGCATGAGGTCTTTGTAGTGTAGGGGCACAGGATCGAACTGACAGTCCAGGATGTGTATTTCCTGACAGGTCTCCCGCCACTTGGGATGGTGGGAAATACGCAGCTAGTGTTGTCACGGCGGTGGAACATCATGGAGTTTGTGGAGCGGCATTGTCGACCAGGTCTTCGAGTCAAAGGGACGTGAATACCGATCAAGGACCTAGAGAGACTAGAGACCCGGGCAGTGGCCGCAGTGGTGCTACGGATCCTGGGCAGCCAGGCATTCCATCACATCACTAGGGGGCAGATGATGATCGTAGAGAGCGTGTTGAGTGGGACCTACTATGGGTGGGCCCAAATGATGTTGGTGTCATTAAAACGATAGTTGTGGCTGTGCAAGGGGCAAGTGAACCACAATTGCTCGTATGGGACTTTATTGTGTTCCTTCTTTTTTGAGAAGATCCCGACCTTACGACCTCGTATCCAGCTCCTGGATGGGGGCCCGAGAGAGTCCAGGATGCACTAGTGGGGGTGGCTACTGTGCAGAGGAGGAGGAGGGGCGGTCGGACGAGTGTTTCGGCCTGAGTTCTTTGCCCATTGGGATCAGATGCCGTTATACATAGACGACTATCCCTATAGTGGGATTAGTTATTGTGGGGATCCGGACCTACCACTTCCGCCTGGTCGAGTATGGGGACCTGATGGTAATTGATAAGTAACTATTCTTTTTTGGGCATGTTACAGTTAGTGAATAGTAGATAGGGTACTGATTCCTGTATTGTTGGTATGCAGATATAGCTCCGGTAAAACCGGCCGGATATATGCGACGACCGGCAGCATCTGGAGTTGCAGGTCCGAGTGGGTCGAGAGCAGCACGTAATGAGGACGCGGCCGCCCTTCTGGAGGAAATCCGCCGTAGATGCGAGAGGTTGCTGACCGGAGTGTCAGAGCGCGGGTGGCTAGACTTAGATGACCAGTACATAGAGCCATGCATTGGTCTACCCTCGGAATGGCGAGGTGTCATGCAGCACATGGCGATGGCCGATCAGGGGATACGTGATCTACAGGCTGCAGGATCAGAGCCATTGGCTCTGGATCCGCCAGATAGTGATTAGGTGTGGGGCATGTGGTGCCCCCTAGTGTGTATGTAAGGGCAGGTGGTGCCCCCAGTTTTGAGTTTTTTGTAACATGCTATAGGCATGTCATATGTATCAGAGTAGATGGACTCTAAACACATGTTTTGCAACACATATTATGGATATGCATATTTTTTAATGATTATGAATGTTATTGTCTTGTATGAAATGCGTGTGATAAATGCCAATCTAGAACATGGTTTGCAATACTATCTACATAGTGATTCTGTTCTCGAGGTACATGGTTGAAAGTTATGGTTTCAAATTCACGTATCAAGAGTTTCACTCGTAAATATCGTCTAAACAGCATAGGATTACGCACATGATAGACACCATTTAGTTGCATGACAAGAAGTATGGAATCTAAACGAACATGTAGATGAAGGATGCGATGAAATAGGGCATCGGCTAAGAGACCACACACTGCATCATATTCGGCCTGATTGTTGGTGGAAGTACCAATGCAGACCCCGTTTGAGAGCACAAGGGCATGCAAGGGGGTGAAAATGGCCCAACCTGCCGAAGTTAGATTCCGAGAGTAACGACTTGCACCATCAGCGTAACCGTTATAGGGTGGGGATGGGAGGTTCTGTGGAATAGTGTTACAAGACAACAAATGGGGGGAGGAGGGACAATGACGGTAGCGTGAGTGTATAGAAGACATCGAGTGGCAACTGCGGGGGGAGTGCGATGAGCAGGATGGCTATGACTCATATACAAACTAGAGGGTGGTATATGAGGGCTATAGGAGGTATGGCGGGGACTCGGGCTGCGGGGATCAACAGAGATGCGGGTGGAGTTATCTCGTGTATGGGCGGAAAAGAGGGGGTCAAGGGTGGAAAGGGCACCACATGACGCGGAAAAGTTATCTAAATCATCCGTGGGGGAAGAAAGGCTCGCATACGGATCGTCACAGGGAATGACAGAAGAACAGGGAACAAAGGGTTAAAAGATGGGGAGCCCAGGGTGGTCGCTGAAGGGGGGTCAAGCAAAACAACAGGGGAGGATTCAAGGGGAATGTGCTCCAAGGGTCTCACAGAGGATGATAGGTAAAGAATGGTCGTTGTAGACTCCGTCATCTGGACATCAGGGGGGGATGTCGATGGGAGCGGGTGGATCCTCAAGCTGACCCGAAGCATACTACGCAAGTATGGGAGAGGTGGATTGATTTTGTTCAACCTCATACTCTCGGACTACTTCTAAAGAGGTGTGGTAATGCATCAGGTGAGGACAATGGTGGGAGTAATGGCCATGGACACCGCACAAAGCACAGGGTTTGCTAGTGCAAATAGTTTTTGGGTTCTTGGTTACGGACGAGGACGGAAGAGAAGGGTCGGAGACCATAGACGCAGGGAACGCGACTTTAACCATGGGTTGAATGCGAGGCAACTCAGGACAAGTATGGGTGGCATGACCGACGACATCACACAAGGTGCAAGGCTTTGTGGGCGGAGAAGGAGCTGGGTCAGGTGGGGTGGTCTTGTCTTTGGATGCCCCCTTGTGAGCTTTGCCTTTCTTTCCTGGAGCTGCCACCACAGGGGTAGGGTCCTGGGGAGGTGCAGGGGGCATGGTAGCAATGGAGGAAGTGAGGGGGACCAGTTGAACCGGTGTCAAAGCAAGATAGGGTTTGGGGTGACCAGGAGGGGTAGCGGCTGGGGGTTCAAGGTACCAGACGGGTATACCCAGGGTCAGGTTAGGGAGAGAGAGGGTGGCCATGACGGGGACCGAATAGACTCTTGGAGGGGGAGCCAGGAAAGGTATCTGACCCGCGGGATAATGACCAGGAGGGACGGCTCCGAGATGACTAAGGCCTGGGGGAACCGATCCAGGGGGATAAAGGGGTTCAGGGATACCAGCTGTAGGAGAAGGGCCAGAACGAGGAGGTCCGGCTGTAAGAGATGAAGGGCTAGGAGCAGGTTGCGGTGGGCGAGGTTGAGGCTGAGGTTGCTGACTAGCCGAAGCAAGTTGCTTAAGGGCAGCCCGAGATGATTGCATCATGCAAACATTCGACAAGTTGGGATTAGAGATATGAGGAGGGGGGGGGACCAGGAAAAGTTCCAAGCAGGGAGGAATCTTTGTAGACGCTGGGGGAGACACTGGTCAAGGAAACGATGGTTTGCTTGTTGGCTACAGAAGATATGGTCTTCTCTAGGGAGGTCTGAAATGGCGGCTCATGGTAAGTCAACTGGTCGATGGTGACTATATTTCCATTGTGAGGAAAAGAAATCTTGCGAAAAACCGCAGATGGGACAGCAGACATGGCATAGGTGTAGCTTCACCCTAATAGAATGTTGTAGTCGAGAGGGGCATCAATGTTGTGTAATCAGCTTCAAAAATAGAAGAAAAGAGATATAAACGCCTTAGAAAAAAGCCACTTCGAGGGGGCAACCTCCAATACATTACATAAATGAACAATTCTTGGATGATACAATTTACAAAACCTCCTTTCTATATATAGGAGTCCATGGGGCCATAATGTAATCCTAGTGGGCCACAATGTAATCCTCGCCGACCTAACAATAATAATTTAAGGGCACAATAATAACACTATGGGGGTTACAAGGGTACAATAATAACAATAAGTGGGGCTACACTAACTTAATAAGGGACTACACTATTAATATAGGGACTTAACAGTCAATGACTTCGACGTCAACGCAAATAGTCTTACCGGCAAGGGTAATAGGACAATTACGGAAAAGGCCAATGGGCTGGGAGGCGTGGCCATCCCACGCTCGAAGGGTGATCGTGGAAGGGGCCAACTCAGGAGATCCGAGTTGCTTCCAAACCGAAGCGGACATCACACAGGTGGATGCCCCCTCATCAATTATGCACCGAGAAATGTTGGCATTCTGGATTTTGACTGGGATTTGGAAGGCGACGGAAGCAAGAAGAGGAGGATGGTCTGATTGATGAGCATCGAAAAAAATCATTTGGTCATCGGCAGGATCTACAGTTCCCACGACAGATAGCAGAGCCTTCTTTTGGGAAGGGCATGACTGGAGGAGTTCCAATGTGGAAATGGAAGCAGGAGATTGCGCCAAATATTCTACTATGCTATACGCATGAGCAGCTCGACCAGGAGCAGCATCGTGACATAATGGACCCTTAGGAATCTTGGTATGAACCTCAAATTTGGGTTGAGGGATATGTAAGGGGCCATTGGGTGTCGAAAGAGGCTCTGTAGAACCTGAAGAAGGGGACTCGGGGGCAGACTGAGCGAAAGGCTTGGGGTACTGGCGAGACCGAGTTTGAAGGTGAAGGTCGATGGTTGGGGAAGGATCAGAGTTCATCATAAGGATCTGGTAATTAGAGGAACCAGAAGGGGAAGGTTGAGTGGCGACCTAGCTAGCAGGCGGCTGGGTAGCCATGAATCCTTGCTGAGGGAAAGGATCAGTAAACACAGTTGGTTGAGTAGCGGCCACATTAGGGGGAGCATGAGGAGAGGCATGTTGTCCTCACAATGTGGCTTGAGACTCCCACATCTTCCGCATCTGTGGTAAGAGGGGACAATCGTGGGTGTAGTGACCATAAACACCGCAACACGAACAAGGCTTATTTGTGCGAAGAGGCCTGTCCGACTTGGGTTGAGTGCCTTGTTGCTGGTTAGCAGTGTTAGGGTCAATACCTTGAGGATTGGGTCCACGAGTACCGGGGGCAGATTGGTTTGGATTGCCTCTCCGCCTTCTTTGAGAAGAAGGGGGATTAGTCGCGCCCTGCTGTGCAAATAATTTCCCTGAAGGGGGCTGTAGGTGCTGTTGCGGGGTTGGAGGAGGCAAGGGAGAAGGAAGCACATATGCTGGAGGAGCTGGCAGACCAGGCTGCGGATAAGGGTAATGGTTAGTTTGAGCAGCATTGAGGTAAGCAGGAGGTTGGTCAAAAGGATGAGGCATGTCGTATCCTGGATACATGCTACCTGGAGGGGGAAGAGTGCTAGAGGTGCTGGCCCCTCCCTGAGGGAGACCATAGCCCATAGGAGGTTGAGCATACGGATGAGAAAGGGCTCCAATGATACCATCGACGGAATGAGATGCCCTCGGGGCGTTAGCGCCTCCAGGCCTAGGGAGGTCAGGAAGGACGGTATAAACATAACCAGACTGAGCATAGATCAAGTCGTATTTCAAGGCTATTTGGAGGGTGGCTTCTTTGGTTTGAGGGAAATGGGAGGCGACATCTTTGCCGATGGGAGCTAAGAGAGTGCTAAGGAACTAGTCCATATAAACCTGATCTTCGAAGGGGGGAGCTCGACATAAGCTTCGTCTTCTTCGTCATTCTTGAACATGAGTGGAAAGGCGGGTTGAAGAGGTTTGCTTGAAAGAAGTCAAAAGCTCCGTACTAGCATCGTATCGTAGAGGGAGCTGGAAATAAGATAAAAAGGCTTGGCCAATGGTCACAAAGGTGGTATGGGAAGAGGTGGCTTGGTCAACATACCATTTAGAAGCTTCGCTGGTAAGCGTGCGTTGGAACAACCGAAGACGGATGGAGTCATCGGTAATGGAATTGGAGGAACACCACATGTGGAAAGATCAGACATGGTTGGTTGGATCTTCTCCAGCAAGGCCTTCGAACTTAGGGATGTTGGAGGGGAGATTGGTTGGCATAGCAGGCCAACCAACATCGTGGCGGATAGGGTCATTGATCAACTGATTGAAATCGGGGAGGCTGAGGCCTGCGATGTATGGGAGCAAAGGTGTAGCCGAGGTAGTTCCTGTGGTGGTTCCACTAGTAGTAGTCCTGGCATTAGGGCCGGGATTACCGCTAGCATTAGGCCCTGGACCAGAAATAGTGAAGGTGATAGGGGGAGAACCAGAAGGAAAAGGAGAACCCAAAGAATCAGAAGAGGAGTCGGAGTGCGGACTCGGAGGAGGACTGGCTCGACGACGGTGGGACGAAGCAGGTCGATCGACCAGAAACTGAGGGTGAAGGCCAAGAAGTCTCCGGGAAACGTGCCTTGGGGGTGAAATGATGGAAACACAAACACGACACGAAGGGAAGAAGAACGACCAACAGAGGCAGGGAGGTGCAGAATCAAGTGATTACAATGTCGAAACAAGGGAAAAAAGGTGCAGTGTCAATTGATTTTAAAGTCTTTGCCTGGAGGTGTAAACCAAGCTCTTCTTCGCTTAGGGTGAGTGTGTGGCATGCGTTAATTTTATTTTTTAAACCCTTTCCGTTTTGAGAGAAAGAGAAAAAGTGTGCTGCGTAACTAAAAATAATGCGACAAAAACAGTATATAACGCTGAAATAACAGAAAATTAACAGCTACTATTGCATCGATTCAACCCGAAAAGGCAGGTCTCTCAAAACTAATCTAAAAGGGGGAAAAAATCTAGTCAAAACACACTAAAAAGAGGCCAATAGATCTAGGGTCGAAAGGGACAGGGATCTAAAGGGAAAAGCTGCTGAAAAGAGGTGCAGATCACAGCCAAGAGGTAGAGGCAAGGTGGCTGGAAAAAAGGAGGAAATCAGCAAAAAGAAGAAGGGGCAAGGAGGAGGCCCTAAAAGTAGATCCAAACAAAACTTCAGGAGGTGATTTGAAAGGGAAAAGAGCTGATTAGAAGAGGTTTGAAAAGGAGGTATCAGATTTGGAAAAAGGGGGGCTGAAACTCTGAAAAAACAGACCTGAAACAGATAAAAAATCTTCCACCAAAAGTGGAGGGTACTGAAGCCCTAAGGGGCTATGTTCCCACTTAGATGAGAAAAAAAGATCAGAAACAGGTCGAAACGGGCTGAGACAGAGGTTGGAAAACCCTGACAGAAGCTTCAGAAAAACCTAGAAAAATTGCAGAAAAACAGCAGAAAAATTGGCAGGTCACAGGTTCTGACCTGTTTTCTGTGCAGGTCGCAGAAAATGGGCTAAAAAGTGCGACCTAGAGGTCCAGGTCGTAGTTTATGGGCTGAAAAGTGCGACCTCCAACTCCGGTTGTCTCGGCGGCAGATTTGCGGAAAAGTTGCCTTCTCAGTTGCGGCTGATGTCTGTCACCTGCGCAATAGGGCCAGAAACACATGGAAGTTAGAAATTTTAATGTTTTAGGGTTTTAGAGGTGAAAAACAACATGAAAATAGGAAAAAAAAAAAGCTGAAAAGAAACCCTAGGGTCTGAAGTAGCTGGATATGCAGGAATATGAAAAACGACAGCGGTCGTAATTGAAAACCCGTGTGGAGTCACCAATTGTTAGTATGAATCCTTTGTCGAAGTGTACGAAAAAAGACCACTTTAGCTACGCATAACTAATAGCCCTAACATCAAATGTGGCTGCCAATATCTTCAGATCTGTAGTTAGTTGATCAAGACAAGAGCTGAAAAAAACCAGATCTATGCATAGAAAGACATTAAGCAGTAAAAAGAAGGGTTTGCTCCATATATCCAATAGACAAGACAAGAACAATTTTTGAAAGAATTTTTTGTATTAAGGGCACCTGGGAGGAAAACAAGAAGATGTTTCCAATTCTCCTCAATGGGATGGGTTCTTGGAAGTCCTCAGCACTTCAGATCTAGCATTTCTCTCTCCTGTTGGTGTAGAAAACCCAGACAAAGATAGAACTCAAAGGGAGCTCACACAACAAATAATGGAGAATATGACAATGATAATGGCTCAAAGTTAGACCAAGAGTTTAGATCCAGAGTGATCTAATAGGCAAAAAAAGGTGAAGAATGGTAGGAAAAACCCTCCTATTTATAACAAAATATTGGGTCATTCTAGATCTTGGTGCATGATTAAAATAGCATTAACCAAATCTAGATCCACCTTTTATGGAATATTTTATTATATTTGTTGGAGGGAAAAAGTATTTGACTTGGGTCAAATCCCTTTATTTGTGAATAATAAATAAATAAATGATTTATTTATCATTTTAAGGAGGTGGTTAAAAGATATTCAAATAAATAATGATTTATTTAATTATTTATGGGTGATTTAGTCATATTTAACAAGGAATATTATTTAAATAAGGTTTAAATAATTATTCCTAGAAAATAATAAGATAAATAGAGATTTATATAATTAATTTCTTTGTTTTGGGTTAAACATGATGAGGAATAATAATTAAATTATTGTTTAATTAATTATTCCATGAGGAAAATCAAACAAATATAGATTTGTTTAATATTTCCTTTTGGGGTTTCCTGTTTAGACCATAAACAACCTAATAAATGTGGTTTATTAAGTTATTTGACATAGTGAGAGCAATTTTACTTAGGGTAAAATTGGTCTTACATGGTGTACTTGGGTCCATCTAATGATAGTAGGTTAGATGACCAAAAAATGGTGTAACACCCGATATCGTATATAACTTCACGAATATCCTCCTTTCACAGAATCTAGATGTTCTGAGCAACACACTCACGCTTTTAACAATTCAAGCTGTCTATACGGGCATAATCCCACATGATTTCACAAATGTCCACAGGGAATCAAATATTCTGCTGAATATATAAGTCATGGAGAGTTTAGAACCAATCCCTCATCACCATATAAGAATGAATAAGAGTTTCACTCATTCTTCTCAATTTGCCAGGTTTTCTATTCCTCTTTCTCTGGACAAATCTACTTCAATTCACTGCTTGTCTCTGTTCCTTGACCGATACTGCTCTCTGTAGCTCAAAGTGTAGATGCATTCTTTCTCTGTTCTTCTCTGCTACATGTCTTTTCATGCCAATTCCTTATCTGCCTTGCTTCCTCTCTACTTCTTGTTTAATGCTACTCCTTGCTTCTCTTTTTGCCTCTGTTTTCTGTCTTCTACTTTTCTGCTCCTTTGTTATCTTCTTTGCCTCTGTTTTCTTTGATGTCTCTGCTGCCTTTCTAGATCTCCAATCAACGAACCCTTCTAAAACTGCCTCAGCTTCATATTTCATTTGCTCTTTTATTTGTTGCTGTTTCAAGTGCTCCTCTTTTGGCATTGATGGAGATACATCCTTCTTACATCTTTGACACCTAGGTTTCTTATTATAAGCAACTTATCAAGTAGGTTTCCATCCAAAGACAACTCATCAAGTCAATTTCCATCAAGAACAACTGCATCAAGCAGGTTGCCATCAAAGATAACACATGCCAAAAATCTCCCCCTTTGGACTTGATGGCAACCATGATGGTGTTTGATCACCACAACAGATATATACATTGATTATATCATTATTCAAACACCATGATACTCTCCCCCTTTGACATCAAGGGCAAAGGGTTGCTCATTTCCTAGTTTTCTTTCTGCATTTCTTCTCTCTGATTTGTGTTTAGATCTTCTTCTTCTGAATTTGGACCCTACTGCTCCAAACTGGTGTAAAAGAGATGTTGAGAGAACACTTTTGGGGATTTTAAACTTGTCTATACACATTAATTCGATACCATTCCAAAGCATAGACTCTTTTCACTTGTATAGAGAGTAGGTGATGACAACCATATATAATCAGACTTGTATAATAAGAGATGCATTATTGGATCAAGACTTAAAGATTGTGAATGCTCCAAGTGACATATCAGGCTTGCTTCAACTATACTTCAGTCTATATCTGATGTAGTGTGCCAATATATTTCATGATGCATTCTTGCCATAGTCCTTTGGTCCTGAGGACCTGTGCCATACTGTTGTTCATCCATGATAACATTTGATATTCTGTTTGATAGGCATGCTAATTGTACCAAGTACCAAATGATATTATCTTGATAAAATATGTAGAAATTTCACTTTAGTTTGCACATTTACCCATGATTTAAGACTTCCTTCATAAATTATTCTATTGAGCTTTCCAATGTTCACCTCAATAGTCATTAATATCCTTAATCTGATCTTTTCATCATTAACTATTTTCTTATTCTGTCATTCTATTCAAAGGAATGTCACTGCATTTTCCTTTGCTATGATAGATCCAGAGTCATTGCTACTTTATATGCTTTATATACCACTTCAACTATTCTGACATGAGGATCTTCAGAAGGACATCTTCAATTTCTATACTATGAATCTTCATGGGCTGATTACTCAAAAATTTATTACTCACTTAACTGCATTCCTCCAAGTTAAATTTTTGCAGATGAGAGATGTAATGAACTGATGATAGGCACCTTTCTTACTCATCATTCTTAATGGGGTTCATTATTAATTCTAGCAGTATGATGCATTCTGTAAGCATCCTTTAATGTGCTAATATCTTCTTAGCTTACATGTTCATTACTAATGTTTCCTCTATTTTCATGGTTGCTTGCTGCTTTTTCTCCTTCTATCAATCTGTCAGCTATTGAATACTTCAAATAATCTTCTTGATTTCATAGCTATTCTTATTACATGGAGCTCTTCTCAGACTTCTTTCAACATGCTGCATCTTCATCAAAATCATCAGAGAATGAAACAAAATTATGAGAACAAGAACACCATCAGAGATACCAAACACCACCACAACTGTGTTTTCAAATGTCATCCAATAATTGTAGCATAAGCACATCAATAACCAAGCCTTCAGGCTCTTTTCCGCATCATATATCATCCATGTGTGAAAACAAAAGATACTCTTCAGCAAAAATAAATCAGGGCTCATCCATAATCTCATGATAAGAAACCATGTATCATGTCATCATCATTTGAGCATGAGTATTACAAGAACTAAGGAATAAGCAAATAAAATGCCAAAAATGCAATCATTAGTAGTTAGACTGATGCTCCCCTGAACCTGTACCTATATTTTCTTGTCACATCAGATGCATTGTCAGAAATAAACACAACCAGAATTATTAAACCAACCATGGGAATCATCATATATTGCTCCCCCTGTGATGATACATTACTAATTCCTCTAATGTATCTCACATCACTTCCTACAGTCATTATGATAAGTAAGCTTTAGAAGCGGATGACTGCAGTAAGATTATTATCACCTAAGTTTTTGACTAGTCCTCCTTCTTTTTCCAGCTTTGCTTGAAATTTCTTTTTGTGTGCTGGAAACTATCCAATTTCTCAGATCTATTCATCCTGCATTATTTTTCTACATGTCCATACTTGTTACAAGAATAACATCTTGTGTGACCAGAAAAGTAAGCATAGGGATCATAATGTGTTTTTCTATTCTTTCTTCTATTGCAATTAGTTGCTTTATGACCAAACTTGTTGCATGAAAAAAAATATCCCTTAAAGAACCCTGAATACCTTTCTGTGTAGAATCTATTAGTTTGTGACTGAAACAATATGCTTCTGCAATTGGCTGCAACATGCCCATAATTATGACATTTAAAGCATTCAACATTATTGATCAAAAAAGGGAGTGATTTATTTTGAGAGTTCATGATTGTCGGTTGACCTTCTGTTTCTTTCAACACTTCAGATTTTGCATTGATATCCTTTGAATCTTTAGCACTTTCTTGTGAACTAGATTCACCTTTAACTGTTTCATGAAAACCAAGACCAAATTTAACAGAATGAGACCTTTGAATACTAAGAATATTATCCAAAATCTTAGTACTATCTTGAAACCTTAAGATTTTATCCTTTTCCTCAAATTTGCCTTTTAAAATGTTTACCTCAACCTCCAATCTTTGGCATTTCTTCTTCATACTTTCTTCGACTCTTCTTCCTTCTTCTACTTGATCATTCAATTTTAAAATCTCTTCCTTCAACTCATTTTCTTGTTCTTCAAATGTTTGTATAAGTTCTTCATTCTTCTTATTTGATTTTTCCAGATCTGTTTTGAGCGAGATGATTTCTGCTTCACGTCCTTCTTTTTCAAATGATTGTAGAAGTTATTCATTCTTATTATTTGATGTTTTGAGATCTACTTTTAGACAAATGATTTCTGCTTCAAGTCTTTCACTTCGATTTGTTACTTTATCCTGTAGTCTTTAATTTATTTCTATCTGTTCCTTCATTGTTTCTGTCTGTCCATTCATTCTAGAGATCATATCTTGGTAGATAGATTCCTTCCTTTTAAATGGATCTTCATCATTGATTTTGAGATTTTCTCCTAGACTCATACTGTTACTTTCACTATCTTCACCATTGCATGCACAAGAAAGTGAATCGCAAGAACAACAATCAGTACCTGTTTCATCTTCTTCATTTTCTGCCGCACATGTTTTCTGAGATATCTCCTTTTGAGTAGCCTTCTTCTTTTGCTTCCTTCCCATTGTGATGGATCTCCTTCAAGTGATCAAGCTTCTGTAGAAGGACCTCGCTCTGAAACCAATTGTTGGGAAAAATACTGAGAGGGGGGGTGAATCGGTATTTAGGGCTGAACAATTTTTCTTTTCTTTCTCTTAAAACCATATGTTACATTATTGCATCCAACATGTATGTCCAGATATCTTATTATGTATTTACTTAGAGCATTGCATCATTCATTCATCAGATGAGCAGTAAGCATGAACATAAATAACAGAATAGATCATCAAACATAAACAACACATATGAACACCAGGATTTAAGGTGGAAACCCAATTTGGGAGAAAACCACCGCTGCTGCAATCTTAGTCTTCAATATTTATTATAGAGAAAACTTATTACAATATATGCTAGTGCAGACTTATACCAGCACGTAGGCACCCACCTGTAGAAGGCTACAACCTTCTCTCGTTTACCAGCCTCTCCTGGAAGGGAGCTACGACCCCCTGCTCTCATTTACCAGCCTCTTCTGGAAGGGAGCTACTACCCCCTGCTCTCGTTTACCAGCTACCACTGGAAGGGAGCTACAACCCCCTCACTGAAGGCTTTGACCCTCAGCACCACCATGGACCATGTTTCATCAATTTTCATACTGGATCCACAAGTTTCCACATGACATACCTTGCCGGTCATCAGATTTATTTATTTTCTTTAGAGGTGCATCCTTAATTTAGATTTCTCAGCAATCTGTTACCCATTCCATACAGATATACTTCCGAGTGAAGTATTCATTCACAACCCTTACTCATGCATATGTTCTTTATGATTTCGTCAGTCGTTTAAGCTAGGAATTAATCTTGATCAATTATATTCACTGGTGCACCATAGATTCAGATATATCAGAGTTTATTCATACAGATATCTCTAAAAGAGATTCATTTTTTATCAACCCTTTCGCATGCACACAGTTCTTCATGATTCTCATCACCTTATATAGTTTTCGCTTTTAATAAAACCTTGGGTCAAAACCATTCAATTGCTAATGGTATTCCAGGACGGTATTTCCTTTAACACCCTTACGTACCTCTTTGACTTCTTTTTAATTTATTTATCAATTTGAAGAAATTGATAAATAAATATATTTACATTTTTGAACAGAACTTTAGGATTAAAGTTAACCCTTCGGGCTTTATAAAATATCCAACGCTTTTAAACAACTTAAACTTTGACCCCGAGGCCCACAAATATAGTCAAGTCCGCTCTCCAGATCGACGGTATATATCACTTTTCGCCATAATAAATATTTAATTTAAACCATCTTGGTTGAGCCCGCAAACATTAAAGTGAAAAGGACCAATTAAAATAATTCAAACTGGGCCCACATATATGATCAGAGACCCAATCACATTTTTGCTCGTACTTTGGTTAATCTTCGCGCCTTTTCATTATCGTCTGTGCCTCTTCATCAAGTGATCGCCGTCTGATGGCTTCCCTCCAGATCAACAGCACACAACAATATCGCTGGCCGTCCTGGGTCGATCGTTAACATGCGATGGATGATCATTAACGTGCGATGGCACGCAGTGATGGCGGTTTTGCAGGGACATGTGTCAACACCTCTATGGAATCGCTCCCCATCTAGGAAATACCACCTATCGTCGAAAGGTGGTGCGATGAAACCCAGAAACCACCTTCACTATTCACTCATAGTTTTTAAACAATGATCAACCGTCCAATCAAATTTCTGCTCCGTACTCCAAGTTCCATTTGCGTATATATATGAATTCTGCCCTTTATGTGTAATAAATTAACCAAGGTTCCGCTTATCTACTCTATTAATTTGCGCCATCTCTAAAGCATAAATTTGTTTTAAGTATTCTTCCTCAGGTTATATATATATATATATATATATATATATATATATATATATATATATATATATATATATATATATATATATATAATGTGCCCTGTACATATAGAACCCGTCTGTGGCTCACTGTACCGTGGCCTTAGCAACTCGATATCATATATAACTTCACGAATCTCCTCCTTTCACAGAAGCTAGATGTTCTGAGCAACACACTCACGCTTTTCACAATTCAAGCTGTCTATACGGGCATAATCCCACATGATTTCACAAATATCCACAGGGACTCAAATATTCTGCTGAATATATAAGTCATGGAGAGTTTAGAACCAATCCCTCATCACCATATACGAATGAATAAGAGTTTCACTCATTCTTCTCAATTTGCCAGGTTTTCTATTCCTCTGTCTCTGGACAACTCTACTTCAATTCACTGCTTGTCTCTATTCCTTGATCGATACTACTCTCTGTAGCTCAAACTGTAGATGCATTCTTTCTCTGTTCTTCTCTGCTACATGTCTTTTCATGCCAATTCCTTATCTGCCTTGCTTCCTCTCTGCTTCTTGTTTAATGCTGCTCCTTGATTCTCTGTTTGCCTCTGTTTTCTATCTTCTACTTTGCTGCTCATTTGTTATCTTCTTTGCCTCTATTTTCTTTGATGTCTCTGCTGCCTTTCCAGATATCCAATCAACTAACCCTTCTAAAACTGCCTCAGCTTCATATTTCATTTGCTCTTTTCTTTGTTGTTGTTTCAAGTGCTCCTCTTTTGGCATTGATGGATATACATCCTTCTTACATCTTTGACACCTAGGTTTCTTATCATAGGAAACTTATCAAGTAGGTTTCCATCCAAAGACAACTCATCAAGTCAGTTTGCATCAAGAACAACTGCATCAAGCAGGTTTCCATCAAGGACAACACATGCCAACAAAAGTGTCACCTTATTATATATAAATTCAAACATTTTCACTATACATTATATTATTTTAATTAAACTAACATACCACATTACATTATATGTGTGGCACTTAATAACATATGAAATATCTAAATTTTAAAAACATTTTGAAAAATAAATTTAATTAAATAATACTTATAAAAAAATACTTCAAAAAATAAAAATAACTACTATAAATAAAAATAAATAAATATAACAATATTGATTTAAAATAAATTAAATATCCTATTATGGATATTATATAATTTAGGAAAGAAAATATATTAAATTTAATATAATCATATTAAATGAAAACTCTAAAATTATAAAAGGTAAATAAAATACATATCGAAAAACTATAATTGAAAATCATTTTAAAAAAGCCATCTCATCTAACTAAGAAACATTTTTCAAAATCAAATCACCCTATTGGTGTAGTGAACCAATGTGCAGATATATAATTTAATATCTTCATACATATAATTTTCTTTCTAGAATATTCTATGCCAAAAATGATAAGGAAATCCAAAAAACTAACTAAAGTCTTATTTTCCATTACCCTGAATTTTGGAGACATTGAATGGCAGATTAAGATATGATAATAAATTTCAATTATCTTTAGTTTTCTTCTTTTGTGTTTTATCCTAAAAATTTATGGCAAAGCTTTAAACAGTATTAATCTTCTAAACAATTTTTATTTGTCGCAGAGTAAAAAAATTGGTTCCTAACAAGGTTATAATAGAGCAGGGATTTTTCTTAGGTATGTTTAGGCTTCAAGATACTTCACTTTGGCTAAATAGAGTGGTGGGAAAGAAAGACAGATGTTAGTCGATTTTATTATTTCACAAATCTTAGAAGATGTATCCATGATCTACATCTCTAAATTCTGTTGCTAAAAAACTATTCTATCCCGGCCATATAGGTACAAGAAGTTAATATGTGTAGTGGAGAGATAGGTATGGAAATTTCTTTTCAAATTTCTCCTATAGCTTTAGAATAAATTATCAATAAAACTTCCTTCATTTTCATCAATGTTCTTACTGTCAACCTTTATCAACATGTCCCTATTTCCTAAACTGAACTGTGAGTTTAAAGAAATTCAAAAATAACCATTTTTATTATGATAGGAAACCCACCCAACATTTCTCCATATTATCGTAATGGAAGAAGATAGTAATCGTTATAAATTACTAATTTGGGCCTCAAATACAAACTGAAATGCTCCTAAATGATACTCCCAAAAAATATTTGGAAGCTTTCTATCGTCTTTGTCATCGCACCACTCCGGCCTTAGCAGGCTTTGGAAAAAATCAATGGATGACCAAAATCTCTCTATCATCTCTTCCTCTTCTTCTTGAGTTTTTGAGGTTGGTTGTCATGGAGAGAATCAATGACCTCCTTGTCAGATGGGAGAAAATACTAGCTCGCAGAATAATTTATGTCTGGTTGTAGCAATGACATCTCATCTTCGGTATTTTCATACCTTGCCTTCTTGTTTATTTGTTTTTCCATCGGCGAACAGTTGAGGGTGGAAAATCTAAAGTGCTAATAAGTGAATCATTGGTTGGGTTTCACTCACTATACATAAGATATGTTAAGAAAGAGCTGAATTTTCATATAGTCTTGAAAGATTTTTTTATACTAGATAAAATGAAAACTTGGGTCTATTTAATCAATTTTTCTATAGCTATATAGTCAACGAACGATTGATTTGCCTTCTTACCCTAACTTACCTTACCCTAATCTTTATTAACCTATTCTATTCTAGCTTACCCTATAGTAACTTACCCTATTCTAGGTTACCATGGCCTACTATAGGGTGAGGTATATGCTATAGAGTGAGGTAGGTGAGGGTAACAAGGCTGTAATATTCCAAAATTTTAACCTCCAAGCTAAATGGAATATTAGAGTTGTTTTATCACTAGGTAGGTGAATAAATGGGTAGGGAGGCCCATTAACCTCTTTAGAGGGATCAATAACACTCCTAATTTGAAAGGAGTAAGAATAAGAAGCTAATTTGAGCACCCTTGGGTGTGAAAAGAGAGGGATCATGTTGATTCAGTCAACTTTGACCAAGTCAACAAAGTTGTCTAGATACATTGAACTTCCTTGATGGACAACATAGTTTTGATGGAGGAAAACTAGCATGAGCTTGATGGCACATGTGGATGGGACCCAATGTGGAGAGGTTCACTTGCTATATATGGAGAGGATGGGAGCATTTTTTATGCATGCTTTGTGTTTGATCATTTGATATTGTCTGTTTAGAGTTGGCTTCCTCTTGCTGTGTAGCAGGATTGCAGTGTTGTTGAGCACAGGGTGTTCCCGAGCGGGAATCCCACCTCTTCCCTTGAGAGGCCTCTTGGGAGAGCTTGTCCTGTATTGCTCCACATCCAGGCTTGAGGCAAAGCACCATTATTCAATCCCATCGTTATTTCTGTGGTAGAATATTGCTGAGTTGCATGGTGTTGTAGTGGAGGTTTTTTAACACCACTTCTGGGTCTGTTTCTCAGTAGAAGGTGCCTTCCTTCTCTTGAGAGATTAGCTAGGAAGATTTCTCAGCACATTTCAGATATTGACAGAAGGGATAAGTATTTCTCATCTCATACAATGTAGTCCCTTGCAGGAGCTGCATCATTTTTCATAGAGTTGCTGCAGCAGGGTTAAGACCCTTGTTTCTGAGCTAGTTTGATAACGGGACACCCTGCTTCCCCACTGCCTATCATTTCATTAACGTAAACCTTCGCCCTCCATGCATATTAATGTATGCTTGGGTTATATTTCAAATATCGACATCAGATTTGATTCGGGCCCATAGCAGACTATACGTACCTTGTTTTAACATTTATAAATCATGCAATCGTAACCACCGTAGGTTTCCCAATGCTGACCATCGGACGGGCATAACGCATATCACGTTTTTTTAACCTCCGAGCATTAACACTAAAAAAAAATGTGAAACTCGTGGTTTTAAAAAACCACTCCAGGACATGTGTTGGATGCTAGAATGTATCACATTTTTTTCACAAAAACCAAATACCATTTTTAAACTTTGTGACACCATTGGTTTAACTCCTCAAAACCGCCTTCCACTATTCTAACTTCATAGTTCCACTTCGCTAGTTGCTCACGGTTCCATCAGAAGTTCTAATCGCAACATCATTCTCTAACGCATTTTATATACATAACTCTTCCTTCGCTCTCCAATTGAAGACTCACTTTCTGTCTACAATTCCATTCACATTCATTTTCCCATGGAAAGTATAAACTCTGTTTTAAATTATTCCATTGTGCCCTTTCACCTTCAACAAGTTCACTCAAAACCTCTGCGTCTTCAGTCAAACTCTTTCACGTGGGATTGATGACCACAACTATGGGAATGGATTCAGTCCATTTATTCCTTTGCGTGGAACCCACAACACATTACTCTGAAACATGGCATGCTTCAATCTCTCCCTATTTAAAAAATACACAGCTTCAATTCATTCACACAGGTTAAAGGCCCTCAATTCATGGCGTGGAACAATGTATTTAGTTCAACCCTATAGATAAACCCCAATTAATTCTTCGAAGGTAGGAAGACCTTCTCTACCACTGTAACCCAATAGTCACAGGTCGAATCTGATCGAATTCAACGAAGAAGCTGGATTCGCTTCTCACGAACTTTTATGCAGAGTTAATATTAAATGATATTTTCTATTGCTATTCTCAATTAACAGATTAACTCCCTTCGACCTCCTTTCGAATTTCTACCCAGAAAATAATTCAATTTATATCTCCACAGCATATACAAAACACAATAAATCATGAAGGGGAAATCCTCCACCAATTCAACATCGATTTTTTTCATTTAAGAAAAGCACCACTTAAGAACCCAAATTATAGAGCATATTCATACACAGTTTATGGAGATTCAAACATTTTCACACAGGAATTAAATCAACCAAGGCACATGTAATAGTGAAATAATTCTTATATAAATGAGTTTGCTTACAGAACTTCTGGTCCTCGGCCAGTTCTTCAATTCAATGGCCTTTTACCACACTACTCTACCTCTCCACTCCCTAGATCTATACATGTCTACAAATCTCTCTATTAATTCCTTTGAGGCATATTTTTATACAAGGAAATAATGAATCGCTTCAGCTCCTCTAACAACTCAACAAAACTCCTAAATTTCCAGATTTCCTGAATTTAGACTAAGTCCATAGATTTGTGGAAACTGATTCCAACTCATTTCTACTCTGCAGTTTTTTTGAATCTCTCATCTCTTCATATGCCCACTAATCATTCGAGGACAGTTACAATTCTCTCCACATTTAACTAAAATTAATTAAAACCCATTAATTCACTACATAAAATCTAATTCTCTTGAAAACTAGAAACCCCTAAGTCTAAAAAAAGTGCATGGAATTTGTTTTAGCCTAATGCCCCTACATCAGACTCCCAAGGTTAGAATGATTCATGATCTCCTGATCATGTGCTTTCATTCTTGTCTTCCTGGATCCCACACTTTGTTATGTAGCTTATCATCTGTTGCAAAATTCTTCTTCTGCACTTCTCCAGGTTTCCATATCTTATTCTGTCTGGCTCCACCAGCTGCACTTTTACAATCTCTTTCTGTCTTTCTTCTGATACTACTTCTGCTTCTTTGTTTTCTTGCTACTGCCTTCCTCTGAGACACTTTCACCATCAGCTTTCTCACAAATTAAATTTCTCTGTCTAATATGTCTTCTGACTGCTGGATACTACTCCATCTTGATTTCTGAACTTCTACTTCAGCTTCTTCTTGCTGAGTTCTTAATTTATCCTTTATTATTGATACCCTATTCACCACCCAATCATCCATACCCTCTTGCTCTCTGCAACAGTAAAAATCTTCCTGATTTTCATCCATGACAATTTCTTCACTCTCTTACTTCAACAATTTCTTGGACTGGTATTTAAATTGCTAGTCTCTGTCATCATATCTTTTCTTCTCTTCCCAGAACAAACATCCTTTAGTCCTTCCATCAGTACCTACAATCATAAAACAAACACCAAAATTATAGAATCTTGATGTCTCTTCCTCCACTTCTGGCAACAATTCAATTTTTTGCTCTAACATTTCCTCTAGCAATACTTCAATCTGTTGCTTTGCTATTCCATTCTCTTCTCTAAATGTTTTCAGCAAACATTTCAGCCATATCTCTTGTATAACCATATCATCAATATGCTGCAGATTTTTTTTAGCATGTTCTTCTTCTTCTTCCTTGACAATATTCAGTAATTGTCTTCCATCCTATGTCATAATAAAATTTTGATTTTCCACTGCTGTAGCAGTCCCAAAGTCTGCCCTACAAGTTTCTCTTGGCCCATCAGACAAGCCAATTCTTCCTTTTCACCAATAGTAATAAGTTTCTGCATATGAGACATGATAGTCTCACCTTCTTCTGTAATAGTTCATCATCCTTCAAGGAAAATCCAAAAGACGGATTGTCTTCTGCCATACCTGTCAACACAGCCAACTTGTCAACTTTAAAATTACAAGACCCAATGGCCTCAATTGATGATCTAGTCACCAATTATTCCCTCTGCAATTCGAATTCTTTTCCAAGACTCAAAGAGTCTTCATTGTCTTCATTCCTTTGTATCTTCACATTCTGCAATCCCCAATTTTGAAATTGAGGTTCTCTCCCATATATTGAATCCTGTTGATTCAGCATAATCTCTAGCAACTTAAATCCTCCATTCCATGGATTAAAATCTTCCACAGAATTCTCCTCCTATTTTAATTGACTTCCTAATGGTTTCAACTTTCCTTCAGCATCAACAGAATCTGTATTCACAAAACAATTTTTAAAACAAAAATCATAAGGCCTCAGTGCCTTCCCTTCCTCTGCCAGCATTTCAATATGTTGTCCTGAAATTCTTTTCTTTTCTATCAGCACATCAATATGTTGATTCCAATCCTTCAAAAAATTCTTGAGACTGTTAGTTATTCTCTCCTCTTCATCATCCTCTTCAAGGATGTCTCCTTGCTCTAGTTCATAAAAATGAACCTTCTCATCCTCAGTCACCTCTGCCTTTACAATATGAACACCTTTTCTCTGTGTTTCTATCCTCTGATCCAAAACACTTAACTCATGCCATAAATCTGTCATCTCATCTGAGAAAAAATTCATACTGTCTTCACTAACTTCCTTTCTATCACAATTCAAGTTTCCTACTGTCACTATCTCCTCATCTTTCATCAGAATAGAATTCTAACCTTCCATCTCTGCAATAATTCAAGTTATCCATCCATCACTGCTCACTTGGCCATTTAATAAAAACAATTTGTCATTATCAACATTAATAACAAATTGGTCATCATCAAACATAACTGTCATATCCTCATTGAAGCAATCTCTTTCATTAAACAAGGAATTTATGAATTCCTTCTGCTGCAGTAATTCAGTTTGATCTTCATCTGAAAGATAATCATCATATGTGACTTGGCAAATTTCAGCTTCATTTATCACAACTTCATCATATGAACTGTCTTCCTCAATACCTGCATTCGTACAAATCTTGTTAGTTTTAAAACCATAAGACCCCATGGTCTCATTTGATGATTTTATCATCAAATCTTCATGTTGCTACAAGTATTCTATACATTTCGGAATTTTTTCAATGGTCTCCTCTTCATTTTCTTCAAGCTATCCAATTGATTGCTCAATTCCCAGCTTTTGGCCATCATCAAAATTTAGACTTCCTCTACTTCCAATGTATTGGGAGGAAAAACCTTTCCCCAACTGTGTATGGAAATTTTCAAAATATCTGGCTGTTCCATTTTCTTCCTTAGTGACAACATCAGCAGTTTTTTCTTCTCCACATGTTCTTCCTGCAAACATACAAAATTTTTCAGATCTAAGGCCATTTGACCTCTTGCTCTGACTTGAATTTTCAGTCTTCAAGTCCTTCTCCAAATACTCAATCATCCTGAGTAATCTCTCTTGCAGCTGAGCATTTATCATTTGCTCTCTCTTCATTTGTAGCCTTTGCCACTTTACCTTCTTCTTCATGAGCCAACCAACTCTCTGGATTTCCTTTATCATCAGTTCCAATTTGTTGAACTGCTCCCAGATCTCAGCTACCTCTTTCTCATACTATTCATCAGTGAATTTCCTCCTCATGCCATTTTCTTTGGCATCTTCCTTCACTCTTCTATTGTGGCCTCTCTCAGAACCTCTGCAATCTCTGTTATGGCTATCAGAAGCCATTTTCTCCTCCATGATTTCTTCACTCACAAGTTGCACTAAGCCTCTGCAACAACAAGCTCTCTTGTTGTAACTTACCTCACTAATCCTTTCCTCCGGATTTGGGATTTTGGCAAGTACTGGTCCCTTACTGCTGGAACCTTCAGAGCATTCTCTTTTTCTCTCTCTAGGCTTCACTCTGCAACTTTTAAAGAACACATCTATTCTTCTTTCATCCAACCTCTGTTGGGAATCCTCTAGGTTCTGCCACACTTTCTTCTTCACCTTAGAATCCTCTGCTGGACTCTTTCATCACTGCTCTCAAAGCTGTGATCTTCTTTTGCTGAGATTTCCTCAATTGCCTGCAATCTGAGTTCTGTAAACAATAATTCAAACCAGAGTTAAATACTGCTCATCAACTCACCTTCAGAGTTTGTTCAACAATCACTTGTAATTTCTTCTGCAATTTCTCCCAATGCTCTACTGCACTGCACGATGTCTTGTCAGATTTAAATCTGATCTCCTTGTCATCACACCTATGTTCACATCTTTCAAAACATAACTGGGAAATCTTCAAAATATTTTCCTCAACTTCAAATTCTGCAAATCTGAATTTTCAAACCTTCACTGTATGCTTATTCAAACCTGTAATTTTTGTCAAACAGATTTGAAAACCAACTTTCTTCACTGCTTCAGTACATATGCATTTCAAAAATAAATTTTCAAAGAGCTATTTCAATTCTAGCTTTGATACCACATGATAACAGGACACCCTTCTTAATCACATATTCCACTATCATGCATGTAAAATGCCTCTCAATTTTCAATTCTAATAAATCTCAAACAACTTGGGAAAACTCACAAAATTTATTTGTTGGACTGGAAATTTAGATAAACATGGAAGCTTATCTTCTCTTAATCAAAGATTATGAAACCATCAATTTTCTCATGCGAGGTTTGTTTCAATCTATGCTTGAGGTCTTAGATTGACACCCCGATGGTTATAAAAACCAACATCGCAACTATACACCCTATAACGTCTATCGGTTCCACAAACGTCTAAGCCCGGGCCTATTAACATTTAACTGCCACTTTAATCGTATGAACCTTGGTTAAGAATTACCAAGGTTGCCAGCACCATAATAATACTCTAGGCCCCACCACCCATCATTTCATTAATGTAAACCTTCGCCCTCCATGCATATTAAAGTATGATTGGGTTATATTTCAAATATCAACGTCAGATTTGATTCGGGCCCACAACAGACTATACGTACCTTGGTTTAACATTCATACAATGCGCAATCGCGACCACCGTAGATTTCCCAAAGCTGACCATTGGATGGGCATAACACATATCTTGTTTTTTAAACCTCCGAGCGTTAATGCTCAGAAAAAACACGAAAATTGTGGTTTTCAAAAACCACTTCAGGACACGTGTTGGACGCTGGAATGTATCGCATTTTTTTCACAAAAACCACATACCATTTTTAAACTTTGTGAGACTGCTGGTTTAACTCCTTGAAACCGCCTTCCACTATTCAGACTTCACAGTTTCGCCTCGCTAGTTGCTCACGGTTCCATCAGAGGTTGTAATCGTAACATTGTTCTCTAACGCCTTTTATATACATAACTCTTCCTTCATTCTCCAATTGAAGACTCGCTTTCTGTATACAATTCCATTCACATTCGTTTTCCCAATGAATGTGTAAACTCTATTTTAAATTATTCCACCGTGCCCGTTCACTTTCAACAGGTTCACTCAAAACCTCTGCCCCTTCAGTCAAACTCTTTCATGTGGGATTGATGACCACAACTATGGGAATGGATTTAGTCCATTGATTCCTTTGGGTAGAACCCGCAACACATTACTCTGAAACATGGCATGCTTCAATCTCTGCTTGTTTCAACAATACACAACTTCAATTCATTCACATAGGTTAAAGGCCCTTAATTCATGGCGTGGACCAATGTATTTAGTTCAACCCTGCAGATAAACCCTAATTAACTCTTCGAAGGTAGGAAGAAATTCTCTACCGCTGTAACCCAACAATCACAGGTCGAATCTGATCAAATTCAAAGAAGAAGTTGGATTTTCTTCTCATGAAATTTTATGCAGAGTTAATATAAACTGAGATTTTCTATTGCTATTCTCAATTAACAAAGTAACTCCCTTCGACCTCCTTTAGAATTTATACCTAGAAAATAATTCAATTGATCTCTCCACAACATATACAAAACGCAATAAATCATGAAGGGGAAAAACTCCACCAATTCAACATCGATTTTTTTCATTTAAACAGAGCACCACTTAAGACCCCAAATTACAAAGCATATTCATACACAGTTCACAGAGATTCAACCATTTTCACACAGGAATTAAATCTACCAAGGCACATTTAATACTGAAACAATTCTTATATAAATGAGTTCACTTATAGAACTCCTAGTCCTCGGCTAGTTCTTCAATTCGATAGCCTTTTACCACACTACTCTACCTCTCCACTCCCTAGCTCTATGCAGGTCTACAACTCTCTCTATTAATGCCTTTGAGGCTTATTTTTATACAAGGAAATAATGAATCGCTTCAGCTCCTCTAAAAGCTCAAAAAAAATCCTAAATTTCCATATTTTCTAAATTTAGACTAATTCCTTAGATTTGTGGAAACTGATTCCAACTAATTTCTAGTCTGCAGTTTTGCTAAATCTCTCATCTCTTCATATGCCCACTAATCATTCGAGGGCAGTTACAATTCTCTTCACATTTAACTAAAATTAATTAAAACCCATTAATTCACAACATAAAATCTAACTCTCTTGAAAACTAGAAACCCTAAGTCTAAAAAGAATGCATGGAATTTGTTTTAGCCTAATGCCCCTGCATCATAGTTTCCTAGGGAAAGGGCAAACCCTTCTCTCGAAAAGGTAGAGGAAGGGATTATCATCCCTCTTTTGTATTATTCAGCTATATTTCTATAATTCTGCAATAAGACTGCATTTTTTGAGCTGAATATTCATATCTGCTCTTTTTGTACTCATGCTTTCAAGAAACCCTTGCCGAGTTACCTTTATAATGCAATAAGGAGGCCATATCTTCATTTTCTTGGCATATTGTTCCATAAAGTTCCAGATCCATGTTATTTTATCATTATACTATAGAAAACCTTATAAAATAATGCTGTACATGCTTCAGTATTTTTCTGCATAACATAAGTCATGGGATTTGACTATTTTTAAGCTGATATGAAGCCGGGAGGTTTGTTTAACATATCAAAATGGATTTATTTCTGATCCCCATTTGTATGTGAGGTCCTAACATCATATTATAAGGGAACCAAGTGTTATTTCACCCATTAAAATTTTATATATTCAGAAATAACGTTTTCAGGGTCTATTTGTTGCATTTTCCCCACTTGGGAATGTATAGAAGTTCCTCTTTTACTGTTGTTTTACTCATTTTATGGAGATGTGTTTTTGAACACATCATATTATTATATTTTTCACTGAACATCCATTATTATGTTCATGTGTTGGTGTAGCTCCAACTTAAGAATATACTAAGATATTCTTATTGTTGTAGATTTTCCCTATTTTAGGATATTACAGTGGTATCAGAGCATAGTCTTGGCTCAGCCTGTGGAATTCAGCCATGATGCTATCAAAAGGAGGATAAATTAATAGAAACAAGACTCAATTATGTGGAGAAAGAAAGGAATATAGGCTTACAAAGATTCTTCCAAAATCTATGCAGTGCATCAATGAAGATCTTAGGAAGATGAGAGGAGAGATGGAATCTCTGAAGGAGTTTTGATCTAGAGCCAGATCTAGATTGGCACATTATAGGTGTGAGCATGCAGCTACACCCTATTATGCACAACATAGTTAAATGCTCGGATCTGCAATGAGAGAGATGAAAGAAGAGAAAATGCCATGGAGGGGAACTCTTAGTAATTTTCTGCAAGAGTATCAATCTCAAACTGAAAAGTTTAGAGATAATATTTCTTTCAAAGAGTTTTTCAAGATCAAGGTGGAGAGGAGCAAGATGCAGGACATGGATATATTTTCTCTATCTACCTTTGATGGATCCCCAACTTGTTCAGCCAAAGCTTGGGTGGAGGAGTTGTGTACTTATTTGCAGCAGCACCAAGTTTGTAAAGCTAAAGCCATCAGAGTTGCAGCACTAAAATTTGAAGGTAAGGCCTATGCTTGGTGGATTTTTGAGTCATTTTCATTGAAAAATGTTAATACTTCTTATTTTTCAAAGTTCATTAAAATATTGGTAGAAAGGTTTGATAAAAAACATGAGACAATCAAACCAATGAAACTTTTGCATAAGTTGGGAGAACCTGCAAACTCAAAACCACTTCAGAAACCTATTGGAGGAGATCACATCTTGCATGATACCTTGCTAGAGGCAAGATCCTTGTTTCATAACCTTGGACAAGAGGGCATGAAGGCTCCTTTTGCAAAGGAGGATTCTCTTATTGAGCAATTACCTCCTATTCATATTGAAGATGAAGAAAAGGATGGGGGTTACAACACTATCACATCTAGAGCATATTTAGCGCCTCATGCAGAGGAAGGAGGAGCACATTCTCCAACCAGAGGAGTTCTTGTGTCATTACAAGAATTTCCCTAGGATCTCACATATGGAAGGCAAAGTAAAATCAATGAGCAACATGATTGTGAGATGATATTGATGGAAGGAGGAGGTAGGGATGAAGGACATCATCATTTGATGAGGAGCACACACCCCTATCTATTTCAGAGATCTGGTGCAAGGAGAAGGAAGACTAGTTTGCACTGTGAAGGCTAGGGCAAGGTTTCCCAACCATATGAACAATCTTCTCTTACCATCGATGTCTCACTAGATGGAGGCATTCCACTGGGGAGGCCACCAAATCTGAAGTTGGTAAGAGAAATCTTTCCATTTGATTAACCACTCTTGGATTTTGGAGAGGTGAAGAGTTTGGAGAGATACTTTTGCATGGGGGATGTCAAAGTAGTAGGCAGTAGCATGAGGAGAGCTTCACATGCCAGATCACCACTGCTGTCTCTTGGGAGGATTGATCCATACTGGAGGTCTCAACTCTTGGTAGAGTACTCCAAGGATCTTGGTGCTTGCATGATTCTTGATGGCCCTGATGGAGATGATAGATATATGGTGGATGATATGGTCATATATTATTATGGTAGAGTCTTCTTTACTAGAGCTTCTAAGCTCAAGGAGAAGTTTCTAGATGCAGCACATGAGGACTTCTTTTGCATGCATTTTGATGCATATCTTTCCTTCGCAGAGGAGTTCATTTGGGAGGGCATTCAACATGAAATATTTCATCATATAGAGCAATGCATAGCCTGGATGGTGATAGAGGGGACGTCACAGCCACTTCCCTACTCTTTCGAGGTGAGGGAGAATTTCCAGTTGATCCATTTCAGCTCAAGACCTCAAGTACATGATGGAGAATGTACAATTTCACTTTATGTTTTGTACTTATTTTCCTTATATGAGTAGCATATTGTACGAAGGAGGATTACTCCTTCTTGCATATTGTATAATGATGTACTTGAAGCCATTTGTAGCATTGAGATTGGCTATCTCATTGGTGGTTTATGGGGGATGCCACATGATACTTTCATGTTTATATCTTGTAAGATGATTGTGGCAACAAACAAGTGGCTGGAAAACCACTTGTTTTTTTTTGATTTGATGCAGGCAAGGAATGCACTACACTGGTTCCTTGTGTGGGACCTTGATCCACTTTCCGGTTGTCATGTGACGACTTGTTTCTATTGGTTTTTTCTTCCATGTATTGTTGATATCTCAATGTTCATGAGAAACTTTGTTTAGAGAGTGGGATATGAGTTGAAGATGCCCATTGGGAGTATGATTATCCCTAATTTGCATGATGCATGTTTCAGGAGAAGAAACAGGCAGCCCATGATTGCAACATTACATCTCTCTTCTTCATGTGGGAGGAGCCATTTGGAGAACTTGAGTTTTTGGAGGAGGCACTTCATGGTTTATTTGTTTGATGGGGTAGCTTGGGCCACTCTTGGAGGTCATGATATTTCAGCCCAAGATCAACAACAGCCCCATACTTATCATAAATGGAGAGAGAAACCACTTGGTTGGAAGGATCCAATCTCTCCATGCAACCCCAACACATTATATGAACCATGGGTTGAAGATCTTTTTGAGCTAACTAGACTGGCTCATTTCATTTGGATGATAGCATGGGTGTGGAAGTCACTCATTGGGAATAATATTTCCCATGTTCATCATCACACCTACCTTGAGGAGGCCATTGCATAGTAAGGAGGTTTCTAGTTACATCTTCCACCTTTGTATGATGTAAGCCATATGGTTTTGCATGCTTGGGAGGAAACATTTGAGGATAGATTTGTAGAAAATCACTTTGAGAAATGGTGGAGACTTTTGATGAGGAGGCCACAAGAAGAGGAGGGGATGATTTTTTCTCTCCTCATGCATTTTCTTGAGGACAAGAAAATTTTTGGAGGGGAAGACTGTAATATTCCAAAATTTTAACCTCCAAGCTAAATGGAATATTAGAGTTGTTTTATCACTAGGTAGGTGAATAAATGGGTAGGGAGGCCCATTAACCTCTTTAGAGGGATCAATAACACTCCTAATGTGAAAGGAGTAAGAATAAGCAGCTAATTTGAGCACCCTTGGGTGTGAACAGAGATGGGATCATGTTCATTCAGTCAACTTTGACCAAGTCAACAAAGCTGTCTAGATACATTGAACTTCCTTGATGGAAAACACAGTTTTGGTGGAGGACAACTTGCACGAGCTTGATGACACATGTAAATGGGACCCAATGTGGAGAGGGTCACTTGTTATATATCGAGAGGATGGGAGCCTTTTTTATTCATTCTTTTTATTTGATCATTTAATCTTGTCTGTTTAGACTTGGCTTCCTCTTGTTGTTTAGTAGGGTTGTAATGTTGTTGAGCACAGGGTGTTCCCAAGAGGGAATCCAACCTCTTCCCTTGAGAGGCCTCTTGGGAGAGCTTGTCTTGTATTTCTTCACATCCAAGCCTGAGGCCAATAACCATTCTTCAGTCCCAGTGTTATTTTTGTAGCAGAATATTGCTAAGTTGTAGGGTGTTGCAGTGGAGGTTTTTTGACACCACTTCCAGGTCTGTTTCTCAGTAGAAGGTGCCTTCCTTCTCTTAAGAGATCAACTAGGAAGATTTCTGAGCACATTTCAGATCTTGGCAGCAGGCCAAAGTAATTCTCATCTCCTACAACACAGCCCCTTGCAAGAACTGCATCATTTTGTATAGAGTATCTGCAGCAGGGTTAAGACCCTTGTTTCTGAGCTAGTTTCCTAGGGAAAGGGCAAACCCTTCTCTTGGAAAGCTAGAGGAAGGGATTATCATCCCTATTTTGTATTATTCAACTATATTTCTATAATTTTGTAGTAAGACTGCATTTTCTGAGCTGAATATTTATATCTACTCTTTTTGTACTCATGCTTTCAAGAAACCCTTGCTGGGTTACCTTTATAATGCAATAAGGAGACCAGATATTCATTTTCTTGGTATATTGTTCCAAAAAGTTCTATATCCATGTTATTTTATCATTATACTATAGAAACCTTCATAAAATAATGTTGTACATGCTTCATTATTTTTGTACATAACATAAGTCATGGGATTTGCTATTTTTAAGATGATATGAAGCTGGGAGGTCTGTTTAACATATCAAAAGGGATTTATTTCTGATCCAGTTTTGTATGTGAGGGCCTAGCATCATATTCTAAGGGAACCAAGCTTTAGTTCACCTCGTAAAAATACATATATTTAGAAATAACGTTTTCAGGGTCTATTTGTTGCATTTTCCCCACTTCGGAATGTATAGAAGTTCTTCTTTTGTTGTTGTTTCACTAATTTTATGGGTATGTGTTTTTGAACACATCATATGAGTATATTTTTCACTGAACAACCATTATTATGTTCATGTGTTGCTGTAGCTCCAAATTAAGAATATCTTGAGATATTCTTATTGTTGTAGATTTTCCCTATTTTGGGATATTACAAAGGCACATCAAACGTGTGCTCCACTATATAACTATAGCCAAATCAATTAAATAGACACAATGTTTGTTTTGGTCCAATATAACAAAACATTGCAGGACGTGGATATGGAAATTCGGCTCCTTATTAACATATCTTCTGTGTAGTGAGTGAAACCCAACCAACAATTCACTTATTAGCATTATATATTTACCACCTGTGACTGTTCAATGACCGAAGAAAAACAAAAAATATGGCAAGGTATGAAAAAACAGAAGATGAGATGTCATTGTTACAACTAGACATAGCTTCTGCTCAGAGTTCGCAATTTGTCCCATCTGACCGAGTCTCTCCATGAAAACCAACCTCAACCTCAAGACCAAGAGGAAGAGACTAGAAATATATTTTGGTCATCCATTGATTATTTCTAGATCCTACGAAGGCGGGAGTGGTGCAATGACAAAGACAATAGAAATCTTCCATTATCACACCTGGGATTTGTGCAGTACCTTGATTTCCATTTGACCCTATCCATGGATATCTTTCCTCTTTGTTAGCTTTCATTTTGGATGGTTCAAAGGAATTTTGCTGTGCGCTAGCTTCATTTTATGCATGCTGGAAACGTACTTCGGGTTGGTTACTTCACTTTGCTTCGTTTGATTCCTTCCAAATCTTGGCCTGCAGGTACACTCGCGCTGGACTAATATGGGATGAATTAATGCCTTCCTTCCAGCATATATTTCTCTATCAACTCCGGTCATTTCTATGGGAATAAGGTCTAGATTCATTTTTTCAGTACCTAAGGGTTTGCAGTTATCAGTGGTAGAATCTTCACTATCGACAGTGAGAATACATCATTGTCTCTTGATTGATAGATTATCTCAAGTGTTCGACTTCAACTCATTCATTCGCACTTGTTGGATTGCACTGGGTCACCTTGGCACTCATTATCATTATCAGTGGGTTGTCTCTCATTTGTTAACATTATACATCAATGACCGATAATCAACGATTTCTCACATGGTCGACCTCAGCTCATTTATTCCCATTGTGTAGAATTGTGCCATGGTGATCGGTGAAGACCTCCAGTTTACATCATCATGTTTCGGTTCACTTTGATAGCTCCTTCAGTTTTCTGCCAGTGACACAATCCACCCTTATATGTTGTAGTTTCATCATTCCAGCATCTTATATGTTGGCGCCCAAGTTGCGTGTTGTACAATTTTTTCCACCACGTATGATTTGGTACTTGGAGATTCAGTTGTGACTTCAGTGATCAGATATGTATGCATCATCATTGATTAGTGTTCTATATGTGATACTTGGTTTTGATTTGTACTTCTGGGCAGTGATCAGATGAATCATTATGTACTTTACATTTCCATTATACTTGTATACATATTGGATCTACTCCATACTTCATATGCAGACATGCTTTTATTTCACTAAGCATGGGTATGCCCGCCTCAGACATGAGCTATCTTTCTGATTTCTATCACTCGTTTTTGGCGGGTTGAAATCTGGTGAAGTCCTCTCTAGTCCTTGCAAGGTTCTTTCTATGCACATAATACATTTAGGCCATCATGTACCCCTTCTAACCTCATATATTAGGGGGAATATGTTATAGCATAATTTCTCACCACTATATACTTGATGAATTATTCTTTAGCCTTGAGAAGCCCTTCCATTCAGACTTGGTCACATTTCTCAAAACACTGTATTTTAAAATCCATACGTGACTATGCCCAGCTTTTTTCGCGTATACACTTTGGTCCATATATAGTGAACCCACTTATGGTATTTAAAATATTAATAAGTATAAAATTTCCCTATTATCGAGGAAGAGAGAGAATGGCCTAAGGGAGGAAGAGAGATAATTATAGATATTATAGCTTGTTATAGCCCTCATCAAGTCTGATATTTCCCTTGTGCCTACTACACTTCCCATATTTTCAGGAAACCCTTGTTTCCTTGTGATAATCACTCTCATTCTATGTAACATCCTTTGTGCACCATTCATGGAAGAAGCCTTGTGAGGCTAGGGCTTGGACGAATCTAGAGGATGGTTTTCTCAAGGTCGTGGTAGATATCAGGTGATTTATCCACTATTGTTTTCTATACATGTCATCAATAAAAGAAGTTCCATCTTGTTCCTGATGTTCATGCATCGTATATCTCTTATACATGCTTAATAATATTGAATAGTTTATTTCCTGTTATATTCGTGGGATTATGCATGCTAATTTTTCAACATCTGGGACATATATGCTGTACAACTAGGTTCTTGTGCTTTTTCTTTGTTGATTTGCAAGTTCTGGAGAACAAGGAGTTGTAGGGGTTTAAACCCTATGAGATCTACTACAAACAAAGAATAAATGATTAAAATATGCAATCCTCACTTTCTAGTTTAAAGCATAAAAGTTGGTTATTTGAGTCCTTCTTGTGATGACATGCCCCTACTCTGTGAGGTTTACAAACCCAGGAGCTTAGGGTAACATTTCCCGTAATACTAGCCTAACCTAACATAACATACTCTAGCCTAACTTACTCTAACCTACTCTAGCCTACTCTAACCTAGCCTAATCTAACGTAACCTAACCTAATCCATCATAGTGTACTCTAGCCTAGCTAAGCCTAATCTACTATACCCTAAACTAACCTATTATAGACTAACCTATGCTAGTTCAACCTATCCTTACCTAACTTAACATAACCCACTCTACCCTAGCCTATGCTAGCCTAACCTAACCTACCTGACCCTAGCCTATGGTAGCCTAACCTAACCTACTCTACCCTAGACTAGCCTATCCTATATTACCTTATCGTATCGTACACTAGCCTATCCTAACCTAGCCTATGTTGGCATGTGTTGTCCTTACTGGAAACCTACTTGATGAAATAATATTGTTGGAAATATGATGCAATGTGTTGTCTTTGATGGCAGCCTACTAGATGAATTTGTCCTTGATGGAAACTATCTTGATGAGTTGTCTTTGGATGGCAACCTACTTGATGGTGTTGTCCTCGATGGAAACTAACTTGTCCTATTTTTTAATGATGTAAATCTGATGTATCTACAGAGCAGTGCAGATGTAATGGAGAAAGGAATTCCTGTAAGGGCCAAAGCAATGATTAAAATGGTATGTCACAAAGCATACGCGGGTTTGTAAAGGCGAAGTAGAGTATGTATGCGGAAAAGTATGTACCAAGTAGCGTATGCCTATTTGTGCTCTAAATTTATAAAACCAAGGGAATTTACCATGGTATTGGCCCATTGTATTGAGCGCTGGAATATATATTTGATCCTGTCCAGGAATACCATTAGTAGTTGAGTGGTTTTGACTCATGGTATTGACAAAGGTTAAATATATATAAGGAGAAGAAGATCATAGTGCAAGGTGTGCATAAGTCTGGGTTTTAATGAATACTTAACTTTGAAGTATATCTGCATGGAATGGGTAATAGTTTTGCTGATAGATCTGAATTCATAATGCACTTATGAAGAAAATGAAGAAGAGGGATCTCTAGATCTGAAATGTCTATGTATTTTCTAGATCTGTTTATGGAATGTTTAGATCTGTGATCTGGAGAATCTTTGCTGAAGTAAAGGGTAAGATCTGAGCTATTTATCTGGTCTGAAGAATTGCGCTGCCCTATAATGTCTGTAGATCTATATGCAGGTTTGTGGCAGAGAAAGCGCGTATATATGAGGGTTTTCTTCAGCAAAAGTGTGTATGGAAGATGAATTCAACTCTAAAATGTGTGTATATGTATACGCAGGTTTGTCTTTATTAAAGTGCATATATACACAGGTTCAGTGAAGTAAAAGCGCGTATGGAATCTAGGTTTTTGCTGAAGTATGTGGAATGAAATGTTTGATCTGTTTTGCTGCTATCTGTCAATGATGTATTCATACAGATCTGAGTTGTTTGAATAATGATTATGCTGCTGATTAAGTTGATGAAAGATCAAGTTGTTGGTTTTTGTTGATGATTCAATAAAGGAAGAATGACTGTCTAAACAGTTTTGCATGATTGATAGATTGTCTAAATAGAAATCTGATTTCAGATTTGAACCTAAGTCTGATTTCATTCTGAAAAATCAGTGTTCTCAGAATTATACACAGGTTTCTACACGTATAAGCATGTACACATGCGACTTCAGCGAAGAGAAGTAGCGTATGCACTCCAGGTTATGCATAGAGGCATACACAGGTTGGTAAGAAGGGAAGTGCGTATACACGCGGTTTCAGTAAACAAAAGTAGCATATGATATTTTATTAATGAATGTTGTGGGTTGAGTTTACATCTGCATATCTATTCTGAATTCTGGGTTATCTATGATATTCTGGCTATAGTGGTCTCACTGTTCTATTTGAAGTTTTGGGCAAAATATGTTTGTTGATTAATGAAGTGTTGTGTTGAAGCTGTTTCATCTAGTTTGAAAATTGATGAAAGGAGGTCTGCAGTGGATCTGAGGGTTGAAGCCTTCAGTATGAAAGTATAAGCTTTCTGCCAGTAGAGGCTGGTGCTAATATCAGGGGGTAGTATCTCCCTTCCAGGAGAGGCTGGTAAACAAGAGCAGGGGGTTGTAGCTCCCTTCCAGGAGAGGCTGGTAAATGAGAGAAGGTTGTAGCCTTCTGTAGGTGGGTGCCTACGTGCTGGTATGAGTCTGCACTAGTACATGGTTGTAAGATGTTTTCTTTATAATAAATATTGAAGACTGAGACGACGGCAGTGGTGGTTTTCTCCCGACTTGGGTTTCCACCTTAAATCTTGGTGTTCATGTGTGTTGCTTATGTGTGATGGTTTATTCTGTTTTTACTGCACATTCTTACTGCTTAACATCTGATGATGCAATGATTTACGAATCAAATACATAATAAGAGCTCTGAGCATACGCAAGCTTCCTTAAGGATATCCGTGTATATACGCTAGTTTTGTTCTGTAAAGTAGCGTATGGGTTTTGAGAAAAGAAAAGTAAAAATTTTATCAGTTAAATATAAATATTGATTCACCCTCCCTCTCAGTATTTTTCCCAACAATTGGAATTAGAGCAGGTCCTTCTGAAAAAGCGTAGCCACTAGAAGGAAGATCAAGCAAGATGAGAAATCAAGATGGAACAACATCTATCAAGCCTCTGCTCTTTAATGGAAGCAATTTAATATTCTGGAAAATAAGGATGAGATCCTATCTTCAGTCTATGGGAGCAGATGTATGGGCCATTGTTGAACGAGGATATCAATATCCAGCTGATGTACCAATAGATCCGACTGAAAAGAAGAATTATGAAACAAATTCAAAGGTAGTTAATGCTCTAACGGGAAGTCTAACTGAATCAGAATTTGTCAAAGTTATGCAGCTGAATACATCAAAGGATATATGGGACAAAATCATTCTAATTTATGAAGGCGATTCAAAGGTAAAAAGTGCAAAACTTCAAACTCTCAGAATTGAATATGAAAATTTAAAGATGCATAGTGATGAGAATATTGCCAGTTTCTTTTTACGTCTTGATGATGTTGTAAATTTTATGAGAAATCTGGGAGAAACAATAACCGAATCTACTTTGGTTGAGAAAATTTTAAGATCGCTAATAGCAAAATTTGAGTCAAAAGTTTCTTCTCTTGAAGAAAAATAGGATCTTCAAAATCTTACTGTGGTGCAACTTCATGGCATACTAACTGCATATGAAATGAGAAGAGGAGGACCATCTGAAGTCAAAGAGGCTATCTTTAGAGCTTCTACAAAAGGGAAAGAAGTACAAGAATTAGAAGGATCAGGATATATCTCAGAAGAAGATGAGGTAAATTTTGTAAAGAAACTCCAACTTGGCACAGGATGGTTCAGAGGTAAGATTCTTTTCAAATGTTTTGAGTGTGGAAGAGTTGGTCATTATGCTGCTAAGTGTCCTCATAAAGAAACACCTGCAAAAGGGAAGGAAGTAGCAAGAAGGAATAAGAATGGGTTTAACACTAGAAAAAGTTACTATACTCATGAAGACAGTGATGGGTTATCTGATAGTGAGGAAGAATGTGAACAAGATCTTAGACTTCTCATGGCATTTGAATCTAGAGAAGAAAAGGATACTTTTTTGGATGCTCTAGAGGACAATGATTTTCTTGAAGAAAACTCCTCAAAATACGCTTAGAAGAAAGTAAAATACTCTTAGAAGAAAGGAAAATAACCATAGAAACTCTGGAAAAGCAGTTTGAAGAAGCAAAGAAACACAATGAGAAATTAGAATGTGAAGTGGTAAGTCTAAATAAAGAATTTGAGAAATTAAAGACTCTGAATCTTAGATTTGCTAAAGGATCTGAAACCCTAGATGAGATTATCAAGGTACAAAGTTCTCCTCTTATAAAGACATGTCTTGGATATACTGGAGAATCTTCTCAGGCTTCAGCACCAAATTATCTAAAAGCAGCTACAGCTGGTTTACAACATTCTGCCACTCAGCAAGGGAATAAAGAATCATTACAGGTAAAGCATGATCATCTCAATTCAAAGAAAACCAATAGGAATATCTTTCAAAGAAACAACAATCAACAGGTAAATTCAAGTAGAAGATTTCATGATCGTGGAAATTTCTTCTTCAATGGACAATGTTTCTCGTGTCACAATTTTGGTCATAAAGTTGTTCAATGTGTTGCATATAAAACCATCATGACAAGAGAAGCAAGAAAGAAAAGGATTGATATTGAAACAAAGAAGAATACCTATAACAACTTTTCTCCTCTTCTAAATGAAGTTCAATGTGCTTATTGCAATAACTTTGGTCATGAAGAATCTGAATGCAGGAGCAAAGTTCAGCCAAAAGAGCATGTTCCTTCAAGCTCCAAAGTATGGAAAAATAAGGAATTGTAGGTTGAAAATTGTGGCATAGCGTTATTTGTAGAAGGTGAAGAAAATCAATGGTACATTGATAGCGGATGCTCAAGACACATGACAGGTGACAAAAACAAACTTCTTACATATAATGCTCTAGAAAAGGAAAATAAGGTTACATTTGGAAATGATACTCCTGCAGTAATTAAGGGAGAAGGGTCTGTGTTTCTAAAAGAAAAGGTGAAAGCTAATGATGTCATGTATGTGGATGGATTAAGGCATAACCTGTTAAGTGTAAGTCAAATGTGTGATCAAGGAACTAAAGTTGTCTTTAGTTCAAAAGAATGTGTGGTACGTGATCTTGATACAGGTAAAACAATTATAAAAGGAAAAATAACTCCAAGCAACCTATATGTATTGAATAACTGCAAAGAACAATGTTACTTGAGCAAATCTTCAGAAACCTGGCTATGGCATAGAAGGTTGGGGCATCTGAGCTTCTCTCAGATCAACAAATCAAGCAGACTTAAAGCTGTCCGTGATCTTCCCAATATTACTCCACCCGAAAATATCATATGCAAATCTTGCCAATTTGGTAAGCAAACCAGAGTACAGTTTAATGCCAAGGAAGGATCATCAAGTAAGCCTCTTGAACTTATTCATACTGACATATGTGGACCTGTGAGGAAAAAGTCACCACGTGGTGAACAATACTATATCTTATTTATTGATTATTTCTCTAGAATGTGTTGGATTGGGCTACTTAAACACAAAGATGAAGCATTTGAGAAATTTCAGACCTTCAAAGCACTAGTTGAAAATGAATTAGATCTGAAAATAAAGTGTCTTAGATCTGATCGAGGAGGAGAATATACATCAAATGAATTCCTTGAATTTTGTGAACAACATGGCATAAAAAGATAGTTTTCTGTAGCTGGCACTCCACAATAAAATGGCGTAGCAGAAATAATGAATAGAATAGTTCAACAAATGGCTAGAGCTATGCCTGATGATTTCGAAACACCTGACACTTTTTGGGGAGAAGCAGCACATACAACGATAAATATTCTTAACAAGGCACGTGTTCGAGTAAATAGTGATAAAACTCCATATGAACTATGGTATGGTAATCCTCCCACTGTCAAGCATTTTAGATTTTTTGGAAGCAGATGTTTTATCAAAAATAATGATGAAAAACTTGGCAAGTTTGAATCTAGAGCAGATGAAGGAATACTTCTTGGCTACTCCTCTAGGAGTAGAGCATATAAATGTTACAATAAAAGACTTTGGAAGATTGTTGAATGTATTGATGTTGTTATTGATGAGTCTCCTGCAGCTCCAAAAGAAGAAAAACAAACAATAGATGAAGACTATGGTGACATATATCCTTCTACATCAAATATAAATGATATAGACGGTGAACCCAATGAAGAACCCGAAGATGATTTATCTGAAAAAGCTCCATCCAGATATGTTCAAAAGAATCATCCAGAATCTCAAATTTTGGGAGAAAAGGGATCAAGTGTACAAACAAGAAGGACTCCCGTGGGATCTTCTAGCTATCTGGCATTTCTATCCACTATTGAACCACACAATGTCAATCAAGCTAGCAAAGATGAATGTTGGATTCAAGCCATGAATGAAGAGCTTGATCAAATTGAAAAGAATCAAACTTGGGAATTAGTACCAAGACCTCATGACAAAAATGTCATTGGAACTAAATGGATATTCAAAAACAAGTTAAATGAGAATGGGGAGGTTATAAGAAATAAAGCTAGACTTGTCTGCAAGGGGTATTCTCAACAAAAAGGTATAGACTTTGAAGAAACTTTTTCTCCTGTAGCTAGACTTGAAGCCATAAGAATGTTTCTTTCTTTTTCAAGCTTCCAACAAATCAAAGTTTATCAAATGGATGTTAAATCTGTGTTTCTCAATGGTGATCTAGAAGAAGAAGTTTATATAGAACAACCAGAAGGATTTATTTTGGGAAATGATGAAAAACTTGTTTGCAGACTTAAAAAGGCTCTATATGGTCTCAAACAAGCTCCAAGGGCATGGTATTATCGTCTTGACAAATATCTTCATCAACAAGGATTTTCAAAGGGGTCTGTTGATAGCAATTTACACACAAAAACTGAAAATGATAAACTATTGATTGTGGTTATATATGTTGATGATATCATTTTTGGAAGCAATGAAGAAACTATGAGTCAGAAATTTTCTTCTACTATGCAGCAAGAATTTGAAATGTCTTTACTTGGGGAGCTAACATTCTTTCTTGGCTTGCAAGTGCATCAAACTACAGATGGCATATTCTTATCACAAGAAAAATACCTTAAGCAAATTTTGAAGAAGTATGGCATGGAAGAGTGCAAACCTATAAGTACACGAATGATAATCGGATGTAATCTCAGTTCTCATGATGATTCTCCCACGGTGAATCAACCAGAATATAGATCTATGATAGGAAGTCTACTTTATCGCATTGGGACTAGACCAGACATTATGCATGAAGTTTGGATTATTGGACGATTCCAAGCTAATCCAAAAGAGTCTCACCTTCAGGCTGTCAGAAGAATATTCAAATATCTACAAGGAACTCAAGACTTTGGACTATGGTATCCAAAGAATGCTGATCTTACTCTTCATGCTTACACTGATGCAGATTGGGCTGGAAATGTTGATGATCAGAAAAGCACTAGTGGTGGTGCATTCTATATGGGGCCCCGGTTAGTATCCTGGTTCAGCAAGAAGCAAAAATCTATTGCCTTATCTACAGCAGAAGCAGAATATGTTGCTGCCGCATCATGTTTCACTCAACTTCTTTGGATGATGCAAACCTTACAAGACTTTCAAATCAAATGTTCACCTCCTATCTCCATTATGTGTGATAATACAAGTGCCATCAATATCTCAAAGAATCCTGTTATCCATTCCAAGACCAAGAACATTCCCATCAAGTATCACTTCTTACGTGAACAAGTTCTTGAACAAAAGGTGAAGTTGGAGTATGTTCCCTCCAAAGAACAAGTTGCTGATATATTTACCAAACCTCAGCCCAGGGAAGCGTTCGAATATCTCAGACAGAAGCTGGGAGTAGTTTCTACCATGCAGAAGATCAAATCTTCTTAAATGCAGAAGATTAAATTGGATACGCGGATTTCATGAAATATAGTCGCATATATACGCGAGTTTATACAGATAAAACCGCGTATGGGTGGTTGCTAACAATTTTTCTCTGGGTCAGCATTCTTCAGCATAGCTATGGTGTTGTTGGGTATCTCTGGTGATGTTTCAGCTCTTATATTTCTGTTTCATTCTTTGATATTGGGTGAATATGCCTTGATGATTTGTTGTTGAAAGTGTTCAGGATGCACAAGCTAAGGGGGAGCATTGGTCATGTGGAAAGGATGCATTGTTGGCATTATGATGGTTCTGAAATATGATCTCTCTCTTGAGGTCTTTTTGGTATTTGTTACAAAAGGTCATATTTTTAATGTGATGAAAAGGTCATGTTGAGACCTATGATGTAAAATTGTAATATTCAATCATGTAAGGACTTGGTCAAATTTGTAAACCCGCTTGGTAGGGTAGTTGAGTCAAAATGTGTAAACCCACTTGGTTGGGTACCCGAGTCACATATGTAAATCCACTTAGTTGGATCATTGATGTAAGTATGAGTCCTTGGTCATAGGAAAGGTCATAGAGTCATCCACTTCATTGAAAAATATGTTTGAAGATTCAACATGAACTCAGGGGGAGCATGGTAGCTTCAATGCACATCAGCTCTACAGAGCTCTTCTTTCTACAAGAGAAGAAAAAAAACCTTGTTTTGGTTTTGATCCGCCCTTTGCCCTTGATGTCAAAGGGGGAGAGTATCACGGTGTTTGAATATGGGGAGACTATCATGGTGTTTGCATAGTGGTTATAATCAATGTATCTATCTGTTGTGGTGATCAAACACCATCATGGTTGCCATCAAGTCCAAAGGTGGAGATTGTTGGCATGTGTTGTCCTTGATGGCAACCTACTTGATGAAATAAGATTGTTGGAAATATGATGCAATGTGTTGTATTTGATGGAAACCTACTAGATGAAGTTGTCCTTGATGGAAACTGTCTTGATGAGTTGTCTTTGGATGGAAACCTACTTGATGGCATTGTCCTTGATGGAAACTGACTTGTCCTATTTGTTAATGATGTAAATTTGATGTATCTACAGAGCAGTGTAGATGTAATGGAGAAAGGAATTCCTGTAAGGGCCAAAGCAATGATTAAAATGGTATGTCACAAAGCATACGTGGGTTTGTAAAGGCGAAGTAGCATATGTACGCAGAAAATTACGTACCAAGTATCGTATGCCTATTTGCGCTCTAAATTTATAAAACCAAGGGAATTTACCATGGTATTGGCCCATTGTATTGAGCGCTGGAATATCTATTTGATCCCGTCCAGGAATACCATTAGTAGTTGAGGGGTTTTGACTCATGGTATTGACAAAGGCTAAATCTATATAAGGAGAAGAAGATCATAGTGCAAGGTGTGCATAAGTCTGGGTTTTAATGAATACTTCACTCTGAAGTATATCTACATGGAATGGGTAACATTTTTGCTGATAGATGTGAATTCATAATGCGCCTATGAAGAAAATGATGAAGAGGGATCTCTAGATCTGAAATGTCTATGTATTTTCTAGATCTTTTTATGGAATGTTTAGATCTGTGATCTGGCGAATCTTTGCTGAAGTAAAGGGTAAGATCTGAGCTGTTTATTTGGTCTGAAGAATTGCACTGCCCTATAATGTTTGTAGATCTATACGCAGGTTCGTGGCAGAGAAAGTGCGTATATACGTGGGTTGTCTTCAGCAAAAGCGCGTATGGAAGATGAATTCAACTCTAAAATGTGTGCAGATGTATACACATGTTTGTCTTTATTAAAGTGCGTATATATGTAGGTTCAGTGAAGTAAAAGCGCATATGGAATCTAGGTTTTTGCTAAATTATGTGGAATGAAACGTTTGATCTGTTTTGCTGCTATCTGTCAATGATGTATTCATACAGATCTGAGTTGTTTGAATAATGATTATGCTGCTGATTAAGTTGATGAAAGATCAAGTTGTTGCTTGTTGGTTGATGATTCAATAAAGGAAGAATGACTGTCTAAATAGTTCTACATGATTGATAAATTGTCTGAACAGAAATCTGACTTCAGATCTGAACTTGAGTCTGATCTCATTCTGAAAAATCAGTGTTCTCAGAAGTATACGCAGGTTGCTACACATATAAGCTCTTACACATGCGACTTGAGTGAAGATAAGTAGCGTATGCACTCCAAGTTATGCACAGAGGCATACACAGGTTGGTAAGAAGGGAAGTGCGTATACATGCGGTTTGAGTAAACAGAAGTAGCATATGATATTTGATTAATGAATGTTCTGGGTTGAGTTTATATCTGCATATATATTCTGAATTCTGGGTTATCTCTGATATTCTGGCTATAGTGGTCTCACTGTTCTATTTGAATTTCTGGGAAAAATATGTTTGTTGATTAATGAAGTGTTGTGTTGAAGCTGTTTGATCCAGTTTGAAAATTGATGAAACATGGTCTGCAGTGGATCTGAGAGTTGAAGCCTTCAGTATGAAAGTATAAGCTTTCTGCCAGTAGAGGCTGGTGCTGATATCAGGGGGTAGTAGCTCCCTTCTAGGAGAGGCTGGTAAACAAGAGCAGGGGGTTGTAGCTCCCTTCCAGGAGAGGCTGGTAAACGAGAGAAGGTTGTAGCCTTCTGTAGGTGGGTGCCTGCGTGCTGGTATGAGTTTGCACCAGTACATGGTTGTAAGATGTTTTATTTATAATAAATATTGAAGACTAAGACGATGACAGCGGTGGTTTTCTTCCGACTTGGGTTTCCACCTTAAATCTTGGTGTTCATGTGTGTTTCTTATGTGTGATGGTTTATTCTGTTTTTACTGCACATGCTTACTGCTTAACATCTGATGATGCAATGATTTAAGAATCAAATACATAATAAGAGCTCTGATCATATGCGAGTTTCCTTAAGGATATCCGCATATATATGCTAGTTGTGTTCTGTAAAGTAGCGTATGGGTTTTAAGAAAAGAAAAGTAAAAATTTTATCAGTTAGCTATAAATACTGATTCACCCCCCCACCCCCCCTCTCAATATTTTTCCCAACAGCCTATCCTAGCCTAGCTTAGCCTAGCCTACCCTATGCTAGCCTACGGTATCCTAGCCTATGCTACCTTACTCTACTCTAACCCAGCCTAACTTACTCTACCCTAGGCTAGCCAAGCCTAGCCTACTCTAGCCTAGCCTAGCCTAGCCTAGCCTAGCCTAGCCTATGCTACTATACCCTAGCTTAGCCTACTCTAGCCTCACCAATTCTAGCCTAGCCTATTATACCCTACTCTAACCTACTGTACTCTAGCCTACTCTAGCCTAGCCTACTCTAAAGCCTACTCTAGCTTAGCTCACTCAAGCTTAGACCTAGCCTACTCTATCTTCACCTACTCGATCCTATTCCATCCTAGCCTACTCGAGCCTACTCTAGCATAGATTATTCAAGCCTACTCCAGCCTACTCCAACGTAGACTAGTCGAGCCTACTCTAGCCTAGACTACTGGAGCCTAGCCTAGCCCAGCCTACTCGAGCCTAACCTAGCCCAGCCCACTCGAGCCTAGGCTAGCCCAGCCTACTCAAGCCTAGCTTAGCCTATCCTAATCGAGCCTATCCTACTCTAGTCTACTTGAGGCTAGCCCAACCTAGCCTACTCTACCCTTGCCTACTCTAGCCTAGCCTAGCTTAGCCTAGCCTAGCTTAACCTTTCCTTCTCTAGCATACCCTAGACTACTGAACCTACTCTACCCTTACCTAACCATTCCTCGCCTAGCCTAATATAGCCCAGGCTACTCTAGGCTAGCCTAATCTAGCTTAGACTAGCCTAACCTACTCTAGCCTCGCTTGGGGTGAAAATGTGAAGTTGGGTTACACTTTTTTCCCTTATTTGAGAAAAAAATTTCATTTTTTTCGGTTCTTCAACATTCTGCAAACTATAACAATTTTTCTGTGTAGAATTTCATTTTGCGATAAAAATAAAAGTTGTCAAAAAATTTGTTAGCTTTCTATTACATATTTTTTGAAATTTTTTTATGCAGATTTGATATGTCAACTTAGCGTTTCTTTGAGTGTGTGTTTCTTAACAGTCAAAGGATTCATAAGAAGTCATGTAATGACGCAATGTTGTATTCATTGAAAATTTGTGTTTTTGAGAAAACAAAATGTGTTACAACAATATAGACAGAGTCTACTTTGGTTTCTTCATATTTACAAAGCCAATGGATGCATATCATAATTACTAGAATTTTTTGAACTGGTCCAATACGAAAAACTGCGTATTTTGGATATGTTTCGCGTCGTAAGAAATTTCTTAACATATAAGTTATAAACTAAAAATATAAAAGCTATCCATTAGAGACGACGGACCAATGTAATGCCCCATAATTTTTTCAATTTTTTTTACAATGTATTTTGGGAGATACAAAATTTTGATTTCACTGAATCACAATGACCCTCAGAAATTGTTTACACCCATTTTATTAGAAAATTAATTAAAATTAATAAACGTTTATGAAATTCCATAAAAGTTATATTTTCTGAAAGTAGATTCAATTCTGAAAATTCTTGTCTTGGTTTCAACAGTTAATTAACAACCTTTCATGGAGTTTAATCAGTCCAAAGTTGCAGAACCGTATTCAGAGCCTGGTTTTTGTGTAATTGGTGACGCGTTAGTTCGGCTGAAATTTTAATCTAAGTTCGGCCAAACTATGTTTTCTCCCGTAGGCTCCTTAAATATAACATCTTAATAGTTCGGCTGAACCTTTAAGAAAAAGTTCGGCCGAACTATTTTATAACTCTCCGTCGGCCTGAAAGTTTTGCGGAGCCCCCTACTAAAACACATTTCGCGGCAATATAAATAGTCGCGAAATGATTCACAATTTTCGCACATTTCGCACATTTCATCTCATTTTACAAAGATCTTGGTTTGGGTTCAAAAACTTATCTTCAAATTTTGGGTAGCATTTCTTGGAAGCAAATTGATTTTATAAGAATTGTTTTGGATTTACAAAATTTTTTTGGAAGACATTTCTTGGAGGCGGCCTGATTTTGGCAAAAATTGTTTTGAGCTTAAAAAATTTCTTGGACGTACATTCAAAAGACATTTCTTGGAGGTATGTACATGTTTTGAGTTGAAATAAATATTTTGAGCTTCGTTTCATTTTTATAAGACATTTTTCTCTCGAATTTTTGTTGAAATAAATCTTTTGAGCTTCGTTCCATTTTTATAAGACATTTTTCTCTCGAATTTTTTAAAGTAAGTGTTTTAGATTGGAGTATGTATTTTTTGCAAAAAATTTACACTGAATTTTTTTAAATTAAATCTTTTGTGATATTTTTTGTAATTGAGTTATTGTCTAATTTTTTGAAGGAAATTTTTTGAACTTCATACCCTATTATCATGGGAAATCGAAGGACTTGTGCGAGAAAATATGATCGAAAAAAAGACCCTGAAGAACGTAGAGAAGAGATGAGACAATCTCACAAAAGAAAGTTAGAAGCCCTCTCAAATATTGAAGAGGAAAATCAACCTCAAGCAGAAATTGAAGCAGGTATGTAAATGTAAATATTATGATCTATTGATATATTTAAAATTTTCCTAATGTAAAATGTGAAGCTTAAATTTTATTTGATGAACTAGTTTGAAAAATATTTTGTTTAATGTAAACAGACAGAGATATTCCTCAAAATATTGAAGAAGAAAATCAACCTCAAGCAGAAATTGAAGTAGGTATGTAAATGTAAATATTATGATCTATTGATATATTTAAAATTTTCCTAATGTAAAATGTGAAGCTTAATTTTTATTTGATGAACTAATTTGAAAAATATTTGAAATTTTAGATATATTTATTAATTTAGTTATTTATTGAATATGTATTATTTTTTCGAATATGTACAGATGAAATCACTATCGATAATGAGATATTGGAAAATGTTGACACTCACACATATGGAGATAAAAACCCTGACCATGTTATACGATATCGTGTTAATTGCATTTTTGAAAAGCATTTCTTAAATGAGCGGGTGACATTTCAGGCTCAAATGTTGAAATGTCTCCTATCATTAAGGAAATTAAAAGAAGCTACGACACTATTGGGTATTTGAAAATCAACCAAAGATAAAAAAATGAAGGAAGAGGTGATAAAAAATATGAGTAGTGATATAAAGTCAATTAAGAGATCTATAGAGAAAGATGTTTCAATTTTACGTAAAGGAATACATATGGCAATGGTTTCCTCAAGTACTCAAGAGAATCGTTTGGTAACATCTATGACATGAGCACTGGGAACCTCGCGAAAAACTTTGCACAAACATCAGAAATTTCGGTTGCAAATAGATGTAAATGATGAAATCGCTTGTTGGAGAGCTATTTGTAGGCAACCATACAAAGATAGACTTGGAGAAAATGTTAAAAAAATAATATATGAATATTGGAAGAACAATTCGCGTGTTTCACCAACTGCAAGGAATGTGATGCGAAGAAGAATAGCACGAAATCAGTACGAAGAACATGAAAAACATCTCTTGGAAACCACTCAAATAGAGTTATTCAATAAGTTCAAAGAAGAGAATCGTCAAATTCATGTTTCACTCAGTGCTTTTGTTCAAAAAAAACCATGGTATGTAAAACCTATTACCGTACATGACAATTGTTGTTGCCATTATCATGTGGAATTTGAGTTATATTATGACACATTCCTTGATTTCGGTAGAACATTATGGAAGGATTAACCTCCTCCTTCTACTATCTGTGATTTCATATCTCAAATTCTATGTGAAAGAGAAAGCGATGAACTATTTTACAAAAAGAAATGTGTTGGTGGTAAAAAACGCGATGATTGTGGAAATTTGACTAAATTTCAAAACAAATATCATATTGATTTAAATGATCAATCATTGTCCAACATGAAAGTGAAATGGAAGAGATATGAATATATCGATACATCGATTCAAGGTGCAAATAGTGTTAAAAGAATTGAATTACTAGAAGACGAAATTTTTCTGATAGACTTTTTGAAAAAGTTTGAGGCAGAAATTTACAAATACACCAAGCATTCCCATAGAGCTCGATGGCAAGACTTGAAATTCAAAAAATATCGTGAAGTTTTTCCACCAGGGACCATTTTGTCAGTGATTGATTTTGCAGAAAACTACACATTTGTTCCACAAAAAGAAATTCAGAGTGAATACTATCACTCTGACCAAGTCTCCATGCTCGTCCATATTCTATATAGACATGCTGAACAAAATGTCGATCATATAGAAAGCATGAGTGAAAATCAACATATCATTAAAGAATATCACTTTTATATCAGTGACGATCGTACACATGATACATGTTTTATACAACATTGTTTTGGAAAAATTTATGATTCATTGAAAAATCATGGAATAACATTCAATGAACATTGGATATGGTCAGACGGATGCGCGGGTCAATTCAAATCTGCACGATCATTCTTTTGGTTGTGTTGTCTTCATAAGAAAACCTGCATTAAACATTGTTGGAATTTCTTTGAGACTGGCCATGGAAAAGGAGAACATGACGGTGTAGGAGCATGCATAAAACGAGCACTTCGAAGATATCAAATGAACCACTCTGCAAGCCGACTTGTGAACGCTAAAGAAGTTGTTCAATGGTGCATTGCTGCTCTAAGCCATGAGACTAACCCATCAAGGGAAGTGCGAAGGTACATTCAATTTAATTTTAATTGGAAATCTAATTTTAAACATTGTACATTTATCGTGCAATGATTATCTTTGATTGTATTTTGATATCATATTTACAAATTCTTCTTTTAATTTTCCATATAAAGGTTTTTCTGGCATATTGGGATCGAAGACGTAGATAGATCAATTGGAAATGACGTTGAAACAATAAAAGGGACTCGAAAATTGCATTCAATTAAAACAAAGTCGTCTAGAAATGTGTTTGCATTGGATAAAAGAAAATATTCTTGTTTTTGTGATGTTTGCATAGACAACACAAAATCCAATGACGTTTGTGAAAACAAAATATATGTGAACGATTGGAAACATACAGAGCTAAATACAAACGGAAAAATGTCTGTTGCAATGTTTGAAGAAATGAAATCAGAGGAAACTACAATATCATCCGATGGTGATCGAGTTTCTGATCTTGTTAGAGAAGGTAACATTTGAATTACTTTCTAATGATTTAAAGATCTAGAAATAAATTTAAATATGCATAATTTTGTTAAATTTATTTTATTGTGCAGGAGATTTTTTTGCTGTAATTGCACCTATTGACAACGATGAAAATGTGAAGTATTATTTGATGCGTTGCACTGAACGAAAAATGAAATTATTACAAAACTATAATGATCACGGATTTCAGTATGACAAAGGGTCTATTATACTGAAAGGTTATTTTTTCAGACAAACTCATCAAAGTGGAGAATTTGTTTACTTTTAAGAATATGAACTTGATTCCATAAGTTTTCAATATAGTCACTTGGTGTGTGCAACACGCATAAATTTAATAGAAGTTCAATCAAAGAAAAAATCGAAAATTAAGAGATGGAAAATGTCAAAATCCAATCATGAACGGATTATTGAGGATGGAATTCCATTAGATTTCTTTTGAGTGAATTTTCCAACAATTTATTATCTTTGGATTAAATATGTTTTATAACTTCCAGTACTCAACTAAAAATTGAGCTGCTTATCTCATTTGTGCAAGTGTTTGCACATCTACAAATTGTTTGGGTACAAGCACGTGCTCTAGTATCAACTGAAAGTAGTTTTTCTATACATGTGCATTGATGAAAAATGTTACATGTATTGGATATATATATATGTTTTAGAATGAAATTATTGTTCTAGTTTTACTATGTGCATTGATGAAAAATTATTTACGTACTCAATATATATGTTCTAGAATGCAATTAACTGGAACTAGTTTTTCTATGTGCATTGATGAAAAACTAGTTGGATTTTCTGGTAAAAAGTATGGACACAATGTAAATAAATCATCTGCAGTATATTTTTGTATGAAAATTCCTTTCTGACAAGAGACTCGGAGCACTTCTCCGACTTTTGGTGGGATTTGACCGACATCTCTAATCCTGATTGAAAATATAGTACAAAATCTGCTTGTCCAATGGTCGAATATGTTCAATGTGCATTGATGAAAAATGTTACTTGTCCTGGATAGATATGTTCTAGAATGCACAATTAATTGTTCCAAGTAGTTTTTCTATACATGCATTGATGAAAAACTAGTTGGATTTTTTGGTAAAACGTTTCAACAATGTAAATAAATCGACAAGGCTACCTATTTGAGTGCATTAACGACATTGTACAACATTAAAACATTAAACATTTAAAGTTCATTAAATATCACATGAAAAATGTAGATTGAAACCATCCAAAACTTGAGTTTTAAAAACTTCACATGCCATGCTAATCATAATTCAACTATCCAACAAAAACATTTAACATTAAATATCACATGCCAAATGTAGATTGAAACCATCCAAAACTTTTAACTTTTAATTTAACAAAAAAATATAGATCGCAACATTACTTCACATGCCAAATGTACTCTAAGCATCCAAAACTTAAATTTAAAAAACAAAAAAAATTATAACACATGTATGTCATTACCTAACATGCCAAATGTAGTTCAGATGACAACATTAATTTATAGATGAAAACATTACTTCACATTCACAAGCCAAATGTACTAAAACCATCCAAAAATTAAATAAAACAAATTATATAATAACAATGTAATAAAATATGTCCAAAAATTGTAAATCTCACAAGTATCAAACTGTATCAAGTTTAAAATTTTTTAAAACCATCTAAATTTTGAAATCAAATCTACTGTAAATCATGTCCATCAAATGGAGAATCTAGCGTCTTCCCTACTAGGGTCTCAATCCGTGCCCTATCTTGTGAATAGGAAACCTACATACACAATGCACATGTACTTGAACATTAAAATTTGAAGTTTTAAAAATGAATGAGAATATATATATCTAGAACTTCATGTAAAAAACAAAATATAACAAAAAAATCATGAAATACCTCGTAAGGTTCCCTCTCCATTTGATGAACAGGTTCTCCCATAGGAACATCTGCAGTGGTAAACTGTACAATATACATGTACAGTTAAATATATATATATATATATATATAATTTATATAAATTAAAAACTTTCAAATGAAAATGCACATGTACATATATAAACTTATTTTCAATAATATTAAAAAAAGGAACTAAAGACAACTTGTTCAAATGCTATGGATGTTCCTATCTTCGTCGCTAGAGTCCGCGGATTAAAGAAATCTTCTATAGGAACCTAAGTTCAAAAAATTTTAAATAACTCAAAATATAGATCTCTCTCTCTCTCTCTCTCTCTCTCTCTCTCTCTATATATATATATATATATATATATATATATATATATATCTCAATTTTTAATGGAAATTTTTGAGGTAGAATATATATATATATATATATATATAACTTTTAAACATAAATTTTAAACTTGTGAAAAATTGTCCATACTTGTGGCTCATCTCCCAAGGAAGTAGAAGGTACATCTCCCAAGGAAGAAGAAGGTACCGCCATCCCAAAAACATCAGACGGAATCAGTACATGTTAAAACATTTTATCAAATTATATATATACATACATGTACATGTGTGGCAACAATTATTTATTTTAGAGTCACTTAAAAAACACTAACATTTGCCAACATATCATGATGGTCAGACCCATCTGCATCGTTTGAACTAGAGGTCCCGAACGTGATATTAACATTTTCGTCACGCATCATGCCTGAGAATTGCAAATGGTGTTTTAACATATAATCATACATTTTTGTTAGATTAATGTACACATACAAATAAATGTATACATGTACATACACATGTATTTATTACAAAGTGTACACATGTATATGTAAAAATAATTTCAAACCCTAAGGTCACTAACACATACCGTTCCGGTGCCCTCTTCCTCATGAAAAATTAGGTCTTGCAGACCATTGCGACAATTTATTGCATATGTTTGGAGATCTTCAACATTCATGTTGTAAATCTCCTCATCTGTACGATAAAAAAAATTGGCACGTGCATTTTCATGTGCTCTTTGTCGATTTAAACAAAGATCGACTCCACTCAATCCTCTATGAACATTGTCGATCATAACATCCCTTGCTTCTCCATTTATTTGAGAAGTCGCATCCATCTTTGATCATAGAGTTTCGACTTGAAACGGTCGACTCACCAATGGTGGCTCAGGGTGAGGCAACTCCACATCTCGCTTAGCGCCCTTATAGTCATATAATCAACCTTTCCCCAAGCCAAAAAATTCTGAAGGAAGGTCATTGTAGTTGGGTTTCATACCCAAAAAAAATTCTGCATAAAAAATTTGTGCAAAATAAACAGGAACCTCATCGTTCCATGGAAGCCTTCCAAAGGCCGCAAGATGTCGATCATACAAATAACGAGCTATGTATGGGTGCTTGAAATACTGCACCTTCAACATTTTTCTTTTTGGCCCTTCCTTATAGTTAAAAATTGACTTGGCCACTTCTCTTGTAACTTTTTGTTTTATGTTCTCCCATTTATTGGGACCCATCACTGTTTCTTTTCTCTTTCTCATCAGTTCTACAAATGAATCAGTCGTTGGCCCAAGATTTCTGTACACATTTACCATTTCACCCAATGACTGTGTAGCTATTTCAAGGCTTTGTCGACTCTCAGCAGGTAGAGACAAAGCCACGAGATCTCTTTGCAATTTTGCATGAAGGCTTTCACACCTTTGTAAGGTGCATTCCGCCATGTTGGTTTCCCATGGTATATCAGTAATCTCGGCCGGATAATTTGTGCTGGGTTGACAGCCTTCTTCTTGAATGTAGCGGGCTGCCCTGCATCTATTTTGACCACTAGCTCAAACATTTTCGGCCTCTGCATCAATATATATATAATTTCATATATTAGAAAAAACACGTGTAAAAAAAGTTGTAAAAATTTAATGAAAAAATATTGAAATTGATGGCAACCTTGTTGTTGGTTAACATCTTCTCCAACATGATCTTGTTGAGAACCAGACCCAAAATGACGTTGCTGAGAACCAGACCCACAATGACCCTGTTGAGAACCAGCAGCCGTTGATTGGCCTTCGGGGGAATAAATATCACCCCCTTCCCGCAACCTGCTACCACTCATACCTCTACCGGTTGAACCTTGGCCACGCTCCATGGATGGAGTAGAAACCCTTCTCCTCCTACCTCCTAAAAATTAAAATATGAAACTTATTAACAACTAATTTAATTCACAAAGTTAATAAAAAATCAGTTCCATATGTACACACATGTATGGAGATTTAAGATTATATTTAAATACCGTGAACATCCCCCGATCCCTGAACCTCCATATGGGATTCGGCTGATATTCGTTGTTCATCCTCCATGATATATATCTATTGGTCGACATTTACACAAAATAGATTTCAAAAAATCAATTTGTAATTTAGTGTACACAAATTATGTAGAACAAAACTTTCAAAGAAATAATTGATCATGTGTGAAACTAAATTTAATCGAAAAAGAAATTATAAAAATGATAAGTTCACCAAATTGCGCTTTACATGGTGGGAGCACACTTGGTATAAAATTTACCACTTATACACTTTAGTTTGTGGGAGAAATGACACATGTACATAGTTTACCTTAAATTTGTTGTGTTTTATGGATATTAAAATGAAGAACTTCTATTTAGATCCATTCCAGAGATTGACTGTAGGGGAATTTACTAGATATGTCACCTTTCATAAAAGATGAGATCCAGAAGCTACCTGGCCCTTTACAGACTCTTCCTATATAAATTGTAGAAATAAACACTAGAGGCGTTAACAATATCAAATAACATTTTCATGCTCATACATGGGAATGTGTCTCTTTCCCTACGCAAAAAAATAGTTCAAGGTAGTTAATCTTCATAGACACGTCATCAAGTAGGTCAATGTGATCATCCCCAACTAAATTTTCACAAAAATAGGCTTGGAATCCTCTACAACCTGGTGGATGGAGTTGAATGGGAACTAGGTCAAGGCCTTTACAAAATACATGCTAGTGAATAACACTTACTAGGTTATGCCAACAAATAAAGTGGCAGAAATGTTTTCTCCTCGAGGTTGTCCAATTGGGTGTGTAATACCAACTTCACCCATTTCCTAACAGGTTTCTCTCTTAGGTTACAAATGTCTTCCACCTTATTAGTTATGTATTTTTCAATTTCCCATGGATTCCTTGAATTTTTCCTCCTACCATCTCCCTCTCTCACTCCTCAAATTATTGTCATCAAACATGCCCCATTGAGGATATGGAGCAATGTTTGCACCATACTTAGAACTGTCATTGCTGCTAATTGAAATTGGAGTCATGTATACTAGATTGCTTGCTTAAGTGGCTCTTACTTGGACAATATCCTGAGATAGTTTGACATGATGGTCATATGAGGTTGGAAGCTACTTGGTGTAATTTTCCTTAAATATTCAAAAAAAACAGAGCAAAAATGTCATTTTCGATCATTTTTTATTAGCTTCTGCATACAGCAAATGTTATCACAATTGCAACACAATCATGTTCCATGAGCATGAATTATGAATGTTGCAAGCCAAATTGCAAGGAAATTTGCATTCATTTTACGCAAAAGAAGGCTATGACATTAAGGTCCATGCTAGAAAAAAATATGCAAATAAGGTTGCTAAGTCTTGATACTTACCATGTGTTTCAAAGCCGTAACGAAGGTTGGCTTTGAGAGTGTCCTCTCAAAGCCCTGTCTTGAGATGAAATTTAATTCAATGTCTCTTAGAGTTGCAAGGTGGAATTGATAGAACTATTTGATTTCTTTACCATAGATGGATATCTCCTTTCATCTATACCTTTCTCTACCATGTTATTTCCAAGTGAAATGGGAATTTTCACATTTTGAATGCCATTACCATGTAATTTGGTAGTCTGCTAGCTAGACCTATCACAAGTAAGGTTGTCATACCAAACTATTTCTCTTGCTCAACTCAGTGACCATGACTCTCTTCTCACACTACTTACCATATAAGATCTTCAATTGTACATGTCACGCAAAGTTGGGGGTTCTAGGTCTACACATATTAGGTAAAGTTACATATTTTATGTCATTGTGGTCCTTAAATTTGGAGTTGTTCCACCTGAAAAAGTAGGCATTAAATATGGATGAAAAGGATTTGTTTTAACTTTGATAGAATTTCCTTGTGGAATTACTGAATTTCTCGACAACATCATGCTAGCTTTGCTTAGAGAAGAAGGTTTTGGAGGAGAAATTGAATTCTTTCGACTTATTTTTGGCATTGAAGTTTGAAATAGTAGTTTTGATGACTCCATTGATGACCGTGTTGAGGAATTTGATGCACACAATATTGAATTTGAAGATGGTTTAGAAAATGTTGAAGAAGTTGTATATTTTGGTGTTGTCACTGAATGTTTCTTTGTTGTTGGACTTGATCAAGACATGTAATTTAACTTTACGAGCAGATTGAAGACCTTGAAGAGGTTTTAGATTTTTTTGTTCTCACTGTAGGTTTTTGTTTAGTTTTGTTTCTTAAACCATCATTTCCATAGGAAATTTTTGGTGAATAGATTCTTGACCTTGATGAGAGGATATGATACCTTGAAGAGGCTACATCTTTTGGTGACGTCACTAATTTTTTCTATATTATTATGTTTGTTAAACATATCGCTTAGGGCGAGGCAACTACATGTTGGGAAAAATACTGAGAGGGGGGGGGGGGGTGAATCGGTATTTAGGGCACACTCAAAACTTTTTACTTTTTTCATGCTCTAAAACCCATACACTACTTTACTAAACCAGACTCGCGTATATACGCAGATACACTTCACAAAACTCACGTATATGCAGAGATTTTATTATGCCATTAATTCTTTACTTAGATCTATGCAACATTCATTCATCAGATGTTTATATATCAGTAGACATGTGCAGTAATAACAGAATAAATCATCACACATAAGCATCACATATGAACACTAGGATTTTAGGTGGAAACCCAAGTCGAGAGAAAACCACCGCTGCCGTTGTCTCAGCCTTCAATATTTTATTATAGAGAAAACATCTTACAACTTATGTACTGGCGCAGACTCATACCAGTACGCAGGCACCCACTTGCGCTCATTTACCAGCCTCTCCTGGAAGGGAGCACCTACCCACTGCTATCGTTTACCAGCCTCACCTGGAAGGGAGCTACAACCCCCTGCTCTCGTTTACCAGCCTCACCTGGAAGGGAGCTACAACCCCCTGACTGAAGGCTACAACCCTCAGCACCTTTATGGACCACGTTTCATCAATTTTCAAACTGGAACCAAAGCTTCCTTTAGAACACAACTTGCAGGCCACGTTTCATCATATTTTCAGACTAGACCCACTCCATTCATTTGAGCTCAATCATAAATCATCAAAAAATAGCAGTAACACAGCAGAACATATCAAACATTTGATACTTCATACTTCAGAAAACCCTAATCTTCATACGCGCTTTCCTTTCACTGATCCTGCGTATATACGCGCCTTCGACCATACAAACCCGCGTATACTTCTGTACATATTACAGAGCTAATTTTACTGCCCATATGTGCTTTCTCTTCAACAAACCCACGTATATCCGCGCTTACTCTGCGGCGAACTAGCGTATAGTTCTTCAGACATTTAGGTCATTGCAATTCTTCAGAACAGATACATCACTCAGATTTTACCCTTTACTTCAGACAGATGTTCGCCTCATCTCAGATCTAATCATTCCATAAACAGATCTAGCAGATTTAAATACATTCCAAATCTATATTCGCTTCTTTATCATTTCTTCATTGGTGCATCATGCATTTAGATCTATCATTCAACTATAACCCTTTCCATTCAGATATACTTCAGAGAGAAGTATTCATTCAAGCTCAGACTTCTTGCACACCTTTGCACAATGAATTTCTTCTCCTTATATAGGTTTACCCTTTATCAATACCATGAGCCAAAACCACATTACTTTCGATGGTATTCCTGGACGGGGTCACATAGAAGAATCATTACTCAATACAATGGGTCAATACCATGGTGGTTACCCCTGGTTTTACATATTTAGAGCGATTTTTCCCATACGCGACTTGGCACGTTATTTCCCGCGTGCATATGCTACTTTTTCTAGAAAAATCCGCGTATGCCTTGAGACATACTCTTTTCATCATGTTCTAGCACATACTGACATTCCTTCCATCATTACCTTCTGTACTCATTGTATATACATCAGATTTACATCATTTAACAAGTTAATCAAGACATATTCCATCAGGGACAACTTCATCAAGTAGGTTGCCATCATCTTCATCAAGTGGGTTGCCATCAAGGACAACACTCCGCATCATATTGCCAACAATCTACCCCTTTGGACTTGATGGCAACCACGATGGTGTTTGATCACCATAACAGATAGATATATTAAGCACAACCATTATTCATGATATTCAAACACCATGTCACTCTCCCCCTTTGACATCAAGGGAAAAGGGCGGACCAAAACCAACACAAGGTTTTTTCTCCTCTTGTAGAAGGAAGCGTTCTGCAGATTTGATGTACACTGAAGTGACCATGCTCCCCCTGAGTTCATGCTGAACCTACAAACATATTTTTTCAATGAAGTACATGACTCTATGACCTTCCTATCAGTGTCTTATCAAGATCACATCAGTGGTTACATAAGAGACTCAACTACCCAACCAAGTAGGTTTACAAATTTGACTCAGCTACCCAACCAAGTGGGTTTACAAATTTTGACAAGTCCTTACATGATAGAATATTACAATTTTACATCATGGGTCTCAACAAGACCTTTTTATCAAATTACAAGTATGAATTTTTATGACCAATACCAGAAAGACCTCAAGAGAGAGATCATATTTCAAAATCATCATAATGCCAACAATGCATTATACTCTGCAAGACAAGTGCTCCCCCTGAAAATGTGCATCCAAACATCCTTTCCATATGTCCAAGGCTCCTCCTTAGCTTGTTCAATCTGAATACTTTTAATAGCAAGTCATCAACAACAATCTCTGCATGATCTGTCCGGATCTCCGAATCATAAGACTTCCATCATATCCAAAAGATATTCTTCATCAAATAAGCAATCCGGGCTCATCCATAATCTTCAACATAAGAAACCATGTATCATTTCATTAGCATGAGTATAACCAGAATAATTTTAACAGTACAATCATTACCAGTCAGACTGATGCTCCCCCTGAACCTCTTCTCCTGATCTTCAGCTGTCATCCCAATTCTCTTAACATCAATGCATACACGACTGTGTCTACTGGAACTCGCGTGTATACGCGGCTTTAGTTCACTGAACCCACGTATGGAAAGTGAATTATAGAAAATTTCACATTCCTCCATCTCCCCCTCAATTTGTCCTTCCTGTACCTGTCTTCTTCATGTCAGATGCTCTGTCAACAATAATCATAACCAGATTTGCCAAGTCAACCATGAGAATCATCATACATCGCTCCCCCTGTGACGATACATTAGTAAGCTCCATAATGTATCTCACATCACTTATGCAGTCATTAAGAGAAGTAAGCTTCAGAAGCTGATGACTGCAGTAGGGTCAATATTCCCTACGTTTCTGACCGGTCCTCCTTCTTTTTCCAAATTTGCTTGAACTTTCTAATTGTGTGCTGAAAATTGTCCACTTTCTCAAATCTGTTCAACCTGCATTCTTTTTCTACATGTCCATACTTGTTACAAGAATAACATCTCATGTGTCCAGAGAAATAAGCATAAGAATCATAATGAGTATTTCTAATCTTCCTTCTTTTGCAATCAATTGCTTTATGTCCATACTTGTTACATGAAAAACAATATCCCTTGAAGAAACCAGAGTACCTTTCTATGTAGGATCTGTTTGTTTGTGGCTGAAACAATCTGCTTCTGCAATTGGCTGCAACATGTCCATGATTATGAAATTTAAAGCATTCAAAATTATTGAATGATTTCCTTTGAGAATTCATGATTGTCGGTTGACCTTTTGCTTCTTTCAACACTTCAGGCTTTGCATTGATATCCTTTGAATCTTTAGCACTTCCTTGTGAACTAGATTCTCCTTTAACAGTTTCATGAAAACCAAGACCAAGTTTAATAGCAGGAGATCTTTGATTACTAAGAATATTGTCCAGAATCTTGGTACTATCTTGAAACCTCAAGAGTTTATCCTTTTCTTCTAATTTACCTTTGAGAATGTTTACCTCAACCTCCAATTTTTGGCATTGCTTCATCATGCTTTCTTCAACCCTTTTTCCTTCTTCTACTTGATCATTCAAATTTAAGATCTCTTCTTTCAACCCATTTTCTTGCTCTTCAAAGATTTGTGAAAGTTCTTCATTCTTCTTATTTGATTTTTCCAGATCTGTTTTGAGCGAGATGATTTCTGCTTCACGTCCTTCCTTTTCAAATGATTGTAGAAGTTCTTAATTCTTCTTATTTGGTGCTTCAAGATATTATTTTAGAGAGATGATTTTTTCTTCAAGTTCTTCATTCTTCTTATTTGATTTTTTCGGATCTTCATTTAGATCAATGATTTCTGCTTCAAGTCTTTTGTTTCGATTGGTTGCATAATTGTACAACCTTTGATACTTGTCTATCTGACCATTCAGTATTTCTATCTGTCCTTTCATTTGAGAGATCATCTCATTGTAGATAACTTCTCTCTCTTTAAATGATCTTTGTTGATCTTCAACTTTAATCTTGAGAGATTCTTCTAGATCCATAACATTACTTTCACTATCTTTACCATTGCTTGCACAAGAAAGTGAATCACAAGAACAACATTCAATACCTGTTTTATCTTCTTCATTTTCTGTTGCACATGTTTTCTGAGATATCTCCTTTTGAGTAGCCTTCTTCTTTTGCTTCCTTCCCATTGTGACGGATCTCCTTCAAGCGATCAAGCTTCTGCAGAAGGACCTGCTCTGATACCAATTGTTGGGAAAAATACTGAGAGGGGGGGTGAATCAATATTTAGGGCATGCTCAAATTTTTTTACTTTTTCATGCTCTAAAACCCATACGCTACTTTACTGAACCAGACTCGCGTATATATGAGGATACCCTTCACAAAACTCTAGTATATGCAAAGATCTTATTATGCCATTAATTCTTTACTTAGATCTATGCAACATTCATTCATCAGATGTTTATATATCAGTAGACATGTGCAGTAATAACAGAATAAATCATCACACATAAGCATCACACATGAACACCAGGATTTTAGGTGGAAACCCAAGTCGGGAGAAAACCACCGCTGTCGTTGCTCAGCCTTCAATATTTTATTATAAAGAAAACATCTTACAACTTATGTACTGGCGCAGACTCATACCAGTACGCAGGCACCCACCTGTGCTCGTTTACCAGCCTCTCCTGGAAGGGAGCTACGACCCCCTGCTCTCGTTTACCAGCCTCTCCTGGAAGGGAGCTACGACCCCTTGATCTCGTTTACCAGCCTCACCTGGAAGGGAGCTACAACCTTCTGACTGAAGGCTACAACCCTCAGCACTACCATGGACCACGTTTCATCAATTTTCACACTGGATCCAAATCTTCCTTTAGAACACAACTTGCAGGCCATGTTTCATCATATTTTCAGACTGGACCCACTCCATACATTTGAGCTCAATCATACATCATCAACAGATAGCAGTAACACAGCAGAACAGATCAGACATTTGATACTTCATACTTCAGCAAACCCTAATCTTCATACGCGCTTTCCTTTCACTGATCCTGCGTATATACGCGCCTTCGACCATACAAACCCGCGTATACTTTTGTACATATTACAGAGCTAATTTTACTGCCCATACGCGCTTTCTCTTCAGCAAACCCGCGTATATACGCGCTTACTCTGCGGCGAACTAGCGTATAGTTCTTCAGACATTTAGGTCATTGCAATTCTTCAGAACAGATACATCACTCAGATTTTACCCTTTACTTCAGACAGATGTTCGCCTCATCTTAGATCTAATCATTCCATAAACAGATCTAGCAGATACAAATACATTCCAGATCTAGATTCCCTTCTTCATCATTTCTTCATTGGTGCATCATACATTCAGATCTTTCATTCAACTGTAACCCTTTCCATTCAGATATGCTTCAAAGAGAAGTATTCATTCAAGCTCAGACTTCTTGCACACCTTTGCACAATGAATTTCTTCTCCTTATATAGGTTTACCCTTTATCAATACCATGAGCCAAAACCACATTACTTTCGATGGTATTCCTGGATGGGGTCACATAGACAAATCATTACTCAATACAATGGGTCAATACCATGGTGGTTACCCCTGGTTTTACATATTTAGAGCGCTTTTTCCCATACGCGACTTGGCACGTTATTTCCCACATGCATACGCTACTTTGTCTAGACAAATCCGCATATGCCTTGAGACATACTCTTTTCATCATGTTCTAGCAGATAATGACATTCCTTCCATCATTACCTTCTGTACTCATTGTATATACATCAGATTTACATCATTTAACAAGTTTATCAAGACATATTCCATCAGGGACAACTTCATCAAGTAGGTTGCCATCGTCTTCATCAAGTGGGTTGCCATCAAGGACAACACTCTGCATCATATTGCCAACACTACACATATATTATACAGTTTATGGGATAGAAATCAATATGTAGAAATATTCACTTGGTTTTTATAATTGGATAGAAGAATTACTTAAAATGACCTTGTATGTCTTCTCATTTTAGAGCTCAAATTTTTAGGAAGGATTTAAGTATCCACCTTTCAAGAATCACTAGAAGAGGTTGATATAGAATATAGGAAGACAAAAAACTAACCAGTGGTGTAATAAATGGATTTCTTGGGAGGTAGATTGGCATATGGACTTTTGTTAACTAGAACTTTTCACAAATACGTGAAGGTTTTGAAAACCAGACTCTAGTTTGTTTAGTTCTGGAGCTTAAATTGAGAATTTTAAAGTGAATTCCCTCTTTCTTCCTCTTACATATTGATGGGAGTAAGGCAGGAAAAAATTTTTCATCAAAGTGCATTTTATTTGTTGTACACGAGTTTTTAAAAGCTAATTAACTCATAAATTTCTCACAAAATACACTTAAATCTTGACACAAACCCCTTCCCAATTGGCTAGCTTTAGACGATCTTAAACACAGTTTTATTTAACTAATGAGGGAGATAGCCCAATAAAACTAGTTTGTCCATATTCAAATAAAGTTGGTATCAAAGTACAATTTAGCTTATTTTAGTCAAGGTTAGTTAGAAGAATTAGCTATTGGTTTCTGTCTTCAATTTCCTCTCAAAAATAATGTGTACATGCTTTTGAGAGACACACTAGAGGAATAAGGTCCAAATTTTTGATGAAAATGTGCTATGAAAGTAAAGGGTTAAAGGAAAACATGTACAAGGAATAGTTGAGTACAAGGTAGAGTTGAGCCAAATGTTGTTGACGAAGGGCCTAATTATTTGGGTCTTGGTTATGGAAAACATGATGGAGAATGCTCCAAAGCCAAGGAGGCACATGAAGCTGTTCCAAGAAGGAATTTTGTTTTATGTTCATTACCTCAAGCTTGTGAAGTTTGTGTTCATGATGAATGGAAAATTTTGACACCCACTTTGCAAGAAGATGTTAATAAACATGCAGCTAATGAGAATGTAAAAGAAGAGGATGTTGAAATCTCTATCTAGTCATTATATTCATTGCTAGTATTTAGAGGAGAGCCACTCCCTTATCAAATTAACCTCCTCAAGAAGGCGACAATGGTGAATGTTCAAGGTATAAATTTGCCTTTAATCAAATTTCTTTTGATTATGATAAACATGGTAAATATTCAAATGAGATATAGAAAAGAACTTGAACATGTTACTTTTGTGGTTTGAATAATCATAAGGTTTATAGATGTTGGAAGAAGATATCCATGCACATTGAAACTTTCTAAATAAATGAGGCAAAAAGTCAAAGGCCCATTGGACAAGGAAAATGATGTTAAAAATAAGATGCAATTGTTTATTACTCATTGCCATAAGAAAGGTCACCTTGTAGACAAGTGTTGGACTTTGTATCCAACAAGTCATCCACAACATTTTAAGAAGGTGGAAAGAGATAACGACAAGAATGGAAAAGAGGATTCCATAATCGATGAGGGTCAAGATGATTCACATGATGAAGTGCAGCTAAAATATGCGCCATTGAAATGGTTTGCTAACAGATGGTTAGATTTCTTATCCAATTAAGGCCTTGCATGTATTTTGATGTTTCATGAATTTCTTTACAAATTCAAAGTATGGTGCATGTTGCATGAAGCAAGATGTTGAAAGTAGAGTTACGTTGACACACTTAAATGCAACAAATATGAAAATTTGTACCTGAGCTCTATTATTTGACTTGAGTCGATTGTTTGAAGAGGCATGTTTTGTCGATTTGTGTTTGGTTGATGGTTTTGTACACCAATATGTAAGAGTACATGGAGATATTCACATGATGTGAATTTTTTTTCTTTTAAGGAGAAAAATGATATGTCAGCGAGCTATGTTTCTTGCATGATGTGTTTTCAGTTTGATGGTTTTGTTTGTGACAAGACGTCACAAGATTTTGGGAAGGTCCACTCTTGAGAGAGAGCCTCATGATTACAACCTAATCATGAGAATCAAATGGGAGTGCATCCTTATTTTGAAAACAAATAGGATTCTGAGCTACCTAGGACTCAAACCATTATTTTTAAATTTGAAATATCATGGTGTGTTGTTTCAATGCCTGAATCTACAACCCTAACATAAATTGTTTTATTCTTTTTTTGTAGGATTTAGTTGGTTATATTAAAAGTCAGTTGAATTTAAAATTCTTGGCTTAGTGGCATGAACCAAACATATTGTACATATTAAATGAGGAATTTCGCTCTCCCAATCATTTCTAAATCACCCATATCACCAAGAAAACATGTTTTAAAAGAACATACTTTGGTATGGGAAAGACCTTAGGTTTCAAATATTATAAGATTGGATAATATTACAAGATTGGATAATTATATTATTTGTCATATATTTTGATGCTTATAGAGTGAAAAAACTGAAAGAATAAACTTGTAGGGTCATTTTAATGGTGGGTAGAGAATTGGGGTCTAAAACCTTTTGGAGTCATTTTGAGGTATTAAATGACATTTCTGGGGGTCAAACGATTATCCCTTGTGCCGAAATTTTGACCATTATTCTACACTTAAAGACATATCCAATGGTGCAAGAAAAACATCAAATGAAGTTCATTCAAAATTTATGCCTTTAGTAAGTTGACCTATCATGTTGACCAGGTCATGGTATGAGAGAATTACATTTTAGCCCCATTACTCATGCATGGAAAGCTAGCTACATGTGGAATTTTAACAAGACTCTAAAAGGTATAAAATCACAAACCTTGTTAATGGTTGACAGAGTCAGATCTTACACCTAATTGGCTATCACGCTATGTTAAATACTTGGTCACTAGGAGGAATAAGAGTTCCATTTTGTGTTATTGTATTTTGTTCCATAGTTGAAAATACAACTAGGAGTGTGAAGTTAGAGAGAAAAATGTATGAAGTTAAGTTTTTATAGCAACCTTACACGCTAAAATTCTTAGCTAACTCTAAAGATATTACCTCTTTCTTTGTACTCACATATTTTCCATACCAAAAAAGAGAGAGTAGAGCATGTTTACATTTTAGTGTTGTTTTTCTCCCATAAGGATTTCCTAGGGAAAAAGGAGTCTAGAGCATCATTACTTTTTAGAGTTGCTTGTCTCCCATAAGGATTCATAAGAAAATAATTGTGTTGATTGTATAGAGATATATGTATGTGTCTGTTTCATTATGTTCTCTATTTCTTACGTTGTGTTTCATTATGTTTTATATTTCTTACATTTCTGCCGTCCTATTTTTCTTTCCAATCAAGGTTTATAAAATAACATGAGAAGCAACATGAGACTTGGAACAATCATTTTCATTATCTATATGGAAGGCAAGAAGAATTATATACGCTTAAGCTCAAACTTATGTAGTTTGTCAATTCTTATCATATATTTTTTGGTAAGGGTAAATGTTTTTTATCTATAGTACAAGTCATGAGTTCCCCAATTTTACCTTATGTAAAGCATGATTCTAGGATTACTACAATTTGTACTTGGTTTTTTATTGTGATGATGCCCTGTCTCAATCACTTGGACATCTCTCTATGGGTAGTTAAATCTTTATAACAATACTTAAGTAATATTTATCTATTTGTATTATGTGAAATGTAAAAAATGGTATACTATTTTTCATAAAATTGGGTTGAGTTTATCATATATTTCGATGAAATTTGATTATATGACACATTTTCTTTAAAAGGATCTAAAATTTTTGTTAAGGTATGAATTTGCAATTTTGTGTGGCTCTCTATCAACCTTCACTTCCTCATTTCTAGAAAGAATCTACTTGCTCATTTGTATACCCACTTTCTATTCAAATGCATCAGTTTTGAACTCTTGATAACTATGTTTTTCCACACAGGAAAATTATATGTCACATTTTATACTAAAGTTCTAAATATTTTTTTAAAGTTTGGATTACTGTTATTCTTTTATATAATTTAACATTAGATATAAGTTTAAATTGAAAGCTACTTAGATGAAATATAGCTTAGATATGGCATTTGCAAATTATTATCTATTTATTAAACTAAATGACATAATTATTACACATGTTTAATTTACATTCAAATGCTTCTTTGATTTATCTCCTATAGCTTAATGTAATGCTAGATATATAATTTAAGTTGAAGGCCCATGAGATAATGACTTCTATGTGACATTTGTATTGAATCATCTATTTGTTGTGTTATATGAACATAATTGGTACGGATATCTAATTTGCATTACTAATATGTCATGCTTCTTTAATTTATATTTTATAGATGACCGGAGCGCATCAATTTTTAATCTATCCCTTTTGACTTTGGATATGTGGGCAATATTCATCCACATATTTTTCTATCATAAAGCAGTGAGTAAAATTGTAAATTCCATTTGTGTCAATGTTAAGGTTAAGCACATGGATTAAAGTTTTATAAATTAGATGAGGAGGCTATGTATTACATATGGTCTTGAATGAGCTTTTGGACTCTTTAGATATATATCTAAAGATTCCAAATGCTCATTGAAGACCATATGTAATACATAGACTCCTCATCTAACTTAGCGAGGGATTTGCAATACTATATTTGAGTTGGCTAGCTCCATTTCAAGATATTATAATGTTAGATTATTATTTATATAGATTTTGATTATGGTAGTAAAATGTTACAAAAAAACCAAAAAATGTACAACTAATATTATTCTAGATATATGTAAAAAGGACATGGTAGAGAATATCAAACAATATTAAACTTTTCATAAATAGTTTAGATAAAAATACATTTTCTAATTTTGATTGTAAATTCTAAGGCTTAAAGAAATAATTTTTCTAATAATTTTTTTAATTAATAAATAAATAAATAAAACATTTTCAATCAAAATAACATACAACACATAATAAAAATAATTTAAAAACAATTTAAAACTTCATACACTATATGACATTACTATGACAAACAACATAAAAATATACAAGCAAAAAATACATACAATGCATCCATTACATTGGAGTCTTCAGAACATACAATGCATACATTAAATTTAATGGAATTATTCACAACACAATTGGTGTCATTTGTTCATAAAAAATTGTTGAATATGAATGTGCAAATAAGGAGGTTGAAATAAGGAGGTTTCACATTGGCTTTGCAGAATTGAGAATTTAAAAATTGTTTTTGCAGGTATTACTTATCAACATATATATCATGAAAAGAATATTGTTGCAGATGAATTGTCAAAGTAGGGGTTGAAGGCTGTTTTTGGAAAGAAATATGAAACCAATGCAAAGGCGAAGAATATGCTAAATACATACTCTCAGCTGTGCAGTGAGAGAAGCAGATACATATCAATGTCATGGTCTTGGCATTAGTGATCTTCCTTTGTGTTTACTAAGAAAAGGAGCTAGATGTGAATTTGGGATTTTTCTCAGATTTCTAAGTGGATGTTGAAACATGTGCTTAGCATGAAATACTAATGACAGTTTAACAAGAACAAATTTTGAGCATTGTGAACCACTTGGGAAGAAATTCTACTTGCCTCTCAGCTTGAAGGCAAGAGAGATTTTGCTGATACTAAGCCAATCCTCGGTATAGACTCATTTAAGAGCATTTCTTTAATTGAAAAAAAATGGTTAACCTACTTGGGCGTACATTGAAAAGAAATATCTGCAACTAATGAAGAGATTTTGTAAATTTTGTAAAGTGCAAAGTTTAAGGGGTAGAAAAATCTAGTATATATTACATCCAGGAATGCCACAATTATACAATAAGTGTAACTCTTTGTTCGAACTAACATGAATTATGTGATGTCATGGTCTTGGCATTAATTTTAGGAAGGCATTTAAACTTTGTTCTAAATAATCATTAGAAATCTACTCTAAGAAAAATAAAGATAGGTGTATCCTATGAAAATAAGCAAATGTTATTCTAGGAAAGATTGATTTTAAATTATAGTTACTTATGCAATCAAATTAAACTGAAGCTTTTGAAAGACTAGTGTGTGTACAAAGTTCAGAATTCATTCATGTCTACGCATAACTCATATCCTATCTATAAATCTAAGACTAAAACAATTGCAAACGTAAAAGAATAATAGAAAAAAGTGATTAACAAATGCTTTTTTTTTTTTAAGGTTTATTCAAGTGTTTTTATATGCAGAAGAACAAGAAATAAATGAGTAAAATACAATGCAAAAATGAACAAATCAAAAAAGAGCATTAAACAAAATACTGAGAGAAATCTTGCATAAGAAAAATTGCTCTAATTCCCTTTTCATTCCTACTAAAAATTTCTGTGCAAAAGAGGTTCAATAAAAATACCCGATATCCGACGAAACGAGCAACGAACAGAGTAGAAAACAGTCTCGGACGGGAGGTGCAACGCGCGAACACAGCAGCAAACAGTCGCAAACAACGCAGGAATAATCAAAACGGTAAACATTCCAACATCGCGGGTGATTTATTTATAAAAAATAGTTCGGCCGAACTTTTTTAAAAGTAAAAGTTCGGTCGAACTCATAGTTCGACCGAACTTTGGTTAGAATTTCGGCTGAACTCTTGTCGCCGATTTTCCCATCTCCGACGAAAATTCTGTTTGCCCACGCCATCAGTGTGCCGTCAATCTAAACGGAATCACGAGTTCGGCCGAACTTTATAACGAAGTTTGGCCAAACTATTAAATAGTTCGGCCCAACTTTATAAAATGTTCGGCCGAACTATTGCCGAAAAACGTTTTCGGCCCCCGATTCTCACAAAACTATAACCCAACTTCACGTTTCCGCCCCTACCCTAGTATAGCCTACCCTAGCCTGCCCTATACTACTCTACTCCAAACGAGCCTAGAGTAGCCTACCGTAGCTTACTCTAGCCCAACATACTCTACTCTAGCTTAGCCTAAATTAATCTATCCTAGTGTTGCCTACCCTAGGCTATCCTAACTTACTCTATCCTACCCTACTCTAATCTAGCCTACTCTTTGCTATCCTAGCCTACTCTAGCTTAGATTACTCTCACCTACTCTAGCCTAGCATGACCTACTCTAACCTAGCCTAGCCAACTCTACCCTATCCAACTCTTAGCTACTCTAACCTATCATAATTTATTGTAATATATCCTTAACTACTCTTGCTTAGCCCATCCTAGACTTCTCTAGCCTAGACCTAGTCTAATTTAACCTAACCTACTCTAACCTTCTCTTGTCAAGTGTATTGTAGCCTCGCCTAGCGTCACCTACTCTAACATAGCCTAACCCATTTTAGCGTGGCCTAGCCAAGCCTAGCCTAACCTACTCTAGGTTAGGCTAGGCTAGCCTAGCCATGCCTAATTTACTCTAGTCTAGCATAGCCTTGCCTAGCCTAACCTAACCTACTCTAGTCTAGCCTAGCCTTGCCTAGCCTATCCTAACCTACTCTAGCCTCACCTAGCATGGCTTACCCTAACCTACCTCACCTTAAGCTAGCCTAACCTACTCTATTCTACCATACCTTATCCTAGCCTACCCTAGCCTACTATAGCCTAGCCTATCCCTCCCCTACTCTAGGCCGAGTAACCAAGCCAAGTCGAGTATCCAAGTATCCGGGTATCCAAGTATCCAAGCCAAGCATAGCCTACCCTAAAGCTACTCTATTCCAAGCTATCCTACACTAGCGTAATCTATACTAGTGTATTGTAGCCTAAGCTAGCCTATACTAGCCCAACCCTAATCTACCCCTAGTCTAGGTTGGCCTACTCTTTCCTTGCCTAGACTACTCTTGACTATCATAGCCTAGTCTATCCCAGGGTAGCCTACTCTAACTTTGTCTCTTCTAGCCTAGCCTAGCCTACACTCGTCTCACCTATGCTACTCTTTCGGAGCCGAGACTAATCTAGCCTAGCCAAAGGTTAGCCTATAGGAGCCTATCAAGTATAACCTAGCTAAGCCTAACCTATCCTAGACTAAAAGCAACCTATCTTACTCTTGCCTTGTCCTAGCTTAGCTTATCCTAGCCTAGGCTAGCCTACTCTAGGCTAGACTACTCTAGCCTAGCCTACCCTAACATAAGGTAGCCTAGCCTACTCCACGTTAGACTGCTTTATCCTAGCCTAGCCTACCCTAACATAAGGTAGCCTAGCCTACTCCATGTTAGACAGCTTTATCCTAGCCTAGCCTACCCTAGCCTACTCTAATATAGCATAAGTTACCCTACTCTAGTCTAGCACACTCTAGTGTATTGTACCCTAGCCTACTCTAACGCACTCTAGGTTACCTTACCCTATTCTAGAGTAGCCTAGCCTAGCTTAGCCTTTTCCATCTTTGTGTAGCTTAGTCTACTTTAGTTAGGCTAGCATATTCTTACACAATCTATATATATATATATATATATATATATATAATCTAAAAAAAAAATCATTAGAAGTTAATTTTCTCATATAGATTTAAGTACTAAAAAATGTCACTTTATTATATATAAATTCAAACATTTTGACTATACATTATATTATTTTAATTAAACTAATATACCATATTACATTATATGTGTGGAACTTAATAACATATAAATTATCTAAATTTTAAAATCATTTTGAAAAATAAATTTAATTAAATAATATTAATAAGAAAAATACTTAAAAAGAATAAAAATATTTAAAAAAATAAAAATAAAAATACTATGAATCAAAATAAATAAATATAACAATATTTTTTTAAAATAAATTAAATTTCCTATTATAGATATTATGTAATTTATGAACGAATATATATTAAATTTTGAAAACTATAAAGCTATAAAAAAATAAATGAAAAACATATCTGTAAAATGAAAAACTATAATTCAAAATCATTTTAAGGAAACAAGATGATCTAAATGAAAACGAACGGACTTTGAGAGTGAAAGATTACCAATGGCTGCCATGAAAACTGATTTTGGGAGGGACATATTTTAATGCAATCAACCTATGGCTTGTTGAGTCATTCTCAAACATCATGGTTGAACTTATCCTAAAACAAGTCAAGGATCGAACACTTGATCTCAAGATTTTTTAAAGTGACAACATGATTAATTATTAAAAAATTTGGAACTACTACATTGAAATAAGCTGAAACGTATTTCTCTAAAAATAAAAATAAATTGACGAAATCACTTTCTATAAAAATAAAATATTTTTATGTAAGGTTTTATATGTTTCAACTCACCCTATTGGTGTAGTGAACGAATATGCAGATATATAATTTAATATCTCCATATATATAATTTTCTTTGTGGAATATTCTATGCCAAGAATGATAAGAAAATCCAAAAAACTAACTAAACTCTTATTTTCCTTTACCGTGATTTCTGCAGACCTTGAATGACAAATTAAGAGATGAAAACAAATTTCAATTTTTCTTTTGTATTTTATCCTAAAAATTTATGGCAAAGCTTTAAACAGTATTAATCTTCTAAACAATTTTTTGTAGACTAAAAAATTGGTTACGAAGAAGGTTACAATAGAGGAGGAATTTTTTGTTTAGGTATGTTTAGGCTTCAAGATACTTCTTTTTGGCTAAATAGAGAGGTGGGAAAGTAAGACGGATGTCAGTCGATTTTATTATTTCACAAATTTTAGAAGATGTTTGCAAGATCTGCATCTCTGAATCCTGTTGCTGAACAGCTATTCTATCCCGGCCACATAGGTACAAGAAGTTAATCATGTGCAGGGAAGAGACAGGTATGGAAATTTCTTTTCGAATTTCTCCTGTAGCTTTAGAATAAATTATCAATAAAACTTCCTTCGTTTTCGTCAATGTTCTTAGTGTCAACCTTTATCAACATGTCCCTATTTCCTGAACTGAACTGTGAGTTTAAAGCAATTCGAAAATAGGCATTT